>RCWM02000392.1:600000-1050001 GCA_003667255.2 Euschistus heros
AAATTGAAATACTTTTGTTAATGCATGATTAATCTGTAGAATCTGAAAAATATTAAATAGTTAAGAAAAATAATCAAATAAATAACATTAAAGGAATGGTTTCTTAGAAGGTAATGATTAATATATATATATATAAAAAAAGAATACAGTTTAAATTAACACTCATTAATACTTTATAGTGTATATATGTACATCTAATATAATATACACATAGTTAAAAATTATATTAACATTTAATTAAAAACATCGAACATGTAGCAGCAAAAAACATAACAACAAACAACCAAACTAACATTAAGACAATTAGATTTTGAAGTAAACTACTACATTTACACTCAGTTACGAGCGTTTTGAGAAAATTGGGCGTGCAATAGAAGTTTGCCAAGAGGCATTAGATCAACGATTATTTATATTTGAAATCCGGGTTTAAATTAAAAGTTTTAAATGTGTATTCGTTTAGTAATTATAAAATTTGATAAGTAAAATAAAGAAAAGAAAACAACCAATAGAATATAAAAAAGAAACGTCTAATAGAGCAAAGCTGAAGAAAACTAAACAGTTATAACAAACAGTTACACAGTTAATAGTTACACATGCAAACGGCACTGGACCTCTGTAACCTCCACTTCTTGGACTGTGGTACTTCATCTCTCGTCACAATTTTCCACTCTCATGCTCGCATATTTTCGTTCCCTTATCAAATAAATATTTTCCAAATTTTGTATACAACATCGAAATGCAACGACATCTGGTGTTTCAGAATACAAACTCACAAAGCGCTAAGTCCACGCATTAGCGTATCACCGCCGTCGCTTCGTCCCTACAACAGGACATCCATTAACTCAATACTTCAACAAAACCAAAAAAAATATTAAGTAATATTAAAAGAAACATAGTATTAAAGAGATTCTCTAAAGTTTTGTGGGATCTATTTCGTTTTGATGTACCGAAAGTTATATAAAAAATACACTTATATGTAAAAAATCGATTATGTAAATTCAAGGTAGAGAAGAAGATATCATTGAAGACAGTCCGATAATGAGCGTGAAATTATCACACGTCAATAAGGATCTCTGCTATCCTCTTCAAGGATAGCGCGCACATTCCCCTAACAAAAAAGAAACAAACCAAAACAAACAAAAAACAAAAACGCGACAAAACAAAAAAGTAAATTGTCAGCCACATTCTTACCTTGGGCGACATTTTGCTCTTTCTTACGCCTACCATCTCGAATCTTGGCTTAAGCTAAGTTTTCTATTGATTTCTTTAACTAACGCAGGTTAAAATGTGTCGTTTTATTAAAATTCTTATAATTTCCACATAAATAATTTTTTATTTATTTTTTTTATTTTGGTGATAATGAGACGTATATTTGATGGTAGATTGTAAAAAAAAAATATACTATACAAATAGGTAGCTATGTATAGTATAAAAATAATTTTCTTGGATCTACCTAAATAATAAATTATAATTTTAGCATAAAACGAATAAATTGTAAGATTTATCCATCCAGACCGATCCTACAATATTCATTTTTTGCATTACCAAAGATTCTGTTGAGTAAACATTTAGATTAGGAACTTAATTAACTCTATTTTTTTTTCTTTTCATATATATATATATATATATATATATATATATATATATATATATATATATATATATATATATCCACTTAAATATGCTATTAATACAATGAAAAAAAAAAACAATTAGGTAAGATAGTTTATTTTTCAAATACAAATAACTTAGGTACTAATGTCAGTTATTTTAGGTCTTCAGTTTTTCAAAGTGAATAGTCACGAAATAAATTGAATATAAAATACATAGATATTCTCTGATCTTTTACAACGTCATTTATTCATCCTTTCTGTGGAGTGATTTATTTAAATTAATTAAATAATATGAAAAATTAGTAATAGAAAATTCGGAAATTTACTGAGTGTTGTTTTGGAATCAATGCTACATACTGCTTTTCAACTGCTATATAATTATATAAAATACAGTACTTATTCTATATAGATATATATTTAATTTAATCAATGTTGTTTTTAATACAATTTTATTAACTTCACCTGTATGTAACGGAATCTCACTTTTTTAAAATATTTATGCAAAAAAAACATATAAAAAATGCTTTAAATAGAAAAAATATAGGTTCAGTTTGGTTGGCAATTTTTAAACTGTAATTTTATTTATAGTCCTTCTTGCACTTGTACCATACGTCTTTAAGTAAAGTGTAGAAATAGTGAGACTGAAGGTGAGATACTTTTTCACCCGTTCATCTCTTCTAAAGATCTTTTATTTAGTTGGAAGGTTCATTAAAGTTTATCGTTCATAAGTCTTTTTAAATAACTGTTATCTTTGACAAAGGCAGAAACTGACCAAGCAGCTGTTACACGTAGGTTGAAGTAAGTGACAGCTGGAAAGGAATCCGAGGAGATATGGAGTGGCGAAACAAGTTGAACTGCTGGACCCGCGGCCATCTTGCACAATACGCGGCACAAGGCCTCTTCATTTCACAACCAATAACTCACCTAGCCTCAGCAGGTCGGCTCTTACAGCTCTACCGACCAATGGTCTTCCGCGTTACAGTCCTTCTAGCATACCATTGGTCAATCGTCATCGGATCTCTGGAATCAGATCGTCCATGGAGGTCCATAGAGGAGGAAGATAAAGTCATCTCTAAGAGTAAAAAAAAACACGTTCGTAGCAGAAAATTGGTTTTCCGAACAACTAGGAAAAAAAAATCTTGTAGTTCTACTCCTTGGATGGCTCTTGTTTTGACTCCACTGGCTTTTATTCTCATGTCAAGATAGGGCTAGGAACAATTAATTTTCTATTTCTATTTTTAGTATATATTGAAATTTCCAGGGTCTAACGGGTGACTATTTCCGTCATTCGAAATATCGTTAAGGGGAAAAACCATAGTTCACACCAATGAAAACAAACAGCTACTGTGGTACGGCCATCTAAGAAGAATGGGGCCAGAGAGATGGCCAAAGATAATGTTCAACAATGTCCCGGAAAATAGACGAAAAAGAGACCGCCAAAGGAAAACATGGGTTCAAGGAGTTTAGGACTTGTACGTCGTAACAATCCGAGGATTAGCGGAAGGAGATTGGGAAGGCCGTGAATACTGGCGGTCGAATTTTTTGGGCCTCTGTATATAACCAATGGTCAAATCCGATAAAAAAGATAAAATAATTAAACAAAAAAAAATTTAAAATATAATTTACTAATCAATGATTTTCTGAACTAAAGTTCAAAGATTGATTAATTTCAAGCTTGTATTGCAGAATTGTATTTTTAAAATTAAGAAAAACATACCATACTTCGAAGACAAGACACTGTGCTTTGTTTGTGATAACTCCTATATTTACAAGAAAAGCGTCTAAAGCTTCCAATAAATTACATAGAACTCATTTACATTACAGTAATTAGACCTATTTGGACATACGGAGTTGACTTTTGGAGCTCCACTAAACCATCCCATTTATTTTATATCCAATCCTGACAATCGTTTGTCACAAACAAACTTATCCATAAAGATCTTAATGTTCCATATGTTGCTGATTTGGCACAAATCAGATACCTTTCCTTTCATGATAAACTTCATACCCACTCGAATCCACTAGTCTCCCTAATAGTCTCACCCTCCATTTCCGATTACCCGATAAAAGATGGCCTCGGGACCTTTTAATATAAAACTTGTGTTATTGCTTACTGCTATGACAGTTCAGTTAAAAACTAACAAAAGGTGTCATGTTCTCAGAACTAACCAACTGTGTTAGCACAAGGCTGTTTTCTTGTTTATACAGAAGCAATATTTTGTAGACTATGCCTAAAAATAAAACAACAATACTTATTGAATTTGATATTTTTGAATATTAATTAACAGATCTAATTGTAATTAATCGAAAAATAATAAAAAAAAGCAGTAAAATAATAAAAATAATAATAAAAAACAGACGTCTAAAGATTCTTGAACAACGGTTGTTGCAGATCGTTTGAAGAGGATATTATATACAGTTCATGAGGATAATTAAATTATTTATTTTTTTATTTTTATAATTAAAATTTATACATAAAAAATAATTAAAAGAGATAATTGAAAAGTGAGAAAACAGGAATAGGGTGAGGGAGTTGTTAGCTTAGTTTTATCCTTGGTATACGATTATCAGTAAGGTTGAGTGAGGTAAGCATTTCGAAACAATATTCTGTCCGCTGTCGATAGAGGAAGTTAACAATTCTCAACAATAATTCAACCTTTACCGTGAATAAATGTAAGTCTGAAAGAAGTAAATGAAATTGTATTACAACACAATTAGTTACTCATATATTTGTAGAAACAATTGTTATTCCAAACGATATCTAACAATGGATATTTTATTAGAAATCACATTAGTTCATACTTTCATTTAATTGTATGAATAAATCGTAATTTTACTTTCTGAAGAATTGTGGAGGTATTTAAAGTTTTTTTCATAATTTTTCTTGAATATTAATGACAGTTTATAGAATGAAGTGAATCGATTAAAACCTAAATTCATCATAAAACCTCCAATTCATCTCTTGTCCAATCCTTACAATCCAAAATCCTTCGAAAAATCCTAAATGCTCCTTACTTTACTACCAATAAACTTATTCATAAAGATCTTAATGTCCCATATGTTGCTGTTTTAGCCCAAACCAGATACCTATCCTTTCATTGTAAGCTCCATAACCACTCAAAGCCACTGGTTTCTCAACTTGCTTCCCAATCTATTCCCGATAATCCTCCGAGGCGTCTGAAAAGAAGATGGCCTAGAGACCTTCTAGTGTAGAATTATTATTGAAGTGCTACTGATGAGTAGTTCTTTTCAAGTTTTGACATGTTATAATAATCGTTACGAACAAATTTACTTGATGTATATATTTTGTACAGTTGTAAATTTCATTAGGTATAAATAACAATATATATATATCCTATGTAGTGGGGTGCTGATGTTTCGAAATGTTTGGTATATTTTTAGAACTGATAAATGTTAAATTAATCTTTGAAAAAATATCCTATACAAGTAGAAAATAATTCATCAATTCTAAATATTTTTATTTATTTATTATTTTGTTTGTAATAAAAATATTAATAAAAATTGTTTCATCTTTTGAACAATCTAAATTCAACTATAATATCAACAGTCGGCCGTGGCCAACGGATAAGTGGTCTTCTCAGAAGGGCACCACTAAACCATTAAAGGACTCAATTGACTCAGCAACTGCACTTCTTGGTAAATATCAAACCGAGGCGCGCAGTTCCAGATAGTTCACTATTAGAGGTGATTCAACAGCAGTTATAAATAATTAAGCGGTGAGTTATAATATTAAAGGATGTAATTCAGAGCGATTTCTTCGACTCCTTTGTCTCTTCGACTTCCTGAAGGCTTTGTGCCGAAGAGCAAGGTGAGTGCACTGCCACACCTGGGATGAATATAAATTAGCCGATCAGGTAATCGCCGACGAGTCCTACCTGAAGCTGGACGTATATACCTTGCTGTACGCTCCACACCGCACCGTATCGATGCTAACAAGGCTTTCGATGAGGGAAGCAGCGGCGGGAGCATCTAATAGCTAAATATTATCCACAGACGCTGATAACTATAATTAACGCTCTTGTCCAATTTAAAAGGATTAGCGTCATTTTGAAGGATGCCGTGGAAATTATAACAGATATAGGGCGGCATATTAAACAGCTCAATGTAGTTCGGCGGTTTCCTAAATGAACTAAATAGAGTATGGTTCCTATTCTTTTTTTCTTTTTTTTCCAAATAAAAACGCATTTTAATATTTTTCAATGGCTTTATTTCCAATAGATAATATCTTTTATTATAATCCCTTCACTGATCCTCTCATTCTTATCCTTTTTTCCTCATAAGGTTCTACTAAAAGAAGATGGAACCGAGACCTCAAAAGTAATGTATAGTTAACTATGAATAGTTTCTATAAACAAATCTATATGATATACTTTCATAGTGCTAGTAAATTGTGACTAGTAAAATAAGATGAATTTTTTTTTCTTATTGAAATTTATAATGTATTAATTAAAAAAATGCATCAAATGTGATAATAGAGTAAAATAATAAAATGACAATTTCTTGTGAAGCAACTACCCACTGTTAGTACTTCAATAAAAGTTCTATAGGAGTTGGAGCAAGTTGAGATACTAGCGGATTTGAATGGCTATGGAGTTTACTATGAAAGGATATGTATCTGGTTTGGGCTAAATCAGCAACATATGGAACATTAACGTCTTTATGGATAAGTTTTTATAAAAAAAAAAAAAAAAAAAAAAAAAAAAAAATTGCACAGTTAAAAATGAGAAAAAAAAAACGAGTTTTTTAATTATGATATGTTAAAAAATTTTGTACCGTTGTAAAGTTTATTGTAACGTCAAAAATTACTTCAAAATTTACAATACAGACGCTCTAAATTCATAATTCATTGCAAAAAAAAGACCGTCTAAACAGCTTTTAACATTTCTATTTCGAGATCACGAATTTTTATACAATAGAATTTACTGCTGTATCCAATTCTAACGAACCGGGATTCTTCAGATCTTCCATACTTCTTAGGAAGTCACAAATAAATTATGTTCTAAAGTACTAATTTTGTCTAAAACAAAACAGGGTTCATGTTCATCAATTTATTTGTCTATCAACATACTTCCCAATCGATGGTTGATAACTCTCAGAGCGGCTGAAATGATGGTCTCGGCTCCTGACATTTACTAGGGTGATACCAATTTGTGGTTTCAATACAATCCATGACCAAGGAACTAATTTACTTGTATTTTTTTATACATAATGTATATTCGATAAATAGACTTTTAAAATTATCTAAATCCAATTCATAAAATACACTCACACATTGCTAGAAAGCACAAGATAGAAAAGGTCATAAGCATGATTCGGATATGGTCAATACCAATATGAATTTTGCCAAAAGATTCAGAGTAAATATCGTAAAATAAGGTAGCGAAATAATAAGATATGTTGTGATATATCTGATATATCTTTTTTAAAACTATTTATTGATATTTACAACTGTATACATTCTATACAGTAACTAAATTATTACAATAACATGTCGATAACATGTAAAGAACTAGTCACTAGTAGTATTTCATTAAACGTTCTACATTAGAAGGTCTCTATTGGAGGCTATTTTCTCTGATATTGGAACTATAAAATTTAAAAAAACAAATAGTCATATGCACTTGAAGTTGAAGAAAAATTGTTGAGATATAAATATTTGGATTGTGTTATTTACGAATTCATCATAAATTGATTTCATTGCAGGACTTTCCAACTAATTTAAATTAGTAGGTTTGTTTGTTCGGGTTTCCCGAGAGCTCGTTCCGGAATCCAAGGGATCTACAAGTGCTTCCAATTAGGGAACCCCATAAGATCCTACGCAGAACCTCTTTTGACTACCGTTGTACTCATTTCTTCTAGACAAGGGCTTGTCTTGAAGAAGTAGGTATTCTGCTCCGTTCGGTAGGCAAGGTAATTGCTTGAGAAAGGAAAACGACAAAAAAATATATGTTAATCCTGGATATAGGAACAGGTGTAATTATCTCGAGTCGGTAGTAAGTACGCCATTAGGGATGCATGGAAACACTACATTTGCATACAATCTTTATACATCGAATTCGAGGAACGACACTTAGTGACTACAATAATCTTCGCAACTGCTTCTGTTTGGAACAATATTGTATAATATAGTTTGGAAATGAAATAAAATAGTATATAGCTACCGTAGACGAAACTCCGTAGTAAAAAGAAATAAAAATTATTTCATTTTGCTTTGTTAGATGAGGATAATTATGAGTCAATGAAATACTTCTATATAAGAAGTAGTGGAAAATAACACCTAACTTTTCTTTGGTTCATATTGTGATTACATCCTTACTTGTATTATTAATAATAATAATTACAGAATCAATTTCCGTAACAGTTTCAAATCGACTCTCGACTTCGCATTATATTCCCGATGACCATTCGAGGAGTCTGAAAAAAAGATGACCTAGAGACCTTCTGATTGATATCATAAATGATAGTTTATTATTTCTCTAAATAAATCTCAATAGTGCTATTGTTTGTTTTTAGTTACTTTTTTTTTTTTAGGAAGACATAAGAATTCCTTTTTTTTGTATTAATTTTTAGTTTACAAAGAAAATAGGAAAAAAAAATGTCTAATTTTTGTTTTTTTTCTTAGGAAAAATAAATTTCTGTATATCACAGAGTCGTAACAAGTAGGTTAATTTTATTTATTTATTTATATATTATGGTATATCGACTATATATATATATATATATATATATATATATATATATATATATATATGTCTTAACCATCCAATGCGTACAATCCAAAATACTTCGAAAATCCTCAATGCTGCTTATTATGTCACAAATAAACTCATCGATCTTACATGTTCTATATGTTGTACGAGATATAGATGGTGAACTCCATAAACACTCGAATCCTCTAGTCTCCCAACTTGTTTCACACTCAATTCCCAATAACCCTCCGAAACGTCTGAAAAGAAGATGGCCTTGAGACCTTCAAATATAGAACTTTTATTGAGGTGCTACAAGTAGGGAATTCCTATACAAGCAATTTACATAAATGTCATCTTCAGAATTTACTAGATGTATTTTTTGTATACAGTTGTAAATTTCAAAAGTTAGTTTTAACTAAACAAAGAGTTACAATGGATTGTTTACTCTAGATATTTGAATAATTATACGTATAACATTATATGGAGATCTCATAATCTAAATCTAATCGCTACAAGCTGATATGCTGATCATTATCATAGGAAAATTCCACTACGGATATATATTATCAGTGAATGGACGTATACTATATATAATATGGATGTGGACTGGTTTAGGTTGGATATGGAAGAGGTCAAGTGTGGGCTGAGAACTCCATGCCTCTCAGATATTCTTCCATTTTTTGTTCCGAGTATTTTTTGTCGTTTTTTCGCCTGGTCCTTGAGAACAGAGGCGGGCTCCTAGAGGTAGCTAGTAAATGTTTCCATTCGGCTAGGCGTATTTCAATATGGTCTCAAGAATAACATAATTATATAGTATTTGTATTAGTAATTATTTAGAGGGTATGATATTGATCAGGTTAGGGAAAACATACGTAACAGATTTTATCACTCAGTTAAAATGATACGATTTCAGAATATAAAAAAAGATAACCATGAATGATAAAAGAGAATTGCTATTATTTTATGATATTTACATTATTTTGATTCAACGTTCCTAAATATTTTTTGTTTTTAATCTTTTATCATGCATATATGGTACTGGTGAGCCTGGTGAAAACTATTATTTAATATCTATCAAAACATGTAGAATCAGTTAAAACCGGAACACTATTATCCCTATACATAAAAATAGAAATTTATATATATATATATATATATATATATATATATATATATATATATATATATATATATATATATATATACATATATAATACTATAAATAAATACAGCTTTTAGAACTTTAAAGTTCGAAGAAGTTTACTGATTTTTTTTGTGTCTGTATGGCACTATTACTTATTGTCATTTATAGGGGCCTTTAAAGAAAGTAATTGATTTTAGCATTTCATATAATTTATTTATTTTTATAAAAAAAAAAAAAATAAATTTAACACTTTATGTACTACGTGTCCTTAATTTTTAGTGGATACAATATTTGATAAATTATCTTTTTTTTATTATCTATCAACTATTTTAGCGGTTTTTCAACGATAGAAAGAAAAATAATCTCCTAAATGCGAAGATAATAATTACAACATGCCCAATAGATTGTAAGGCAACTATTCATTGGTATCACTAAAAGTTTTTATATTAAGAGGTCCCAAGGCCATCTTTTTTTCAAATTAAAAAAAAACAACTATATACTGATATTTACAACTGTATACATATATACAATAAGTAAAATTAAGGAAATTATTAACACTGACTTGTCAATAACGTGTAAAACACCACATTAGGTCTCTCAGATATCTTCTTTCAAGACGCTTCGGAGGTTTATCGGGAATTAAGTGTGAATAAACTAATTATTAAGTTTTAAATTTTATTTATATTTTGTAAAATATAACAATATATAACATATATATAATATATGTTGTACAATAGATTCCACTCATTCAGATCCTGAAATTTGAACTTCAATCTAGATTCTGTTAGGTTTGATTCTAATCTAAAAATACTCAAAAAAAATATTTGGATATAGTGTTAATACATATGAGAATTTTAATTTTTTTTTTCTTTTTTTTTCAATTTACGGAATTACACAACTTTTCCAATCTGGCTTTAATGTAAAGGAATAAATATAATTATTTATATTTATTAAACAATAAAATATAATATCAGTTGGTTTTTTACAATTTATAAATTTTATCTTCGAAGATATTTTTTTTTTCTATTTTCTTTAGTTTGTAAAATATACTTTTGTAAATAATTTCGAACATTTATTTTTTTCTGTTTTATTAATAAAGAACCAGATTCTAAAAAAATATTTTTAAAAAATCCATAAATTGAAGACTTTGGTATATTATCAAACAGTTATTTAAAAAAAAAAAAAAAAAAAAACAGTTTAAAACAATTTATAACAGTTCTTCAAGTGGCATTTGATAAGAAACTGGAAAATGTTTAGCTTGAGTCATTTTGAGTCTAAACTGCAAGAATATAAAAAAACACATAAATGAAGGCTAATTTACATTACACTTTTTTTTTTTTTTCTTAAAAAAAGTAAAATTTGGAATTTCATAGTTACAGTTAATTTCTTTTATAAATAAATTATAATATTTAATACTTAATAATTGTTTGATTAATAATATATACTAAAAAATATATATAGAAATAACACAGAACAATATAGAAGGTTTGGTAAAACAGAAGATAGAAGTATTGCTAACTAAACTCAGGGGGCTGAATGGCTAAATGTACTGTTAGAGTGAACTAATGACTAAAGCTCCCAGCGGCCATCATACTCCACTGAATCGATTAGTACAAACCTCCGGAACCGGAAGCCTTCTCTCTGTTCGATGTATCGAGTCAATTAAACTCCCCCCCTCCCCCCTCTCCCTCCACCACTCTGCCCACTCTAGCCTAGTGTCACCTCTTGTCTACAGTAAGCAGCGTAAACAGTTTGCTTTCCATCCCTATAATATAATTTTAAAAAATATATACTATGAGTAGTTATATTTTAGAATACAAATAAACAGTATAACCAAAAAATAATACATATTTAAATATTCAAAATTATGAAACAGCAACAAAGTAATTATTTTTAAAAATTCCCGTTTATTGATTTTTATATTAGGATATATGAGGCTATGAGAGCAAAAGTGGCCTAACCCACAAAATATAAAAAAATCTGATTTAGTAATTTTTGGCAACTATAACGCCATCAACAAGGTGTTAATGTGTTTGAAAAATTGGTTCACATGGTGGTGCAATGTGAACCAATTTTTCAAACACACATTAACACCACCAGATGGGTTATGGCTCAAAAAATTACTAAATTAGATTGTTTTACTATTTTGTGGGTTAGGCCACTTTTGCTCTCATAGCCTCATATGGCTCATTACAACTAGTTAAATTTTTTTCATAAAAACTTTATTTATGTGTAAATTTGATTAGGAGGCTAACTATTGTTCGATAGCATTGCGTGTAAGTAATTTAAAAAAATAAATATAATTAATTAATTAAAGTTTTACCAAGTAATACTGATCAGTAGTAATAACAATTATAAATAAAAATATTTTTTAGTATTGTTTATTTCCATTGAGAAAAAAAAGATGTTGAACTCAGCTTATATTTTATACCCAGAAAAACGTCATAGTATGTCTTTTTCTATATTTTCCATTTTGCTTTAATTAAATATTTATGTATTCGCGATTTTTTTGTAGTGCGATTCAGAAGACAAAAAAAAAAAAAAAATTATTTTCAAGGTTTATAATGCTATTTATTCATAAATGAATATATTCACAAATTTATAACTGTCGCTGATTTTTAATTGAATTTATTAATTTTGTTTCAAAATATCAACAAAAGGATATTCCCAGACTATTTTAAACGATATTTCATACTTTTAAATTTTTAACATAACAGCTTATTAGGACTATTTTTTTTTTATTTATTTATTTTTTTTTGGAATACTTAATAATAATCTGTCGATGAGGTGAAATATATAAAATATTTATTTAATCATCTTGCAAAACTATCATGAGCAAATGCTTACGAGAATTTCATAATAGAAAATTGCAGGTGAACAATAATTAAATATGCATATATTATGGATAGCAAAAGTGATATTTTAATAGGTTATTTACCAAACCATTATTAAATCATAGGATTAAAGAATCATGTTTAAAATCCTATCTCATAATCAATGAAACAGGTATCAGATTTTCAAAATTTGAAGTCAATTGAAAAGGTAAAAAAAAAAAAATAGTTACTTAAAACAGCCAATAATGGCTATGATTATAATTAAGGTGTGGCAAAATATGACATTTGAAAATAATTTAAGCTCTTCTATCGCTAGTAAAGAAATGATTGAAATATATTGAATAGTTTTTAACGACCATAATATCGAGTTGAAATAGTCAAAGTGAGGCTGTGAGAGACTAATAATAGATCCAATATAAGGCTAGTGACTGCAGTTAGGATAATGTGCTTTCTCACACTTTATAGCACTAATCGATTCTGATTAAGGGCTAGTATCGATGTATTTAATAACGGTGAGCTACAGGTTATTTTTTATTTTATTATTTCTTTTTTGTATTTAATGATCTCGTATTCTGAGAACGGTCCTGGGCCTCCTTCCCACAACGTTCAAGAATGATGCCTTCAACGGAAATGAGGCAGGTAAAGTTTTGAAGAGGGTAAAATTCCAACAATTAGTGTTTTATTTTAGCCGGGACAGAAAACGCGTGAAACGGAAAAGCAAACATTACAAAAGCAGTCCAGTGAACAATTTCATAAACAATATAAAAATATTGAAACCTAGGATAAATTATGCAAAGCTCAAAAATTCATCATTATTTTTTTTTATTTGGACCTTTGCCATCGAGACAAGCATTCTTCGAATATTGCGATGAAATAAATAATCGATATTATTATTATAAATACTAGTGACCAAAGTCCAACAAGGATTATAGAACCGAATAGGAATAGGTATATGCGGACTTGGTTTTTGATTTCACTTAAAAAATGGCATAGTATAAATATATTTTTATGATATGTATATATAATATTTTTTATGAATGGATGGAATATATTTTACAATAATGTAAAACCAGTTATTGACACCCTAATTTCATTTTTTTTTTTAAAGCCGTAAATTCCCTGGTTGTCATTTTATAGTTTGACAGTATTGAATTTGAAAAGACAATTTTTTTTTTTTTTTTAATAGGAAAAAACTATAAAAATAAGAATACTAAGCAAAGCTGGGCGAGGGAAACCGTTCTTGGCGACTAGTTTAATAGGTTGGCCCAGGTCAGTGATCCCAATTCAACACACGATAAAATAAAAGCAAAATCGATTTTTTAAAGTGAATATCGATACTGAATAAATAAATTTTGCAATCGTCCCAATGACTGTGCGGTTTGACAATATGGCCACAGGGCACGAGGTGGACGGGGGTAAGTGAAATTTGACATCAAGGTGAGCGGCTCACTTTCCAAGCGAACAATAGGGTTTCGACACGACACCTTACTAGATAAAACCTCTCCTATCGAATCGAATTCTCAACTAATCGATGTGTAGTTGCTATTGACTTTTTCTTGTTCGCATTATATGAATCAAACATAAAAAAACAGAACAGATAATACTTGCAATGGCGTTATATCCATAAGTAAATAATATTTATAGATTTACTTTAGGTACGCATGATGCTATAGAAGAGTAACTACAATCAGGATGGATGAATTATTTGCCACGTTTATAAAAAAAATTTATATTAATACTAATTTCGAATGTTAAACATTCATCACCAGTTCTCAAAATATGCAAAAAAATTTAAAATATCAGCACTTAGCTACAATATAATTTTTTGAAAAATGTAAGAGAAGAAACCAAACATATATTGTGAGGATCCTCACAAAAGATAGGATCTAGAACTAGAGTTGGGTTAAATTTAATCATAGCAAAAATATAATCAAACTTTAATCATAACTGTTTTACAACTTATTTCCTGGACACCTTATTTGATTTCATCGATCAACTAATTTAATGTTGATTAAATATTTCAGTCAAATAATCATTTATTCACTAAAAAATGTGTGAAAGGTTCAATCATGATTAAATTACGTGATTGGTTCCAGGAAATTAGTTGTCAAATAGCAATGATTAAAATTTGATTATTTTTTAGCTATAATTAAAATTTTGCTTAACTCAAGTTGAGACTAGAACAGACCGAAAGGGTCAAGTAGATTGGTATTCTTTTAGGTTTTTCTACGGCTGCTTGTTTTTTTTTTTTTTTTTTTTTTTTTTTTTTTTTTTTTTTTTTTTTTTTTTTTTTTTTTTTTTTTTTTTTTTTTTTTTTTTTTTTTTTTTTTTTTTTTTTTTTTTTTTTTTTTTTTTAATTGAAATAAATTTAAAATGGTCTGTTGGAAATATTTTTCTGGTCAATTTTATAAAAAAAAAATCTGAAGTGATTTTGAACAATTTTATTGTTCTACGTGTGCATTGGTTTCACTCCCAAGTTGAATTTATGTTTATTTTTATTTAAAAGGGTAGTGAACTTGGAATTCTGCGTATTATTACTGTCTATCTTTACATGTTCTATAAATCTTGATTTACTGATCGTCTGGTTTTTCCAGTGTAACTTGTAGTATATTGAAGATGTTATGAATGTTTTTTGTATTTCATAGAACCGATAATGAACGTTTAAAAAATCCATTAGATGTGACAAAAAATTCTTCAATCCTTAATATTTATATATAATATTATATTTATATATCAATAACATACTCAACAGGCTGAAAAGAAGCTGGATGAGAGATTTGCTCAAATAATTTTTTTTTTTAATATATAGCAGGAGGTACCGTTGAGTGCTAATCTCCCGCACGACTATAAGCCTGTAATTACTACACTTTCAGCATATTCACTTATTGTTAGTTTAATAACAGGTTTATTACAATACAAAATTGAATAAGAAAAAAATATATATAAATTGTAATTGTAAATAATTTACTATAACTACTTGTTGATCCGGTAGACTTTAACCCATAACCAACAATTATATTCCACGTGTTTGTAATAACCTGTGAGTAGGCGACATTTAATGTTTAAACGCCAGAATAGAGAAGGGCGCTGGCAGCTAGTGGCGTGCCACTTTGGTCCAGTGGCGTGCCACTCATCAACTGACTTTAATTAGACCTATTAACCTTTCCTTAACTGTATAATGTTCTAAGGACTCCCTGGCCGTATCTCACGCACGGTATTCTGCCCATGGCTATAAAGATACAGCGATAATGTTCCATGTAGAATACGGAGTGATCAAATAATAATAACGGGAAGTAATCTTTTTAAATGTTTTATGAGGTTATGTTAAAAACTGAGTCTACTCAACTATCTAAAACGCCGAAAGATATCGTGTTAAATATTAAATAACGAAGAATAATTATTATTATGGATATTATCAGGCGCGACAACTCGTCAACAAGTCTGGAACGCCTTCAAATGCATGGGTTCTAGCATCTTCGATTACCAGTCTCTTCCAAATTATGTTAGATCCTCCAGAACTTCATGTGATATGTAAAATGAGGTTATTCTGGAGATGCGTGTCTCCCATATTTGTGAAACCACGTGACAAACAATTTACTAGACAAGCGTTCAAAGCTCTCAATTAATTACAAAAGACTTATTACATTACGATAATTGGACCCATAACAACATACGGAGCTTTTGGGAACCATTAAACCTTTCCATTCTTCTCGTATCCTATTCTTACAATCCAAAATTCTTCGTAAAAACATCAATTTCCCTAATCATGTCAAAAATAAACTTATTCACCTAACTGTCCGATATGTTGCAAATTAGTTTCAAACAAGGCACCAATACTTCCACGACAAGCTAGATACATACCGAATCCACTAGTCTCTCAACTTGCTTTCCATTCGATTTCCGATAACTATCCGAGACGTCTGAAAAGAAGATGGCCTAGAGATTTTCTAATGTTCAACGTTTATTGAAGTGTTACTAATGGGTTATTCTTATTACGTTATTGGCATGTCATTGTGATAATTTTACCGTACATGTACATATATATATAATATATACAATATCTGTACAACATAAATAAAATATAAAAATAATTATTAAGTATAAAAATAGAAATAAAATAAAAAATGAATACTTGATATCTTAATCATATCAAATCGAAATTATGCCTTGATCACTAAATAAATAATTGAACAAAATTTATGTGCTGATATTATGTTTCTTGTAATAATTTTTTTAAAAAAATATCTTTTAAATCTAATTTCTAAAATATCATGTCGCATCTTAATTCTTCTTAAACTAGAACTAGAAAACAACAGATTAGCAGGAGCATTTCTAACATCTATTTCTAATAAATCAATGAAATTTTTCCGACTTATCGGCCGCAATTATTACGGACCGAATCAGCTTTCGATCCCAACGCCCTTTTATAAATTTAAATTATAAAAATTATCAAAACCAGTCAACAAAAGTATCAATAAGTTGATATATATACCTTCTGGAGTAAACTCTTTTGTAGCTCATGATGTCGGGATTAGCGAAAGAGAGTTGAACGAAATCGTTCTTAATAGAATGGAAAGCAATGGATGGCACTGCACGACTAGAAAGTGGATTATGGCTCCC
Source organism: Euschistus heros (assembly GCA_003667255.2). Classification (NCBI taxonomy): domain Eukaryota; kingdom Metazoa; phylum Arthropoda; class Insecta; order Hemiptera; family Pentatomidae; genus Euschistus; species Euschistus heros. The sequence continues at coordinate 616,922 of RCWM02000392.1, forward strand.
GGAGGAGTCTCAGGGTTCCGGCTAATCTGCATAATATCGATTATTTAACAGTTTCGACTATCGAAAAGCTTTCGTCCCGAAATATTGTTGTAGTATCAAGAAGGCACCCCATATTAATATATAATTAATATTGAATTGATCAATTAGTACAACTACAATTCAAAGAAAAATGGATAACTAAATATTTAAGACAGATAACAGACTTCCCTCCTTCCCTGTCAAACGCAACGCGAAAAACGATTCAGGTATTCGTATTTCAAAAGTTAAGAGCCATATTCATAAAATTTACCGACATTTTGATTACTGATAACATGGACACTAAAACAAATGTACAGAATATGGCAACATTACAAATTTCAGATATAACCCAACGGAGTCTGAAAAACAGCTGGATGAGGGATCTCCTTGTCTAATCCCAAATAAAGTAATACACCTGATATGTATCACTTGATGCTGACTCCCATGCCTAATCATGTCTGTAGTTTTAAATGTAACCTCACATAAGCTGGTTGTGTACAATTGCATTATAGTTGTAAATGTATAAGGAAGTGTAAATTAGATACAATAAGATGAAAGAATGTAACCTATCAAAAAATAATTGCTCTTTTTACCCATGAATGATCTGACAATCCTGGAAAATTTTAAATAAAATGCATCCATATATATAATCCGAACATTAGAATTTGAACAGCTTGGTAGCTCTTTGCGTTGATTGAATCATTCCCGCAAGAGACCAGTCTTCGCCATCAGCATTGTTCAACTAACCCTTAGAGTGCAACGTCAGCACATTTTCTTGTTTTCTAATATACACCTTCAAATTAAATTAATATTAGAGGAAAGGAACCATAGCAGAACAATCACGTGCAGCTACATTCGAACTGCCGTAAATCAAGCAGATTCCCAGCGATAGTGAGAATTAAAGACAGAACAAACACTTCAAACAGCTTTACGTAATATTGCGTGGATCCGTTTATAATTCAGTTTACAGTCGTCAGCGAGTTTTCTGTGATAGTGAAACGTCTGCAATGTCGGGAGAGATTTGGTAAAATTATACGAAAACATTTCCGAAAGTGACAAAAAGTTGATCAGTCAGGAGAATCGTGAATATGATCTGATTTATGCCTGTATTTCATATTTTTTTGATTATTCGTCATTATTTAGTTTAATTGTTTTATTGCTTAGTTTAACCTAGTATATAAAGATTAATATAATTTATTAGTTATTAGAAGTGATATGAATAAACAAGAGGTTTAGCTTCGAAAATGGAAAAAAAATCAATTATCTTCTGTTCTTTTTTTTTTTTATTCTTTTTTTTACACGCAATTTTTTATTTTTATTTTAAACACGAAACTTGTTAGAAACACGATCTAGGCCATTGCGTTTCACAGTTGATATCCTACGCATTCTATCCGGTGTTGTAATGTCACTATACATATACAGCCTTTGATCTACGTATTTAAAAATATATTGCCTACGGACAGAGACTGAAAACCAAACATGCTTCAGCATTCAATTATTGTTACGAATGAGCATTTATTCTGTTAACATATATTTTGATTAAAAAAAAAGAAAATTAAAAAAAGGAGGATGGAAAAAACCAAGAAAACAATATATTTTTCTACATATATAAAACTAAAGAATTTAAAGAACAACCCATAAATGTTCTACATTTTATAATTCCCTAGGTCATATTCTTTTCAGTCTCGAGTGAGAAGCAAGTTGGGAGGCTAGTGGATTCGAATGTATGTCCTTGTCATAGAAGGATTGGGCCAAAATCTGCAACAAATGAAACGATCTTTATGGATATGTTTATTTGTGCCAAAGTAAGGAGGATGGACGATTATTTGGAAAATTTTGGATTGTACGCATTGGATAAATTGGATGGTTAATTGGCGCCTAAACTTTGAAACTTTTGAATAAACTTTGAATTTTTCAGTTCAACTTCAGAAAACTTCAGATATTACATTTTACTGATCGTGAGCTAGTGTTGGTTTTAGAAGTCTGTTGATTGAGGTTCTTATTGTTAGTATCTTAATGAGTATGAATTTGCATGCATACAACAATGAATGTTTCTTTATTAAAGAGTTTAAACATAAATATATGGTATATTTAAAATACTTTGATCAAAATTCATAATCATGGGATTATGACATCTACAAAGCTAGTTTAAAAGAATAATAGCTTGAGCCATTTTTTAAATAATTTATATGACATAAGAAATTGTTTACGGATATAAGGATGAAGATTTGGTATCAGTTTAAATAAAAAACCTGACATTAATTATAACTTTAAAAGAAAATAATTCGCTGAATATACAGTAATCGTGAAAACAGTCGAACCTCTTTCAACCGCACAATCGACGCGGCCAGTGCTGCGATGATCTCTTGACCTTGCCACTCACTGCAAGAGGTCAAAGAAATATCTAGATAAATTGTTTTTTTTTTCGTCTCAGACATTTTCTTCACGGCTCGGAACTATCGTGGAGGCACTGAACAGGAATGTTGCCCATGTCGCGAAATTTCATCATTTGTTGAATCAGCATTTTTGTACTACAATTATCCAAGATTATTATTCACAACAATATGATCACAGTATATGAAATAATCAGCGGTTATAAATGGCAGCAATACATTAATTTTATAGAGAAGTAGTGCTATGGACTGTAATTTATTGAGCAATTTTCAAGCTGAATTTTACACAATAATTCTATACGAAACCTAACAGTATGTATATTTATAAACAGCTTGGGTTAGGAATCGATTTTTATTTTATCCGTGGTTGCTAATTGTTTTAAATTGAAGAAAAATGGCGATTAGTTTATAAAAGAACTTTCGTTTTTGACTGTGGCCGACCAGACAAGAGTTCAAAGATACCGTATAATTTCAAAAAAACTGATTTACGAGACAATAATGAGAAATATTTGGACATACGGAGTTGAGCTTACTGACTCATTTTAGTCCTTACAATCCAAAATCCTTTACTTTGTCACAAACATGCTTATCCATTAAGACCTTAATGTTTCGTATGTTGCAGATTTAGCCCAAACCAGTTACCTATGCTTTCATAATAAGCTCCATAACCATTCAAATCCACAAGTGTCCCAACTTGCCTCACACTACATTCCTGATAATCCTCCGAGGCGTCTGAAAAGAAGATAGCGTTACTAGTGAGTATTTCTTTACAGGTTATTTACATGTCATTGTTAACATTATGATCAAATTTACTTTTTGTACATTGTGTACAATTTTAATATCAATAAATAGTTTAAAAAATCTGATATTTGTTATTTCCAATTATTTATTATTACAGTTTCCAGTTAAATACATTAATATAAATAAAAAATCAATAGCAGAAGATAGTTGTTAGTTTTTCTTTACTTCTTTTTAGAGCATTTTGTATTCAATAAAAAAAATATAGCATTGAAAATAAAAATTTATTTTTTCAACATTATAAAAGTAATTTTTTTAGTATGAAAAAGAGTCACAATCGGTTGTATTTATAAAGACATATCAATTCTACATTTCATTTTTTTTTTTTCCAATGAGCCGAAATTAATTCCTCGCGAACCGTGAAAAATCGTTCGGCCTTCACGAGCCGTCAATGCATGCTTTCTCGCCCCACTACGTCGCAGTATTCGCAGGCTGAAATCTGAAAAGAGAAAAGAAAGCGGTCGTTTCCAGGTCGACCCGCAGTTCGCGACGTCATCAAGCGGATAACGGTAGGATCGTGACGAATCGGTTGAGCGAATTTTTTCTTCGGCGTTTCACAGCAACTATTTCCACCAGCTACGACAGCTATGTCTTCTTAAGTGTTTGCCGATAGTTTCCTAAGGTTTTGAGCTTTATTGAAAAACTGCTTCCGCTAGTTTCAAGAGATCCTACAGGAATATATATCGAACATTTTAAATAGTAAACAAAACTTGAGAGTAATTCCAATCTTTACAGTAATTTATGTTATTTTAATATATTTGGTGATAAGTTAAGATACTTAAGTGGTGTACTTCGTCAGGAATACTTGTAGTAATATAAACTTCTGAAAAGAACTCTTTGTAATACTATTCATGAATTATATAAGCAATCTAATACAACAGAATTATAACCGATGCGAAATTGTAAATGTCCCTGACGTAAATGATACGTCAGCGCAAATGTCTATCGAGCAATAGAAGGTTAAATAAACCATTAGATTTTTTTTTAATTTCAACTCAAAGGTAATCAGTAACTTGTCATTGTATTATTATTTTTTTTTTTTTTTTAGCTCAATATTAAACTGATTTATATTCTGAAGATACTTCTTCAAATATGTCGAGTTGTAGATATTTAAATTAATTCAGGCTGTATATGAGATTCGTATTGACAGTAGTCAAATGCTATTTCAAGGTTTTTGCATGGTAGTTTAAAAAAATTACAATGACATACTGCGATTAACAAATCATTTTTATATTTCCACACTGTTCAAGTAATGGCTTGAAGCTAACGCCATGAGGCTGCGGTCGAACTATTCTTGTTAGTGTGTTAAATACTAACTTAATAAACTGAATACAAGATTTCAATATTAAAAAATTATTATCAGTTATTTTTTAACTCTAAACAAAAACCAACAACTTTTAACTCTGTTAAATATAGATTATTATAGTATTTGATTATATTAGCATTGAGAGGTGATGAGAGGTAGGGATCGAGTTGTAGTATCGATAATTGTGACCAGTGGTTAGTCGATTTGCCTGTCTGTGACGTCACAGGTGACCCTGAACCTCGTCCAATCAGTTGTGACGCCTCCTACTCACACAACCATTGGACGCTCACAATTTTTTTTTCTTTTTCTATTTTTCTTCTTTTTTTTTTTTTTTTTTTTTTCCTTAACTCCTTTTACCTGTGTCCTCGACTCTTTGTCTCGCCGAGAATGTCCTTCCAGATTATTCAGGACTGTCTACACAAATATGAATCGTGTAAAATATTTACTGGCTACTTCTATATTCTGTTGTCACAATTCTTAAGTTTTTTTGTTTCTTTTTTAAACTTTAACTAATAAATAAGTTTTATTTTTCATTAACAAAAAAAATAAAAAACAAAATAAAGAATGAAGTTTTAAATGATAAGGTAAATAATCGGACTAATACAATACATTACAAAAAGGACTTCAAGTAGCAACGTTTCGTTTCTTGTAAGAAAAAGTAAGATTAAATTTTTGTTTTTTTCTTTTTTTTCTTTTACTTGCTCATAAGCTTTAAGCAGTAACAGTAATTTGAAAACTATTATTATTATTGCTGAAAATGATATGTTAATGTTTAAAAAATAAAAGAATGACAACCGTTCAAGCTCCCAATAAATTACTAAACACTTTTTACATAACAGTAATTAGACCCTTTTGGACATACGGAGTTGAGCTTTAGGGCTTTACTAAACCTTCAATTCTTCAAGTACCCAACCCTTACAATCCAAAATCCTTTGTAAAAAAAAAACTATCCAAAACAAAATTATCCATAAAGAATCTTAATGTTCCATTTGTTACTTATTTGGCCCAAACCTGATACCTATATATTCATAGTAAACTCCATACCCACTCAAATCCACTAGTCTCCCAACTTGAATCCTCCGAGATGATTGAAAAGAAGATGGCCGAGAGACCTTCTAATGAGGAACTATTGAAGTGCAACTAGTGAGTAGTTTTTACATGCTATTGACATGTCATTGTAGTCATTTTTCTCAAATTTACTTGTTGGATATAATGTATACAGCAGTAATTATTAATAAATATTTTTTTTTAAAAAACTTACTTTAATTGGATAAATGTTGAATTTGATCATCGAAACTTAATCGCTACTGATAAATACACTTTTATTCTAAAATAGATAAATTTTGCGATCAAATAACTAGTGCAAACACAAGGTTATTAAATAAACTTATAGTATTATGATTAATAATAATTTCTAAAATAATTTTTAGAGAGTACTATTTGAAAGAAGAAAAAAAAAACTTAACAAAACTATTGTTTAATTAATTATTGTTATTATACATAAATAAATATATTTAAAAAACGATAAAAATATTAATCATTTTAATATTTTTTGTATACTTATCTACAAAGACTTTATTTATTTATCTTTTTTTTTAAATATTTTTTTGAGGTTTTGATAGAGATCGTTCCTATAACTACTGTCAACACCTAACTAAGGGAGATTACCGTAGGTCAGTTAGTGGTCACTACTTAACTAACTATACAAGGTTAGTTAACTAACCAATTAACCAGATCCTGGTAGGAGATAAGAGACACGAAGAGGATACGGTAGATCCCAGAGCTGGAAGACCGGTTCCTGTGAATATTTCATAAAGGCTCGGTGCACATTCCTCCGCTGCCCCCTCCAGGTCGTTCCTAACGGGACGTCTCTTCCACCGCACCGTCGAGGAAGTACTGTCAGGATACGGCCGGCATTGTCGGTCTGCAAGGGAATCGATCCAGGTCTCTATTTACCTAATTTAAATATACGTTTTATATTAAATGAGCTGATAATCTTTATACTAAAGAAGTAGAAGAAAATAAGAAAAGGAACACTCAATATTTACATATGAAAAAGAATAGTTTCATATTGCTTCAATATTCATTAGAAAAGCTTTTTAAAATGCCTATAAATTACAAAAGCCACATCGATATGCGAATACCAAGACCTACTTGGAGATATGAGGTTGAGGCTTGAGTTTCCACTAAACCACCCAAATTATCTCGTATCCAACCCATAGTTGCAAAAAAAAAAAATGTTTTATGAACTGTTTACTGATATTTATAACTGCATACATTATATACAATAAATGAATATGAGAATAATGGTTACAATCACACGTCAATAACATGTTAAGAACTACTACATGTAGCACTTCAATAAAGTTCTACATTAGGTCTCTTGGCCATCTCCTTTTCAGACGCCTTGGATGATTATCGGGAATTGAATGTGAAGCAAGTTGGGAGACAAGAGGATTTGAGTGGGTATGGAGTTTACTATGTATATCTACAAAACATGGAACATTAAGATCTTTATGGATAAGTTTGTTTGTGACATAATAAGGAGCATTGAGAATTTTTCGAAAGAGTTTGGATTGTATTGGATGAATTGGATGGTTAAATGTTTAACTTCGTGTGACTAAATGGGTTTAATTTATGTCATGCAAATGATGGAGTAGTCGGAAACACAAATAAATGAATTGAATAAATCATTGCATCTTATTCATTATAATCTCCAAAGGATACTGTAGGACGGAAGTCGTAAGGTTACAACGAACAAAAATTGTACATATTTCAATTCTCCAGTTCTGAGACCATTAGGAATAGTCTAATGTAATTTCCGAAAGAATATTCAGAGTTCACCAGAACACAGTGAGAAACTCAGTAGCTATTTCTAAGCGGAACAATACTCCATATAGCCGTGACAGAAGATGCTGATTTCCTCAAAATCATGAATCATGCGATCAAAATGAATCAGCCCTTTGTCAGAATTAAACTATATCATGAAACATAATTTATAATTAGCAATGGACTAAATGGAATTTCAAGTAAAACTATGAGCTGAACCGGTAACTTAAAGTCACACCAATCTGAATAGCCATTACCTATTATTACAATTATCTGATCTTGATAGTTTTCCATAACTGTTTTCTTCTTCTAAATCACTGTTCTGGTTTTCGAATCAATCCAAAAAAAAAAAATACATAAAAAAATTAAAAATTCACATTTTTACTTAACAAGTAGAGGACTAAATAGAATTTACAAAATCTTTCTATCATTCTAGACTAATGAGGGAGGATACATATTTGAAATTTAGCCTCTATATAATTTTAAAAAAATACATAAACATTTTATACATGTACAATAATATTTTAAAATACCATTCATTTGTTTTTCGATTAGAATCTTGTGTTGTTGAACTTCAACCTGAATTCGTGCTTAAGCGGAATTATAATCTCACTCTTTTATAATCTGATTAAGATCGTAACTTCGTCAGCATTTTGTAACTTATCTTGGAGAAATGTAATATGACTAACACAAGATAACGCCATTCCACTGAATTCTAAAGTAAACAAATAATAAAAACTTTTGGATTTGATTTTCTAGAAGTGAAAATAAGCAGTATTAATAAGTAATGTGTATTTAAAATGGGTGATCGAAGTCTTTTCTCTTCCCACCCTGTAGCTAATTTTTAAATATAAATAATAAATGAACCGAAAAATAAAAATGAAATAAATATAATTCTCCTAGTTGTTTGCAAACGTTATCTAAATTTTGTTATAAATACAAATAGATTGCCTTGAAACTTTCACGGATTTTTAATTCTGTTAAAATTCTTTTGAAGAAATATGGGTGCTCAAGATTATTATTGCCTCAATACTCGAAGACTTTTTGGTGGATCCTGTACATCAGAGTCGGACAAAAATAATTCAAAGCTAAATCCTAATCAAAATTTAATCATAGTTATTTGAAAACCTAATTTAGTAATGATTAAATTAGGTGATTCATTCCAAGAAATCAGTTTTTATTTTAGCTGCGACTTTTGCCCAACTCTGCTGTACATATTTTAAAATAAGCATCTTGTTTTTAAATTAAAGTATTCCAAAACAACTTTATTTATATTGTATGGTGAGTTGAATAGCTAACTTATACAGCTACTAGACATATTATATAAATAAAAACGAAATAAAAGTGTGGAAGAATGTGAGATCGGGGGGTGAACGGTAGAGAATGGAGATGGCAGACAGCTTGGTCAGACCACAAGTGCACGTGGCTATTCAGACTACGCGGGTTCCCCCACTCGTCTCACTGCCTCTTAGATTTATGTTTGGATTATAATATCATATATTTACTGCATGTATACTTTAATATTTATGGTTGTTACAGCAAATAAGTTTAGAAACAAAAATAATTTAATACAAGTCTGAACTACAGAACTAAAATCGAGCATTCCCTCTAACAAGTTAGGTAATTAAAAAAAAAAAGTCAACAACAGTGACAAAACTATTTTTTCACGAAAAACAATTCTTTCTAAGCAAATATTTTCAAAGTTCCATTATTTTGAAGTAACAATACCCAGACAAGGTGACAGGTTCATCATTCTAGAAAAAAAAAACTAAAATGCAAACGATTTTATTCAGCCTTGAGAAAGATGTAACGAGGTTAGCGTAACTTGAGATAAAGCAACTCAACATTGAATTGTTGACTCGATATGGTCGCTTCTATTGTTATTATACGCAGTTCACTGCCTTTTAAATTCTTAATTTATAAAACATTTTCTTATATAATAGTTGCAAATCCTGCCAACAAGGCGAATAAAGAAAATGACTATTCACGAACTAATTTGTTCATTTTACATTTTATGAAAAAGAGATAACCTGTGGTTTTTGGATATCAAATGGTTTTACATAACCATAAAACTTCACTTCTAAGATCCAGTGAAATCTATATACAAAAAAAAAATGGAGATAAAATATATATAATTTTATCTATTATTCGTTACGAAACACAAATGCGACGTTCTACATATCCGCGCCACCTGAATACTGAATAAAATTTTGTAAATTTTAGTTTATGAGTATTACGAGATACTCTATTTGTTTATGTATGCATCTAATCTAAAAAGTTCTGAGGTGTTGAATAAATGAATATTTTTCTTTATTAAGAATAAAATCAGAAACGTTCTATTTCGTTTTGACTAAATAACGATTTTGGCACTTTATATAATACTTACAGGTCCCACACATATTCGGATTGCTGATTTGCTTGTTTATTTATGTTTCGATATGTAAAACCTTATGTGTCATTCAAATACAAGACTAAAACTACTTTAATCTGCTTGACGTTTTCTACTTCAACAGTTATTAGAACAATGTCCTAAGGTTCCAATTAATTACAAAAGACACATCAGCGTGAAAATAATTAAATATTTTTGTACATACGGAGTTGAACTTTAGGGCTCTATGTGAATTCTCCATTAAGTCTTCTCGTACCCAAACCTTTTGCAAAAATCCTCAATCTCCTAATTATGTCTTAAATAAACCCCATATGTTGCTGAATTAGCCCAAACCAGGTTGTTATATTGCTATGATAAGGTCTATAACCACTTAAATCCAATAATTTCCAAACTTGCTTTCATTGATTCCCTAAAACCCTAAGAGGTTTCTGAAAGGAAAACGGCCAAGAGACCTTCAAATGAAGAACTTTTATTACTTATAAGCTATAGATGTGATATTGTAATTATTTTTCTATACAATTATTTGATGGTATATATTTTATATAATTGTAAAAATTAATAATTTTTTTTTTAATATGCGCTGGAAATAACTTTAAAAAAAAATAGAATATCTACTGATAATATAAGACTAAGGACATTTACAAACCACCTAAGACCCAAAAATACAAGTACTATCACAATATCCTGCCTAAGCTTCGTTTTACTCAATTTTACCCGTTTCTGTCAGCAGTAAAATTGATAACTTTAAAGTTTGAGGTTTCTTCAACTTCCCTTTCAGGGAAAGGGGGAAGGGAAAGCCCTGGAAAACTCCTGGAGAGTACTGGCTGGACAGTACTGGAGAGGAGAGGACAGACAGCTGACGAGAAGGCTGAGTATTGATCCGCTGGCAACTGGTTCATTGGAACAGAGAGGGTCGCACACGCTGTAGAAAAAACAAACCCAACATTCGGTCAGCCCGCCCCGAAATGCACTCAGTTCTCAGGCTACAGAATATCAACTGAACATTTCAGTGGTAATAATATCACAGCAGCTACTTAATTAATTTTTAATTTATTTATATACTCTGAAATGCATATTTAAATAATCTTTCAAACTATAAATACAAACAATAATATAGGTCCTTGATCATAGAAAACCCTAATACTTATTGTTAGAAACCAAACTATCATTTATTACAAGGCATTGTCTATCATCTTACAGTAAATATATTTTCTACAATTAACACTGATCCTTGCTTGTGAAGCAAATACCCACTTATGGCACTTCAATGTAAATTCTGCATGAGAAGGTTTCGAGGATGTCTTCTTTTCAGAAGCCTTGGAGGGTTATCAGTAATAGAATAGAAACCATGCTGAGAAACTAGAGGATTTGAATAATTATAGAGTTTACTATGAAAGGATAGATATCTGGTTTGGGCTAAATCAACAACATATGGAACATTAAGGTCTTTATGGATAAGTTTATTTGTGACAACGTAAGAAACATTGGTGATACTTTGAAAGATTTTGGATTGTAAGGATTGGATACGAGATGAATTAGATGATTGAGTAGCGCCCCAGATCTCAATTCCGTACGTCCAAATAGGTCTAAAATGTAATAGATAAATTTATGATAGCCTCAATAAATTAAAAAAAAAAATAAATAAAATGCTACCATCGATCCGATCTGGAGATTGTAATTACAGAAAGCAGTTTAAAAGAAGCAATGGAATACAACCTAAAAGTCAATGAGATTTTTTATATTTAGTAAGATAAAATTTTATTAACGGATCGAAATATTTATATTCTTATGAATGTAAGGGCTTATTAAAAAGCCCTTACATTCATAAGAGAAGCCCTTAAAAGTTTTAAGAGAAATTTAACTTATTCACATTTTAATTCTGCGTATATTTGATAATTTTCCCCCAACTACTGGTCACAAAATCATCTTTATTCAGAAATATACTTATATGTTTTTATTCATTTCAAGATCTTTCTAAAGAAAAAATCAAGGCAATCTTCGAAATTTTTGACAAGGGTCTTCCGCCATCAGGTAAGATAAAAGAATTAATTATTTAATTAATTATTTAATTTATTATTAAGTCATCTCAAAGAACAAATTTCTAACTAATTATATAAGTCGAAACGTGACAGAAGATATGCTAAGCCAAGCGGTGTTATGCTACGCTGTATCTGCTGATAACAGCTCACATTTGCTCACTTATCGCTCAGCCAATTCCTAGCAATCGCTCGTTAAAAATAACTAATACCACTAGATAAAATAAGCATTCAGTATACTAAGATCTTGAAAGCATTTAATTTTAAGATAAGTACACAAAAATACATAACCACTATTATAAAAGAAATTGTAATAATTTCTTTAAATATTAAATAAAATTAACGTTCATTAGAACGAAAAGTCAATAACTAAAATACATCCAGAATGAAATACAAAAAAAAATTGTTTTTCAGTTAAATTGTGTAATTTTTTTTTGTTTTGATAAATATTAGTAGATGTCACAATTAGGCGCAATGTAATACTGTTATATGATAGGAATTTATCCTTTATTATATCGAACTAAATAAAAAAAAATTAAAAATAATAGGAAAAAAAATTGTGACATATAAGTAATATACAGATGTATGTTGTTGGGGTATGCAGTCATAGATACACATCAATTAAAAATAATATTTCCAGATAATAATATTTCAGAAACCCTGTATGCCACTCTCTCTCTCTCAAATTCTGATGAAGACTTGCAATGCAAGTCGAAACGTCAGCATCTCTAAACAGCAACAGTCTGCATCTCTAAATACTTCTGAGTCAACCAATACCTTATCAATATAAGTAATACATATAAATTAGATGGATCCGATGAAAATATAAATAAATAAAAACATATTCAGACATATTTACATTAGGCAGAGAGTGCAATAAACAAATTCTTCCCACAGTGCAAGGAAGGAGAATCTAACTCCTTTTTTTCACTGCATAAATAGATTTTCGCTATCAAAAAACTTGATATATTCGATTTTGGAATGATTTTCATGATGAGAGAGATCCTAATAAAAAAAAAAAATTACTAACGATAAAGTTTTGAGCTGTCCTTTTTTTCATTTTGGATATGTTTTAAGATATAAGGAAGACCTTCATTGAGTTAGCATTAAATTTATTTTCCTAATTGTATCTATATATAATTAAACGTATCCTGAATTGAAATAATCTGATATTTTCTGTTTATAATTCATGTTAAAATATCTGACATTGCCAACATGTTTATGCTGAAATGTACAACAGAATGCTATGACCTCACATTATTTCCATTCACCTCATTACATTCTTCATTTAATTCGGTTCTTTATAAACAAACAATAAATATGAATTTAGAATCTGCAGTTTAATTAAATAAGCTCTTTAAAAATATATATTTAGAATTTTTATTAAAAATTTTATTAAAAAAGAAAAATTTTATTAAAAATCTAAAACTTAATCTGGTTTTATATGTCAGGGGACTAACTTACCAGTCTCACGATTTAAGAAATATATATAAATGTTATCGACAAACTCTCCGTGTGTTGAACTGGACGGTTTGGGAACGTTTCGGTGCTGACCACATCCGCTTCCAGGACGTCCGTTGGCCAAGGCCTCCTCGATTAGCCACTGCCATTGTTAACTTGTCCTTTTACAGACGCTATTGTCGCCATTCTGTGTTAGCAGCAAACTGATCCCAGGATATATTAATATTAAATTATACTAAAATGTTAAGTTTATTAAATAATAAACTTTGTCTCAACGAAGAAAAAAAAAATTAAATGTAATTAAAAATTAACCCAAAAATATTAAACAATATATCTAGAATAATAAAATTCGAAAATATAAATATATGGTTAGGCTAAATTTAAATTTGTTTTCTTAGCGCTAAACTTTCTACTTGCTTATCAAACTACAGCAAGGCCTGGCAGATATGGACATGAGCCGCCGGAAATGTCACAACAGATGACACACTTTCCAAGCCTAGTATGAAACAAATTTTTTTTTTTTTTTTCCTCAATAAATCGTAGGTAAAAATAAGATAATTCATTTACAAAAATTATACAAATACGTGTACTAAATAGTTTAGTATCTATGAGACACGTTAGATTTTTTTGTGTCCAGGAATTCACAAAACATAAATTAATATGTTTTCCAATAAAGAATAAATAAATATAAATAAAAGCATCAATCCAAATCAATTGTCTAATAATTTTATTATTATGGTGGTCAATGAGTTTTTTTTTTTTTTTTTTTTAATATCAAAATATCTTATTTAATTTTATTTATATCTAGGATATTTAGATTGTTTATTTATGTTCATATAGTGTGAATAGATTCATAAACATCCATATTACTCACTGCTCTTAAGTGAGGCATGTTGAAATATTTACGCAATAAAAGCTTTATACCAAAAATAATAAAAAAATAAAATGCATGAATAAACTATTTACTATCACAACAAATTATATCCTTTGAAGGCCAGACTGTAAAATGTATACAATAAAATAAGTTATTAACCATAAATAATACTAATAAAATAATTCTTGTGGTTTTGATTATTATTAATTTTTTTTCTTTTCATTTTTGTTCGTATTTGTATTTCACTACAGCTACTTATTTATAATTAATATCACTCGATGAATGCCTTGTTTAATTTCTAGTTTACTAAAAATTAATTCTCAAGATTATGGAACATTTATTTTGAGCTACCAAATTAAAACTGATTTAAATATTTTTAGTTAGCAAATTAACCGTTATGAACAATATTTTGATGAGTATCCAGTATAATGGTTAGTGGTTCCGTCGAAGCTTGTATATATTGTGTGACTGCATTTAAATTTAAATTTGTATTTCTTCGTTTCAGTTTATTACTCACACACCAGACTTAAAATACAAGAAACTGCTCGTTTTCGACTACTCCAACATTTACTAGACAGACGTTGAAAGCACCCAAATAATTACACAAGACTTGTTCACACAGTAGTTAGACCCATACAGACATACAGAGTTGAGCTGCGAAGCTCTAGTAAACCTTCCAATTCTTCTAGTATCCAATCCTTACAATCCAAAAACCTCCGTAAAAACCTCAATTTTCCTTAATACGTCACAAAAAAAAAAAAAAAAAAAAAAAAAAAAATTCATAAAGATTCTAATGTTCCATATGTTCCTGATTTCACCGAAACCAGATACTTATCCTTTCATAGTAAACTCCATACCCACTCGAATCCACTAGTCTCCCAATTTCACACTCCATTCCCGATGTTCCTCCGAGGCGTCTGAGAAGAAGACGGCCAAGAGACCTTCTAATGTAAAACTATTAGAAGTAGTTCGTTAAATGTTAATGACATGTCGTTGTAATCATTTTCCTTAACTTTACTTATTGTTTATAATGTATTCAGTTGTAAAAATCAATACATAGTTAAAAAAAAAGTTTATTATTTATTTATTTTGTATTATCACTGAGTATAGTTTATTTTTTGTAGGTATAGGTAGAAGTTATTTTTAATGTCATTTTATTTGATTTATTTTCATTCTAAATATTGTGAAAAAAGATTCATTTTTATACGTGTAATATGTCCCTAAAATCAGGAATGTTGTATAATCAATTGAATAAAACACTTATATCTCTCTTAGAAGTAATGAAAATTCGCAGTCCCTCATTCATGAGGTTACGAACTGTATTGTTTGATAATATTTGATACCTCAATCATTAAATAATATCATAAACTAATCAAGTATAACAAATGATGATAATTATGAGCTTAGAGTTGATATATTTCGACGAAATTCCATCCACTGTGGGGACACAGCGTGGGATAGTGCGGAGCCAGCATCTGCTGAAGAGGGGTAAGGCACCCACACATCAGCCCACATCTGCTCGCCCAGTCCCTCATCTATACTAAACTCCGGCCCTGTCAACGATTCTACTGAACTTGTTGATGTAGACTTTAATGACTTAAAAACATGTATTTTCACACCAATAAACATGTACTTAAGAAGTTAAGTATCTGTAAGTAGCGAAACCACCCAAAAGATGGCAAAACACAAAATATTCTGTCGTGCACTTTAAACTGACGGTTAATTTGGGGTTCAGTAAACCATCCAATCCTTGCAATCCAAAGCACTTCGAAAATTCCCTAACGGTTCTAACTTTTTCAAAAATAAACTTATCCATACACACCTTAATGTTGCAAATTTGGCCCAAACTACAGAGCTTTAGAAATATACTAAATCATCCAATTCGTATCGTGTCCAATCCTTACAATCCAAAATCCTTCGAATAATCCACAATACTGCGTAATTTATCACTAAAAACCTTATGCATAAAGATTGTAAAGTTATAGATATGTTGTAGATTTAACCAAAACCAAATACCTGACCTTTTATGGTAAACTCCATAACCATTCAAATCCACTAGTCTCTCAACTTGCTGCCCGTTATATTTCCGACAACCTTCTGGAAAGAGGATGGCCTAGGGTATTTCTTATATAGAGTTGTATTAAATTGTTACTAATGGACAGTTGCTAAACAAGCAATAGTCATCTTATTAAGAACATTATAATCACATTTACTAGATGTAGATTTTCTGTACACATTAGTGAATTTCAATAAATAGATAAATTAAAATGAAATAACATGGTTCATGATTTTTTATTAACATTAATTCTAGAGCATTAATGGTTCTATTGGCTGATCTTGGCCACCAAAGAATATCGAAGGCAGGCTAAAAAAGGGAGCAGTACCAGTAGCAGAGGCAAGGAGGGCATTGTTGTATTGTTGTTGCAGCAACTGAATAACTTGACAAAAGGTTGAAGAGTCCAGCTGCGTGTATCGGTTAGTTGGAAAATTATTATTGGTTTTTATTTGTTTTAGATTTTATTTATCATTACCATAATATTGAAAAACCAACTGATAAACACTTGAAATAAAATTGCTATATTTTTGCTTCTAGCAATGGCATCCTACTCACAGATCAAATATTATCAGTACATTATTACTACATATTTTACAACTGACATAGCATTAATAACAAGACGTAATTTATAAAAACGTAATTTCATAATTAATTTTTTTTTTATCTAATTTTTTTTTTTTTATCTAATGGTCTTCTAAATTTTATTACATTTGTAATATAACAAATATTCACTGCGGAGAAAAATTAAAGCACAAATATGGATTAAAATTATTTCAAATGCAAGAACTTCAAAACAATGAATGTTATGGTTTAAAGAATGTGGCTTGAGCGGATACAAACATTGAGTATTTTCACACATGACTATTAAAATGTTCTCTTAATCTAGACCGGAAGATCAAGAAATAAATAAGACATACCCACATGCATAGGCACTGTAAGTTGAAGGGGGAAATTTTTACTTCAAGTGACCGCAACTGATAAGACTTTTGCAAAGCTGCTTTGTGGAATTTTTCCATGTGGATTAGAGAACAGACAAGAAGAGACTACAAACATCGAACATGTCCATAGGCTAGGGAATACACTAGCGAAAATATTAGTTCGTCAACAACAAACCTTTTTTTGAAATTTAAAAGTCCTAATTTAGTAAATAATTGGTTATGTGTAAACATTATAAATAAATTGTTTTGAGCAGTGTTTTCCTTCCAAGGAGATAGAAGGCTACGTCATATGATTAGATAAAGAGGTATTATTGTAGCCTGTTTCCTGGCATTGCTAATCGCCTACGCTGTTTGACATGTTCTATTTTAAAAATTTATATTTTACGCAGTTCTGAAAAACTTCATTTTGATTTTTTATTTGGATATTTCTTATAACCTAGTGATAAGGTTGCACTATCTCTTTGTGATAGTTAAGCCTATTAAGACGAATAATAATCAAATGAAAAAACATTCATTATTGCATCATTGATAGGGATGATTGGTGGTATATATAATGTGAAAGCGTTAGTTAATCACATAAATATAGATTGATTTTTGATTTTTTATTTCTATTCTCTAAACATATTCTGATTTAGGGAGGTATAGATATAAAAAACTAGCCAAAAAGAAGAAGACTGGGGTGTAAAGACATTTAAAATACTGTAAAAGAACATCGATGAACAGTGGTGCCGTTTTAATCAAAGCTAAAAGATAACCAAAAAAAGAAATATACGACAGAAGTAAATTTAAATGAGATTAAAACTGATAAAAGGAATGATAAAATAAATAGAAATAAAGCTTAACTACAGAAGGGCGGCGGGAAAATTTTGAAATTTGAATTAAAAACAGAAGAGGGGTGGCACGATATAGTGTGAGAAACATGAAGAGTATAGGAAGAAATAGAGATAATAAACTAGGGAAAAAGGTGTATAAGGAAAAGTAGAAGAAAGTGATGGAAAGGGGATAGGGAAAATACCTCAAATAAATAAAAAATAGAATGATAAATGAAAACGTTTTCAACTTGACTGTGTACTATTTATCTATAATCTACTTTATTATATTACATCTTCATATTATTTCGTTTTGTTTCATTCTTCTAGATTTTATTCTTTTAAGCTATTTTATTGAAATTCACAACTGTATACAATATAAAATAAAAAACATTAAGTAAATACTGATGATAATGCTAAAATTACAGGTCGATAGCTACCCGTTGGTAACACTCATAAAAGTTCTAAGATAGAGGGTCCCGAGGCCATCTTCTTTTCAGACGCATCGGGTATAGAATGTGAAGGAAGTTGTGATACTAGTAGATTTGAATGTTTATGGAGTTTACTATTTATGGATAGGTTTCTGGTTTGGGTAAAATCAACAACATATGGTGGTACATTACGATCTTTGTGGGTAATTTTTGTGACAAATTAAGCAGTATAGAGGATTTTTCGAAGGATTTTAGATTGTAAGGATTGGACAAGAGGAGACGAACTGGCTACATATTTTTGTTTATATGTCAATTATATTTATTATACTGTCTACAACTGTTCAGTTACACACATTTTTCTGTATTTTAAATGTATTTATAAGAATCATACCTTTTGTTATTACTTTTGGCCTCATTTAAATTCACTCGTCTGTCTTACATTTTTTGTTTTTGTAGTATTTTAGCACTGAAGAAGGCTAATCCGGAACGTCGTCACAATAACTTGATATTCTTTTATAGTGTTTTAAATTACCACATACCACCATTAATCTTGAAATTAAGTTTGGACCAGATCTTTGGAGTGGTAATCCTATTCTGTCTCTAGATCTTTCGCTAGAGAATCCCTTGAAGTTAAAGAGGTACACTTTGTAGAATCAGAATCGGAATGATTCCTAACTTTGGTACAGAACCGTTGGAATTAACAGCCACCTGGACGGATGTTCTGATTTGTAAACACAGACCATCCTTCGGAGACAGGAGTGGACCCAATAACCCTTGGACCACCTTGTACAGTCGACCCAAACTTTCATTTGGGATTCCGAGCAGACACCCCGGTCTAGGAGCCTAGGAGGTCCCACTGTCGATGGGAAGCGAGCTGTTCTCATGGACTCGATAGCTCATAGGAAATGGACTATTTCAGCGTCCGGACTTCCGAATCCACTTATAATATTCCCCTGTACTCCACGTTACACCTCGAGGATATCGCAAAGGCGTTGGAAGAATTACCACTTCCTACCTCTGGGATAGCTCGAGCGGAAAAACCGTTTCCCTATAATATTTTCTATAGCTGATGGCGAATTTCCCAACATAAACCTTCCGCTAAGACGTAATCGCAAAAAAATCGATGTGTAACGATTATGCACCACAACTCTCACAGCTAAAACGAATTCAGTTCCTGTAAAAGAAATTTCGATAGCTAATATGAATTGTGTTTAATCATCAAGCATCACAGTATTTAAAAGTTCTTCTGTTTTCTCGTTTAGGGATCAGTGTTTCATTCTTACACATTCTGTGATTTTGTTTCTCTAGCCTTTATCTGTACCCTATCATTCTGAGAAATTTCCTAGAAAATATGAATAAAAATATTAGAAGGAAATAACGAAACTCAAAGAGATAAAGGCTAAAGAATGACTGATTATTAGATACTATATATACTTACTTATATTATTAAAATAGAATTGATTAGTTTGCATAGAAGGAAAACATTTCCAACTACCGATGCTACGTTTAATGTATTATCTATTTTTATTTTACTTTAAAAATCATTAGACAAATCCCAAAAGTACTCTCAGGAGATAGAGATGATTACATGTGCAGTAAATCTAATATAAAAATGTAAAATAAAGATTGAATGAGAACCATTCGTTCCTTAAATTTATAATTCAGTTTTTTAAAGTTTATTTGCTTTTGTTAATTTAATTTTATTTACTTTAGTAATATATAATGCAACATTGTCCACCCAGAGCTAAGAAGGTGATTTGGCGAAAACCCGTATAATAAAAAAAACATTCCACTTTACAACAGTCTGTAAGCTGTAAATAAAGGAATATTATTGCATGTTAATGTTGCATTCTGAATTACTACAGTCTTAGGTTACTCATTTAAATTACATAACTGTACATAAAATCAATACAATAAAATCAACTTTTCAGAACTAAATTCTAAATTTAAGGAAAGAATGATTCTCTAAGCTACAATTCATACCACACTTTTTCTTCAATTTTAATATTAGATTTACTCCACATCTAATCACCTCTATCTCCTGAGATTAATTTTGGGATCTGATTAATGATAGTTAAAGTAAGATAAAAATAGATAATACATTAGTAGAAAGCTAGTTAAATCCATAAAACTGGAATATATAACAATAAATAAATACAATATTTCAATCAATTGAGGTATTTAACATTTTATTTAATTGTTTTATGGGTGATTTGCAGCATCTATTCAGAGTTAAGTTATGTTAATTACTAAAGTTTCCCTATTAATATTAAATAGAATTGGCAAATAATTTATGAATTATAATAATCCAACTTGAAATAGTTTAATTACTATTAAAGGTATCGAAAAACCAATTGTAATTATTTTACTAAAACTGAAGACGTAGACAGGAAAGACTCAGCGGAGTTGCGAAGAAGGAAGGACAGGTACGAAATAGCCCGGTTAGGTAAACTCCTTGGCTGAGGTCACCGCAAAAACTCAATAGAAAAACTCAACTTCCGGGCTACCTGTCGATTCTTCTAGGCCGATTCAGGTGAATAGATGCCATAATAACCTTAAGAATTGAATGCAGTGGCATTGAAAGCAAGAATTACATTTTTCATTCATTCATGAAACGTTTCAATAAAAAAGTTAAAATGAATAAAAAGGGATATTAAATTTATTGAATGAAACCAGTAAACTGTACCATTCCAGTATAATAAATAAAATAGTACAGATAGAGTGATTGCTATTGGCTCAATTAATAAAAAAGAAAAATTGAATTCCTGATGGATACATATACTTTAGATCACGATATCACACATTTGATATTTATCAAAACGATTTTATCCTTAGAATGTCCTTACATAGTACAAAAAGAAGTGACTGACATTTTTGTTTGTTATAGCTGTTATATCTGTTACACACAAATCAGTTTCCTAAGTAAAAATTACAAAATTTATTGGTACATTAAAATAAAGGTTTTAAAAGTACTTCCCGTGAAGTAACGGTTAAAATACTCTAATATTAAAAGTCAAGAAACCAAGTAATATTAAAGCCTCAGAATAGTTCAACCAAAAATTTGTTGGTCCCTTCATATCATAACTATTAGTTTGATAATATCTTTTCATTTACCTTAACCTATACTGCTACAACTCTTGTGTTCTTGTGTCTTGTGTTCAGTTACTGATAAAACTTTACTGACTACTGGCCAGCGGTTGTGCAAGATTAGTATTTGACCAGAATAGCGCTCTACCGCCTGCTTTCCACCCACTTACGGATACCTACTTTATACAGACTCGGTATGTTTCATGTATAACAGAATGAATAATATTGTCCCTTAGCCGGGATCGAATCTGAGCCTCAGAATTATAAGTTCGGTGCATTTCCCACAAACTAACTGCACATCTGAATATTTCGGATATTATCTCCAAAATAGAATCGATGAACTAGGTTTTCTTTTAGGACAGCAACTAATTTGGAATTATTACACAGGACTGAGATAATAAATACTGCTGGTCGTGTTTTTATAATAAATATGAAGTGTAAAGGTAATGAAAAGGGGCGAAAAGAGTAAAACTAAAGGTTACCAAGAGAAGTATTAGACAAAAACATAATTCAAAATTGCCCAGAATTCTCAATATTGGGATTGAAATTATCCATTAATGTCTCAGAACTTAATAGATAACAGAACTATAATCCTAAGAGGCACATGAAAAGAAAATGAGAAGGGACCTTCCAAAATACAAGTATCTGGCTAATGTTATCAATAAATATTAAACTCCGGCATCCCTATAGAGGATTCCCACAGGGCACTAACTGTGTCAACTCCACACCATCGCACATCACATTTCCCATCCTCTCCGAAGTTTCCCCAGTGCAATGGAGTGCAGTTTCCCTGCAGGTGAAAACATCGATTGGGTCCGGGTGAAATCTCTTCCTGAGACGAGGCGACCTAAATGGGGTAGCTATCACCGTTGTACGAGTTTCCCGAAGTGAGAGGGGCTCCTGGATATCCTGGGGTGGGAGGCCGTTGAAGAAGTTCATAGGACGATCTAAGCATCTGGGTCAGGATGGGTCGCTTTGAACTAGGAGTGGGGAGGACTTCTTATAGCTAGGAATTATAGCTAAGTCTCTTATGTTACTCTTTAAGTGACAAGATTTTATTTTTAACGCAACGAACACTTATATTTAAATTTGAAAATAGTTCGATGCATATCATTGCTATAGAATTTCGCTTTATCTCTTGTAAATAATAAAATAAATCTGATTAAATATAAATAAAAGAGAGATATTCAATTCGATAATTTGGTTTTATTAATTATATTGAGATACGCCTGGTTGGAGGATGCCTCAGATGTGTGTATTTTGTAAATAAAGTAAGAGTGTATTAACTTAGATTGATAATGAAAAAAAAATATTGTAATAAAAATTGCTTGTCTATCCTTTCCTTTTATATCTTTGCCTTAACATATAAATATTTATATGCAAATACAGTTTGCATAACAACTCACTCAAATAACAATAATTAGACCTATTTGGACAATCGGAGTAGTGCTTCGGGGCTCCATTAAAAAAACCATCCTATTCATCTCGTATACAATCTTTACAATCCAAACTCCTTCGAAAATTCTCAATGCCCCGTTTTCACAAATAAAGGTTTCGTAGTAAACTCCATAGCCATTCGAATCCACTAGTATCTCAACATGCTTCCTATCCTATTCCCGATAACCCTCCAACGAGTCTGAAAAGATGATCGCCTCGAGATCTACTAATATAGAACTTTTATTGAAGACCTTACAAAGGGTAGTTGCTTTACACCAATGTGCACTATCTTCACATTTACTGAACGTATTTGGTTTTATTTTGTATGCAGTTGTAAATTACAATAAATAGCTTAACAAAACATTATTGAGATTTTTAAAATAAGGATGTCTCTCATCAAAAGAAAAAAATCAATTAAAATACATAGCCTCCATTCCAATGCTGCTTAAATTGGGTTTATAATTTTTTTAAAAATTTTTAATACAAATACAGGCATAGATAAAATTATTACCTATAGAAAATATCCCCTGTTTTCAATCATATTCTGCGATTTTCAAATTTCGCTTCAATATTTCAGAATTGCTGAGTTAAAATATTGCTGATGTTTGAAAAGTGGTGAAGGATACCTGACTATTTAGGCTTCCAACCTTGGCTGTGTTTCCTATTTCGGTGGATGTCTATTGTTTGATGCCCTCCCACCGCAATGTTCCAGTTAGGTAAAAAAAAAAAGAAGGATAATTCCGACAATAGGGAAACAACAAGAAAAAATGGCTAACTAAAGAATTATTCTTAAAAGAAAAACAATACTAAATATAAAAATCATGTCACTAAAGTACACTTGATGGCTTTATATTTATAACGTACATTAAAAGAAAATATCGTTTCTTAAAGTCTCTTCGGTTGTTATAAATTAATGTTCAGAAAATGAATTGAAAAAAAAAAAAAAAAAAAAAATTGAATAAAATAGTTAAAAAGAGATATTCATAATGACAGGCATAGATTCGAGGGCAAACCGCTTCGAAATCGTTCATGACATCAGTCAGTATTAAACAGGAATGAATAATGTAGACAGAATTAACCTACTTATAATACGAACAATACGAGGGGAAAGGAAACACAGGTGATAGGTGAAATCAAGTAACCAATGTTTCATCATGAAGTAAAAGCAAACAAAAAATAATAACGATGTCAAGAATGAAAAGAATCGCGTTGTCAGAGCTTCGACGTCTCCTTTGTGTATTAGCGTTTCGCTTTGCAGGCTGATCTGCAAGTTGGCCAACTAGCAGGACCGGTCCGACGAAGTTATCATTCGAAGAACGGGCAAGAAACCGAAGCATGTGATAGCGGAACCAAAGGCGATGTGAAAGTCGATCCCAATCAGAAAGTCCGGCCGCTAAGTGGCAAATCGATTCTACTAGTATCGATTTATATGATCGGCAGGATTCAAAAGGTTTAATTTGTATTTCTACAATATTAGGGAAACAGAAAATCGCCTAATATTATTTCACAAAATAATATTTAGAATTATTTTAAAAATATATATTATAGATAAATCGATATTCATCCGGCACAATAACAATTTAAATTGTATAGGGACTGAACGGTTTTCTGACTGAAATCTGTGAGACTTTGTAATTGGTGGTGAAATCGAATGCATTTTTAAGCCATTGGTATGTGAAAGCCGTTCTCGAATGTGAGATGGTTCTCAAAGTCGTAAACTAGAAAATTAGCAGCCGTTTAATGAGATAGGTTTTATTTTAGCCGTAGACCTTTTATTAGTGAAAAGATTACCACCTCTGGTTCAGATGTCGAGTCACGGAATCAGTTTATTATTCATCAAGGCAAACTAGATGGCAGATTCCGTACGCAAGTGCAAATGTGTATGTCGTTGTTTCAGATATTCACACCGCTTTGCGACGATTGCTTCCCATCTGAATTAAACTATTGTTTACGCCAAGGATAAACATGCACGGATCCGGCGCGAATTATCCACTAAACTAGGAACCCCGAGGAGTAATTGTAGTAATCAGCGGCAATTGTAAGTAAATAAAGGAAAATAACAGGGAACTGCGACCCGGGTTCTCATGAATTAGGTCGAATTGGCTTTACGCAAGAGCCTTTTGTCGCGTCGTCAGACAATGGCGAAGAGCGAGGAGTCGTGGAGAAGAAAATGGTCGGTTAGCGTGAGAGCGGGATCTCCTTGGAGCCAGCTGTGATCGGGCGACAGTTGGCGGCGGGACCATCCTCATTAAGGTAGAAGGCTACACCTGTCTCCGATCAAGCAGGAGTCCTGGGAAGTCCTTCGGAAGCCTAAGTTCTGCCGGATCAGAGAAAGTGGTTGCTGCACTTTTCACAAATGATACAAAATAAAATGTTAGACTTGATGAAACAAAACGGTTTAGATACGTACTATGGTATTAGAACATTATTACGGGATACTTGACTCCTCAAAATATAGACCAAACTTTTATCAGCCGAATCCTACCATTATTCATTCCGATCACACCTTTCAGTTTGTTTAATATTTTTGGGAACAAGAAAAAAATGACACCATTTAGTGAATTTTATATATAAAAAAAATATATGCTGCCCATTCACCTGCCAAATAAATATAGGAATCAAAATGTCTTGTTTGATTCACTATCTTACATTTAAAATTTCACATGTATAATCTGTGTAGCAGAGTGTTGATGTTTTGAATCTTTTGCATGTTTATAGAACAGATGAAGAATATTTAAAATTCGAAACTAGTCATCAAATAAAAAAATCTAATACAGAACAGACAAATAATTCTTGACCATTTGCTTTTGAACAAGTTCAAAAATCATATTGTATTCAGAGCCACTAAGGAATTAAGAAAAAAAAAAAAAATTAAAACAGGAGAAATTTTTGTAAAAATAAAAATAATCTCTAGTATTTACATGTATCTAGAATTTTAGGAAGATCTATCAATCAGTATTTCACTGACCAATCTATGATCAATTGGTTTACCGCTCAGGGTCTATTATTATTATTATTTTTTTTTTTTTATAGAAATATGGTTTCTAAATATACGTTATGTATATAGAGAAGATATTGACAAACTTGAGAAGCCTTCTACTAAATTTAGGATGGCGTTACGTTAGTGGGTGAAGGACGGTGACTTATAGTGTCGAGATGTTCCTTCAACTGAGGTCGAGCAAAGGCTTCGGCCCACATGTATCTTACTCCTCCCTCTTCAGAGTCCACTTATTTATTTTTATTTATATAATAAATAAGAATTCATTTGGAGCTGATGAATAATTTGCCTATTCTATGATATTTAGTCTATTAAAAGACTAGTACCGAATCTTCGACATACATACTTAGTTCTAAAAACATCTAAAACATCAGGAATTTGATATACAGGTTAAAAAAGCGGTGATAATAACAGCAATGAATGTGAAAGTAAATACCTGAAAAAAATTGGAAGGTAACTAAATTAGAGAATAAGGAAACTATAAAGGTATACAAGAAGAACACGCAGAATTTAAGCTTTAGATATATATCTAAATGAAAATAACTAGTCATTCAACGAAGACTCGCGGGTGACAATAATAGATTTCGTAGGACATAGTCTGAAATTAAATATGTAAGACATATTATCATTTAAAAAAAAATCATATAAAACCGATTTTTAATTTTTTTTTTTTTTTTTTTTTTTAAATGACGAAATAAATATTTCCAAAAGTCCATTTTAAATTTATTTCTCGTAAGAACAGAAAAAGCACTCATTGGTGAAATTTTTAGATTCTTCGATTTAGCAGAGTACCACTTATATCCATCGAATAATTTTGCACAATTCTTTCAAAGCTTGCTATTCAATTGCTATTTGAATCATGAATAATTCACAGTATTCGTAACTTTATGGTAAATATACTTTATCTTTTTATTTATATTTTTTTCGAAAACTGTATATCGTATTAAATAAAACATAGAAAATTAATTTTAAAAAAAAAATCGTATTCAAAACTATTTTTCATTTAAATATCACAGATAAGAAAAGGAAAAAAAAAAAAAAAAAAAAAAAAAAAAAAAATAGTAATATATGTGTCCAGAGAAAGAGAATAACTCCAAATTATGGTTTTTTATTTTTGTCCCAAACAAATGACCTAGTACCG
The DNA here is from genome assembly GCA_003667255.2 of Euschistus heros. Classification (NCBI taxonomy): domain Eukaryota; kingdom Metazoa; phylum Arthropoda; class Insecta; order Hemiptera; family Pentatomidae; genus Euschistus; species Euschistus heros. The sequence goes on from RCWM02000392.1 coordinate 643,923, forward strand.
TACAGAAGATTTCCAATACATCCCAGACTTTATTTTTTTGTGAATAAAGTAGATATTATAAGTAAATAATTAATAACATTAGCATATAAGATCATAAGTTATTCAATATGGTAACTATAATTGTTAAATATAAATATTTTAAAATATCGTATAGTTTATAACAATAGTAGAGGATAAGGTTACTAAGTGGGACAGAGATAAAAAGGAGGAACATATCGCCTGGCGTGGCCTCGAACCAGTAATCTGTTGCGACAGTGGGTACAGACCTACATCCAACCGCCCTTTCACCCAGCAGTAACTATCGATAGTAAACCGATATTAGATCCAAATATAATCGAGTATTGCTATTAAACAAGGTTAGAAATCATAGACTATAAAAGAATAGCATAAAATTTAGCTTTACACAAGCAAATATTAGATTAAACCAAAAAGAATTTCTGACTTGCATAAGTACATTAGTATATATATATTTATAATTAAGGATATTAATAGTAGGACTAATAATGAATCCACGGTCGAAATACTCGTCGCCGACACAATATGTTACATGAGAGCGTAATTACAAGTGTCGCAAGATGCAATCGCATGTAATAATTTATGCAACAAGATGATTACATAAACGCTGTATGAAGCACCCACGCAGGAAAACCATATCCGTATTACTTACTCTAAACTGCGTAACCATTTCTGTGAAAGTACGAAGCGATAGAAACGATGGCTAATTGATGTTACAGTTTCCAGATTGCATTGAAGTAAGAACTTTTAAACTGAAATAATTTATCGATATAATTGAAATTAATTTATAAATTATTAATCAGTGACAGTTCTCTATCAATAGCTCTGCTATTGTGGGAAAGAAAATGTTTGAAAACTACGAAAGTAGTTGCGCGAACAGCTTGATGTATGTGCTGACGTTTTGGGCAGAACTAAAATGTCTTAGCTATTATTACCACGGACGTTTTCCTAATCTGAAGAAGATTAAAATTATCAAATCTATTTTTTAATCAGAAATATGCGAGCTTGGTCGTACTGGAACAGTTGTTAACAAATATTTAACCCAAAAGTTTGCATAATGATATTAGTTAAGAGAAGAATCATACGTTCGGAGGATAGTATTGACCACCAAGTGTTCCATGAACACCGCTGGAACTTGAAGCAGAATTCAATAGACATACAAAAGATACTTATCGATTTTTTTTTTTTTCTGCTTTTAAAAATTACTTGCTCATTGTTTTATTACTTTTAAAAGATAAAGACATTTATATCTTATTAATACTAATCTAAGGTATCATCAATGTAAACAAAAAATAAATAAAAAAATACTAGAAGTACAGAAAAGTTTGACATAATTGTATAATGAACAATATCACGTTTTATTATAATAATAGTTGGACGAGCATATATTAAACCTGATAAATGCCAAGTATACAAAAGTAAATAAATAAAAGAATTAGAAAAAAAATATATACAGTAATTCTACTATTATGAGCAAAGAAGTATCTTATTTCTCGTTAAAAGGCATAAACATATAAAACACCGAGAAGAGAATGCGTGAACCATTGCGTGTAAAACTAAACATTAAATTATCTTGAAATCTAAGTGATGATATCTCACATTGCGGACAGGTACATCTTACTGTTGTACTTGTGCTCTAAGTTGTACAACCAGGATATATGTACGGTACACTCATGTTACAGATATAAAATAAAGTGCTTTATACTTAAATAAGTCGAATAAAACCATTATCAGGAAATACTTCAATAATTGAGAACACACGGATGAGACATAGTGGCCAAGGAGTATACAGGAACATATACCTGTGGATACAGGTAAAGGCGGTGAACCTAAGCCTTCTGATCCTGATTTTTTTTTTTTTTTTTTACTTTTTTCCTTAACGTTACTCAGAAGGAGCGGGTTCCTACCTACATCTTGGCTCTCATGACCCACCCAACTGGCAACTACCTCTTGTCACTAATATGTCCCTAACTATTCCGAATTGAACCATTCACTAGATAGATATGTTCAGGAATTAATTTTATTTATTGCAATGTAAATCACATATCAAGTCATCATATCTCATAAACAAATCTCTGTAATTATCAATATTTAATATTTTTTATAACCAGATGGTTTATAGAATGTACCTAACAAATCTAATGATTAGGAACTAAGAGAAGCCTTTTATTCCCTTAGGAGACAAAGTAATCGAAACTCCCAAGAGAAATAAACAAATATTATCAACCTAACAGAGTTGAAACTTCAGGTGAATTGGAGCTAAGAAAGCTGCTGATTTGAAGCTAATAAAAACTAAACATCCTTTTGAAATACAATTACCATTGCAATTTACTCATTTTAAAATAATAAATTTTCTTCTAAGACGTGCTACCTACATATACTTTCTAAAACCTGTTAGGACTAATGCTTCTCAGATTTTCGGTAGTGCAAAAAAGCACAAATATGTATTTAGACCAGAGTTGGGTAAAATTTAATCACAATTTATTTGACAACTTATTTCCTGGAATTGATCACCTAATTTAATAATGATTAAATTTATTGTGAACTAACGATTATATGACTGAAATATTTAATCATTATTTATTTAGGTGATTGATTCTATGAAACTGGTTTTCAAAGACTGCAGACTTATCAATCAAAAACACCATGGTAAGTTGCTAACACACCTTAACATTCTGGCTTACGAATACCAACAGTTAGTGAATATATACGTACTCAATAAAACGATTCCACCAATGTTTAAAATTACACAGAAAACTACTATTAGAAGGAATGGCTACAAACTGTACATTTGGCGACAAAAATTTATACTGAAAAGAAGGTGTATGTTACCGGTATTTCAAAAATCAAATGTTGGAGCCTATTTTGGTCCAAAAAATATGTTTTTTTCGTTGAATTATTTGACTGTATAAGGTTGTTTTGTTTTCTGTTAAAAACTCAAATAATTAAATAAACTTCTCAACACCTGCTAGTTATAAAAGTTTGTATGCAACTCAGGATGGAGTGTCTTTACATTCCTCGACTTGGTCTCGTAAATTAAAAACCATGGTTCTCTCAGACACAACTGGTATCACTCGAAGGAATAATAGCCTACTGTACTCTCTTTGTACATAAATTTCTATTTAGACTTAAATAAAATTTAGAAATTTTCCTTTTATAAATGTAATTATGTTACAAGTAATTCAAATGGCTTTATAGACTTGAAATAGTCCCTTCATTGCCGGTTAATGCAGCTCTGTTATTTTTCCAACTACTTAGAAGTGAAAGTTAAATTAATTCTTCCGCGAAGTATAACGTTTCTACTTTATAAGTACTTGTGAAATTCTAAGTTTAAGTAACAATTGAGTAACTAGCACGGTTTGACGATTCGCTTCGAAATGGATGTCGTAACTTGACAATAATCGTATTTGAATAAATCAACCAAATGCTTCGGTAGAACTAGAACTTTCTAGTAAAAATGGCTGTATATTTTTTCTTTATGCGCTTTTCTTATTGCAAGGAGTGCTGCAGGACGTTTCCCGATCTACGGTAGACATTGGATGCGACATGACACCATTGATAAGGAACCACTACTATCCGCACTGAACCAGCTCTGCTGCCATCAGCAATGATCAATGCGACAAGGAGTTCAATTGATTGGGTATAATCCGATCATCTAAATATTAGATGATACAACTATGAATGAAATATTGATTTCAATTTAAACCAAACTACGAATTTGTTTTTTTTGTTCATTTTAATCATATATTATGAACGTTTTTCAGATTCTCTTAATACTGTCTATCACTTTAAGGTGCCATAGATTGGTAAGCATAATTTTGTTTTCAATTAATATAGTAAAATTAATAGTTATGAGATGGGGCTCACCGTTTTTTTATGTGTATACGGCTTACACACTAATTTATATTAGTGTTTAGGTTATCCTGAATCTATAATTTAATATTTAAAATAATTACTGCCATCGTTTTGACTCTCCTGCGGGTGAAATTTGGCTGTTCAGAGGATTTGAAATATTTTAAACGTATCGAAAAATGTTTCAATTCTATCGTCCAGAAACTCCTTAATTTTTTTAACTTTTAATTTCTCAAATATCTTCGATATTTTGAGTCTTTATATTGTTGTACCTTTTCAATATTGTTGTAACGATTTTTCTCATTATATAATTTTTGAGTGATTGTAGTTTTTTGCTTGTACTCCTCCCTATGTTTGAAAATAATGGTGCCACTTACAGCAAAGTTGGACAGATCACACATTAATATATTATTAATTTTAAATGAAAATATAACTTTGAAGCAGATAATAAGTGATCTAGCCTTAAAGATTTTAATAAAGTATTTCTTATTTTATCAAGTAAGGTGCCCGACGATTTAAGGTACCCGTCAAATTTAGCACCCGAATAAACAACGTTTTTCGAAAGTTTGTGAAGGGAATTATTAATTTTGAAATTGGTCGGAAGTTTCTTTTCTGCCTTATTGAAAAGGAAATATAATGCCTCTTGTCTTTATCTGGGTTCACATCAATGTTTAACTGTGTGAGTTCCTCAGCTATTTCCCGGCATTTTTTTTTCTTATTACTTAAAGGCCTTGCTAGCGTTCAATCTGCTGCTTGTGATCGTAATGTCATTTACAAACGCCGTCACAGTTGCGTTCAAACTACGATGCGTAAAGTTTTCGACTTATCAAGTACTTTCGTAGTATGTAAATTTATACGAGGTTCTGTGAACAACACACAATTTGTGTACACCCTAATGTTATTAAATATCTATTAAGGAAAAATAAAATAAGTCAACATTTAAATATACATATATGTTAGTACATATTTAGGTATATACATGAATGCTCGACCCAAAGGAAGTCAAAGGTGACAAACCGAATAGCAACAAAAGACTCGACTCCTGCTGATTCTATTGTCGAATTATTCGTTAACTGGTGAAGGGGGGGGGAGAGGGGGAAGTGGCCTTCATCAATCTTACTCCGCCTGGGGGTAGGTCACATCTGTCTTGTCCCACCAGGATGTCGCGGCACAGATATCTGTCGCCTCAATGTCCGCACTGTCATCGGCTCGTCTTAGGTCAGGAATCCCGATTCAGAATAAAATAATAAAATAAATAAATCCCACGAAGTTCAATCACATATGGACCAAGTCAATTGCAAAATAAAATTTATTTAAAAAAACAAATGTACTATGACAAATTTCTATTACCTCATATAAAATACTGCGTTGTACAAATGATCAATCGAACTGTTTCATGGAATGAGATACGAAAAATCGTTTCTTGTTGATATGAATTGACGGGAAAAAATTCCTATTGATAACGAATTCGTTCCGAGAAGGTTCCCATGCGTCGTGTCCTTGCTTTAAATAGTTACTACTACTAACAATGGCCGCCGTATTTTAAATTGTTCTAGTCCTCTTCGGAAATATTCACAAACGAAATATTTTACACTAAATCTAATAAATATTGTATATTTTAAATGTTTCATTTTTTAAAATTAATTATTTATTTAGAACTAGAAAAAAATAAAAAATAAAAAATTACAGTGAGTAAAGAATTAGAGCTGTTATGTCAATTATTTATTTATTTATTTTTATAATCTGTAATAATTTTGAATAAAATGATAAAAATATAAAATATTACAACAAATACAAATATAAACTCAAATTAAGAGTAAGTTGTAGGATATACAACTTTTGATCACCGATTAAGATTTAAATCCGCCTCAACCTATACGCCAAATCTGAATACATCAACTAAAATAAATCAAAGTCTATTGCTGATATCAATAATAGCTTTGATAATTCCATTGCACAAAGACTATTATTATGAGGTTATAATAAATTCTTAAAGTTGCTTCGTGGTAACAGGTTATGGGTTGCTAAAGCACCGATTAACTCAAGACATGGACCTACAAATTTTTAAAATATGTCTAATTGTAAGTCAACCCGACTCGTGACTTCCAACTACTGTCTCAATGATTTCTAATTCAAAAGATTACCCCCTGCACAATAACAGCTGCATGTCATGGCATCAATAAGATATAAAATCCGGTAATTTTTCTGAAAGTTCCCTCTCATCGTTTCCAATAATAATAAAATAAGATATAAAGTACTATGGATAATATATAAAATACAGTAGGTGCTATATGAAATTTCTGCAAGTCACACAGTTCTGTCCAAAATTCAAAACAATAATTTAACTCTCAAAAAATATACATACATACTAAGGATGGCGTGAAAGATCGTTCTAAGTAGAAGTACCCAGAATTGAAAAATGTTGGTACCCACATATCACTAACAAATGCATACAAAAAAAAAAAAAAAAAAAAAAAAAAAAAAAAAAAAAAGAAAAAATTTTCCAGATTAAAATAACTGTAATGAATGACTTGAATAGCATACATCAAAAATTCAGATTTCTAGTGCATTTATTGCACCTTATACCTGAGATTACGATCTTTCAAGAAACAACGCGTGCAAGTAAAAATAATATATATATTTGTGATAAATTTTCGGCCAGCCTTGAAGATCTTCTTCAGGGCGAACCACACAGGAGAGAAGACAAACGATGACTGTCATCACGTTGGCACACAATTATAGTACTGTGCCATTATACTTGGACGTTTTGTTTCATATGGATTGCATCCCTCATCATCTTCTTTATTCATACTCCACAGTCGAATATACTTTTTATAATAAAATAGAAATCAGGTTTCTTTTATATCATTGTTTTTTTTTTTAAAAGAAATATTGTCTCTCTCTTGATGTGCTCCACTGCTTAAAAATTTGACAAGAAGAAAAGTAACAAGATAACTGTCTACATAAATATTAAAGAAGGATTTGTAAATGCAAGAGGACTCACCCAGGGCTGGAATGCCTGTAGTTGGGAGGGCTGGTGTAGTGGGGCGGCGGTGGTTGGGGGGCGGGGGAGGGTTTTGCGCCTCCGAAGGCCGCCTCAGACTGAGTCGACGTCGTGACGCCCCAGACCGTCGTCACTACCGACAGCTGCTGCTGCGTCCCGCCACCGCTACCTCCGGGCGACCACTCCCTGCGCCAAAATATCCTCAGGGTCAGGGAGCTGGATCCGCACTCCAGAACCAAGGGGAGTTCTGGAAGGGGAAGAAGAAGAGGAACGGGTACAATAGGGAGCAAGATTCATGGTATAGTCAGCCAGGAGTTGAAGGATCATAAGGAAGCAAGATAGAAACCTGGTCCAGTAGATGAGAAGAGCACACATCGATAGATAACTTGGTTTTGGAACACAACCCAAAGGATTCAAAAGAGTAGAAAGTAAGAAGAAGATTGTCTGAGATGCAATCAGGGGGAAAAACACGTCCAATTTAAAAAATAAACATTTGACGGAAAGCAGACGTTTTAACCTATCTTGCAGGTCTTCTTCAGAGTGGCCGAATCAGTCAGATGAGGAGACAAACGATGGATTGTTTGATTCGGCAGCATTAAAGAAGATCCGCAAGGGAGATTAAAACGTCGGCACTCCATTAAAAATTACTTCAATTGGAGGTGTTTTTTTTTTTTTTTTTTTTTTTTTCTCATGCCTGCATCCCAGACCATCTTCTAATATTTTCTTCAGGCAACTATTCTATTCTTCATAGCAAGATGTGTATTGAAAATTTAACAGATAATAATGGAGAAGAAAGAGTGTATAGAATAGATGCATCAATATCATATGTGTAGGTATAGATAAGGATGTAAGAAGGAACATTTTCGAAGACTTGATTGAAAATTACAAAGGGAACAAAGAGGTATTTGCAATACCACTGAAGGTTTTCAGATGTTTACCTACATCGCCAAAATAGGCTGCATTATAGCTTTTTTAGTTTTAATATCTTTGTTGAAATTTAAAGTGGTTCTAACCTCTTCTCAAAATAATAACAATGCTTATCAGGAAATCACATTTAACAGCTGTTTTGTTCCAATGAGCAATATAATGGCCAATAACACTACAAATGTGTAGAAGTATAATGGAAAAAAAATGTAGCATTGTTCCATGGGTTAAGTATCCGGAATAAAAAGTATGCAACAAATAAAATGTACAGACAGGGATGTAATGAAGTAATTAATGGAAAAATAATTAAATATGAAGAAATAAAATTACAACAAAAATATGGAAAACAAGTAAAAAGTTGGAATGAGTACTTGAAGCGAATGCCTAACTAAAGAACCAATCACGAGAGCCAATGAAAGATGTAAGATGAGATAGTCAAAGAAATCAAATCTAGGCAAAAACCAAAATTCATAATTCAATGGAATACCTACATGGACCTAATATATTTTCTGGCAGAATTATAAAATATAAATATGCTGACGAACTGAGACGGCTGCAAACTGCACATGGAAGCACAGTTTCGGAAAATAACTTTTTTTAACGTAAAAAAGAAGATATTGACAATTGAAGAACTATCAAATCATTCTGTAAACATAATTAGGTATAAAATGAAAATTTATTAAGATGATAATTAGAACAGATGATCATGCAACATAATAGCTTTACATAATTGAAAAAAAAAAAAAGTGCAAATCAGACAATGAACAGACGATAAAAGACAGACCGATGATAACAACAACAGAACTAGATAAGTGCAGTGAGGATTGGTAATAGCGTGCAGTATAGAGAGAGGAAGGTGAGAAACAGGACAGTCCGCGATCTACGGGGTACGGGACGGGGTACGTGGGGAGTGAATGGGAGGAGGGTGGAGAGTGTGGAAGAGTGCGGAGTCAGCTCTCTGTCACACCAACGGCTCAAGAAAATGAGTCGTCATTCACACAAATAAAGTTTATTCAAATAAAGAAATAAATATTACAAACATTATTGACAATATTTCCTGAAAAATAAAATACAAATATAAAACTTAAAAGTATAAAACACATTACAAAAATTAATAAAAATAAAATTTCAACTCTACAGGACAAGTTACGTGCTTGTTAGTTAGGATGGGATTGGGATGTGCATGCAATGATCTCTTTTCTTTTTTCATAGGGACTGGTTTTCCTTTCTTCCCGAAGGACTTGAGGACCTCTAAGAGTTGTCTGAGACAGTCGAAGGATTCTCAGTTCGTCCTTGCCCTGGCAGAGGCCATGGGAAACTCAACAGCAGCCCATGGGAACCGACTGCCCAATTGGGACCTTCAACGGAAGTTCCTTTAGCAGTGAGCAAAACTTGAAGAAAAATATGTTTCCTATAATTTTTTTTTTTTTTTTTTAATATTATTTTATTAAGTTTTTTTCAAGAAAATACTTTAATTCAAAACAACGAAAATTTCTGTTACACGAATTTATAAAAACAGTAATTACAACAACCAAGGCTCCCCACATTATCAATCCTAAGGTTATTGAAAGTTGTAACTGATCCATTTATAAACATTTTAACCAAAAGCTAAAAAAAGGTTAATAAATGTTGAATTTTGTTTTCTCAATGGTCGAAGTAAATTTTTAAAAATATCAAGAATTAGAGGAAGGATTTCAACATTGTATGAGCAGAAGAGAGAATTAACTATGGTGTTTATTAAATATTTTTAAATTTTATAAGGTGTATTATAATAACAAAAATAACCGAAATCACTAATTGGTAGTAATGATTTTGAAATGTATGATATGGAATTAGATTTCCGAATCCAATCCCATTAGAACGTAAAATGTGTTAATAATTTGTTTTGATTTAAATCCACTAAATCTCAGTCAGAAGATTATTTTAATGGATTTAAAGAAACTTTAAAAAATAGAACTAAATTTTATTAATATAAAACCACAAATTTAAAAACTGATCTAAAGCTGAAAAAAGTCTATTTTGGCTAGAAGATGTCATAAATAAGTTTTATCTGCATAAATACAAACTACAACTGCCAATAGATTTCGCCCACACTGATCCAAAATCTTTCAATCTAAAAAAAACTAACACTTCAATAGTTTAGGTCTTAAGTTTTTCACTTAGACCCTTGAATTAGTCTCGAATTACATTTTGTTTGTTTTTTTTAAATGAAAAAAATTATTATTATTTTCTTTGAAGGAAAATGTGTTCATATATATAAAAAAAAAAAAAAAATACACCACAAATACACAGAATATATGTAAAAAAACAACAACATATTTTGTCGTTAAGTTTTCATGTTTTTATCAACAATTAGATAGATTTCAACAAGAACATAGATTTCATTATATTTGGTATAGATTTTTTAATATATTTTCCAACATTATTGAGTTGAATAAAAGGAACTTATAAAATAAAAAACTAAATAAGAAATGTTTGATAAAAAATAATACCAACATTAAGAATTTCCTTTTTCCTTTAGAAGGAATAGTGGATTTTTACAAACAATGCGGTGATTCGTACGACTTATTACAGATATGAGGCATACGAAACTGAATGCATCGGAAACATTTATTGAGTTATTTTCATCTGATTTTAGTTTCAATAAGCAAATGATTTTTAAATATAGTTGAAACGATAGTTCGTATTTAAAGTATTCACAAATTGGGTTCAGTTTACGCAGGAAACTGTCCAACTAAAAACTCTGTCCAATAAATCCATTCATCAAGTTCTATTTTGGGGTTGACCTTTTTCCGTCGCAGACCCACTTCTGTCGTTTTATTCCCTTCCTCGGTCATATTAGGTAATATTTACAGAAATAGATAAACGCGGTAGATACAATTATGTCACTGAAGAAATTTGCGGAAAACATATGCAAGAGGAAGCTTAGCAAACTTGAAAAAAAAAAAAAAAAAAATTAAGTCCGTGAAATAAGTAGAAAGCGAAACTAATTGATGCTTATGGGAGGTCATAACTTAACAGTTCCTGGATAACGTCGAAGCTTTTGTAATCATACTTAAATACAGATACGATCCCGTAGTCTGGTGTTACGAAACCCTTACGTTATTCGTGATATATATAAAAAAAAATTAATAATAGTAATGAATATAATAATACAATAAACCGTGTATCTTGTCATTAAGGGCCAATTCGCCTGGCCATGTTGTTAACAATGTGTCCCATTAGCATATTGATAATGTGAGCGGTGGGAAAACTTAAAGCATTGTGTCTGCCTATGGGCGAGTGCTCACGTGGCGAGTGGGGTCAAGATGGACATTCTCATGGAAAAATATAGGATATCTACGTTGAACAATAGAAAAGAAAATTAAGTATTTAATCTATAAATATATTATTTCAGATACTTAAAATAACTATAGAACTCAAGAGATAGCTATATTTTGAAAAACCATAAAAATGTGAGAAAAATACATCAAAGATTTACAAATCCGAGTAATCCAGTTCAGTATCGATACAAAATGAAATTAATATGGAAAGCAGTAAATAATAAATAAATATTCTTATATGCATTATATGATTATTTTTTCTATAAATAAGGCATTATTTTGAACATTCATAATACAAATAAGAACAAAACGCAACTTGAATGAACAAAAAGTTATGACATTATTGTCAATTCATAGTCATTCATTAATCTAAGGAAAACATAATATAAAACTAATATTTAAAACATACTTTTATTAATTGGAAATTTGTTCCGTCAGATTTAGAGTATTATGATGCTACGAAATTCAAACAATTATTTATTATTACTTAAAGATGGAAATGGTTTTCATTTTTTAAAACAAAAATTGTGAACGAATTTTGTAAACAAAAATTTAGAAACGTAAGGAATAATTTAAAAAAAAAAAAATCGATTTGAGCAAAATTAAAAAAAAAAAAAAAAAAAAAAAAAAAAAAAAAAAAAAAAAAAAAATTTAAATCAATTATTTGTATAATTCATTAAATGAAATAATTCATAATATAATTAATGATGGAAAATATTTTTTGTTATAATTAAGATCATCGTTCAGTATTTTTAAAATTGTACAAAAAATAATTAAATAAATTCAATTTTATAATATCTACTTGTACTTATATATTAATATAAGTTTATATTTTTTAAGTGTACTCTTGATCGAGCCGAACAGTTTCTAGAAAAAAACCTCAAAACAAAAATATGGTTTGAAATTTTTGTCTTTTAAAGCTATTTCTTAATTTTGTTAATTCTTAAAAGAAATTTTGGATAAGGGGAAATTGTAGACTTATTAGCAAGATTACTTTTTGCCCGTTAATTGTAATATAAATAATTTTTTTTTAATTAAGAAAAAAAATGTTTATTGTGGTAAAACGTTTATTCTATTTTTTCTGTCTCAAAATCCAGAATTAAATTAACCAATAAAATTTTTTTATGAAGCATTACGACAAGTTTTTTGCTCATAGCTGTCTATAAGTTGTATCACATTAAATTGTTCTTATTTTTTTTATTTTATTAATTGAACAAACACATTTAAAAAAAAAATTAATTAATAACAAGATGTACACCATATAAGTAGTCAAAGCATAGTAAAATATTTTATTTAATATCTTATATAGTTCCGTTCTAAGACTCGAGAAGGATAGGACCGTTCATCACGATTAACGAAATTCGGAACAAAACGTGACCGAAACTTGTAAATCGTAACCTGTTATTTAAAGACGACCTATTGAATTATTGAACTATTCTTGACTCCTAAATCACTGTTTACCTAAAAACAAATCAGGTTGACAATAAAATAACAAGTTTTCATAAGATAAACAACACTGTTCTAATTCTTGAGAACGATAACATATACTCAACGTAATTGATTGTATTCACAACATCCGTAAACAAAAAAGACATAAGGAAAAACACAGCACATCATCCCTTAGGAGAGACAAGACCTATTTATTCGTAGAATTTATTAACCCACGTGTAGTCGAGAAATTAAAAAAAAAAAAAAAAAAAAAAAAAATTGAGTTTATCTTGTTTTGAGGTGGAGAATTAATAATTAAAATATTTGATAATTCTTCTTCAAGGTTATATCTACCGATTAAGCTGCGAAAAATGACAAAAAAAGCAGTTCATTGTCAAGTGTTTTAATTCTGCCCCGAAGATTAAAATCCAATCCGTAATGATAAATGACTTGTTTAATAGTCTGATAATGGTAAATGTTATTTCAATAACAACCTTATTATTATTGTTTTTAATTAACCAATTCAAAATAGAATTTATTATTTATGAGGAATTTTTGGGCTGAGATTGGAAATATTACTATTGTAACACACAGAAGAGCAAACGAATTTTCTATTTTTATTTATTTTTTTATTGTTGATATTAACAACTGTATAGAATATAGAATTGGACGGTTTAGTATAGCCCCAAAGCTCTACTCCGTTTGCCCACATAGGTCTAATAATTTTAATGTAAATGAGTCTTTTGTAATTTATTGTAAGCTTTGCACGTTAGTCTAGTACCTATGTGTTGAATTAGTCCATAACGACGAGCAGTTTCTAATCTGAATTAGATATTAATTCTAATAATCAATCTGAATTTCAAGTAAGACTTTTGTCTAAATAAAAAAAAAAAATGAAATAATAAATAAATAAAAAAAAAATCTGGTCTACACCACGTTATGTGTGCTAGGTGTGCCCGGGTCGTCGGACGGCTTGAAGATTAGAACCGCCAATATATTTCTAAATTTTTTTAGAGGTCACTTGTTGCTTTAAAAGTAAATTTAAAAATAATAAAAAAAATAATTTACTATTTTTTTTTTTAGTGTTTCCAGGGCGTCTCATGTCTTAACAATTGTAATGATTTATCTATTATTTATAAATATTTGAAATATGCCAGTTCTTGGTTCAAAAACAAAAAAAATAATGAAAAAAAAAATCGGAAAACTAAGATTCGGTTTTTAAGACATAACATAATGTAAATATTGCTCAGTGTGTTTGTATTTGTATCAGTGTTTACCTTCTGCATGAGATATCTTGGGAACAAAAGCGGTTTGGCACCCAAGTCTCAAATTTTTTTTTTTTCAAAACTATTTCAGACTCTCGACGAGATTACGAAACTGTGAGGGTTGAGAGTTAGTCGTTGGGAGAACTCGCCCAAAATAAAAATTTATGTAAAATAATCGCTAATTCTAGACTTGGGGCTTGGCAGAGATCCCGCGAGACTCACCTTATGTACTTGCACAGTTCCAACATCTCTTGCCGAACACTCGACGTGCACTGACACTGGGAAGGTGTTCCTATCTATAAGCTGTCTCGATTCAGTGATTGATCACCAATTATCTCGAATAAATATATTTGATCTCTACCACACAATGCACGAGGCTTACTTGTATCTCGTTCTAGTGTAGTTGTAGACCGTTCTAGGATCTGACATTTCATAATAGAAACAGATTCCTTTTTCAAGTCGAGATATTAAGAATACAGTAAAATCATCAAGTCCTATTGACATATTTTTAAGAGGATTCTTAGTGGATAAGAAAAATATCGATATTCCTAATCGACAATTTTTGAGCTCCAGATATCGATACACTGATATATCGAATCTTTTATTATATAATGTCATTCTTAATATTCCTATCACGTTACACTAATATTTCTGTTTATTAAATATATATATATTATCAGTTACCTTATTTCACTACTTAAGTTCCAATTCCAATCCTCTAATCGTCCAATACCTCAGTTTCCTATTATAGGAAGAACGCTTGAAAAATTCATTCTGAAACGTCTGTACTCTACCCTAGCATCCAATCATATCAACCGATACCCACCAATTTGGTTTTCGAACATCATATTCTATTATAAAGCAATGCCATTGAGTTGTGGGCGTAGTCCTTTACAAACTCCGTAAATTCCTACCTCCTACATCCTTCCCTTTTATGCGTTCCTATATCAATGATAGAACATTTAGAATAAGTCATAATTTACCCCAATCATCGCTTATTACTCAGTCTGCCGGAGTTCCTCAAAGAAGCATCCTTTACACGATTTATACAGGTCTGACATCCCTACGCATGCTAGCAACGTCCTCCCCACTTATGTGTATTATCAACGTCAGTGCAATGTATAAGTATTATCTAAGGAATAATAAAATGCCTTAAATTAAAGGCTCTTTAATTCTTAAATTAAAGAGTCTGGTTTAATAAAAGTGTCATAGAGGAAGGAGTGAAGATAGTGAACATTTGGATACAGAACTAAATATATTTTTATATATAAATATATATAATTCTTGAGTTACAAAACTATACATAAAAAAACTAAAAAAAAACAACTGTAATTATGTTCCGCCTATTTTGAGCATCAATCATGATTTTTTTTTTTTTTTTAATACTCTTATGATGTTTCACAAATATTACTGTTTATTTTATTTTTTTTTTAAACTTATTTCACAAGTTAAATAGGAACAAGATTATTTTCTGAGTTATTTACAGGGCTATGATTTAACTCTTTGAAGTGAAGTGAGATGTTTATTCCATTATATGTGATAGGAACGTTAGCATTGAATACTGGAAAATAAAATAACAGTATTTATGAGTTGGATTTCAAATAAATTGATTTGAATACACCAATGGCGGTGGCCTGACGTTTTGATTGCCTCAGAAGTGTAGGCTGACAAATTTAACTCTGAAGCAAAGCGACAGTCTTGTATGTTTCCAACAGGGGAATCGCCCCCGATGTTTACTGTCAATAAAACAAACACCGAACCAGAGCATTGGGCTACAAGTTGCCCGCGATAAAAGTCCTCGAGAACATAAAACTCTAATCAATGAGCCGTAAAATATTTTCAAAAAGGACACTAAAAGAGACCACACCGCTTCCTCCAGCATCAGAGCAAAGGGGCGAGGACCGACTTTATGACGGCACTGACAGGGAGGATATCGGGGCGTGGAACACCCACTGACCCCAGGAAATATATAGGCTCGAGGAGTTCGACGCTTTTACGAGCCTTGGATATAGATTTTTACGGCGTTTTTAAGCTTTAGTGTCGCACTCATCCTCTGCTTGGAGGTCGCTGGAGAAGAATATTTTTCGTTATTATCTCTTGCAATCATTGTAAAATATTTTTAGGTCTACAATCTTCCAGCTATCGAGGTTGGTCCCAGTGACCGCAATACTTTACCACGATAATTTTAATCAGAAAAAATATTTAGTTTAGCTTTTTATTTTTACAATTATCTATACTATTATATAGCGAATTTCCGTTTGTTTTCACAAACCACGATAACTACGGAAAAGATCTGAACCAAATTTCAACTACAACATCTTCATAGTTCAAGAAAGGTTCAGCAATAATGAAATTTACATATTTGCAATTATGTATTTGTTAAAACGATAAATAAGAGCTGCACAGTAAAGAAAATCGACCGATAGGTGCCGAACGACATTCTGCATATGAGGTTACACAGTTACAAAGAAACAATTTTCTTATATTCAATGTAAAATTATTTTTAAAAAAGGTTAAACTGTGTAATGCGACATGTGGATTTTTCAGTTACTAATCAGTTTACCTTGAGTATGAGACAAATATTTAAACCAAAATTTTTTTTTTTTTGTATATCAAACCCTCGTACATATTTAGAACCTCTCACTCCGTAAGCGGTTGAAAAGGTTTTTTTTCGATTATGTTAATATATGATAAGCAAACACGGTATATAGATACATATATACATAGAATAAACACATTATACTAATGAAAATGTGTAATGCAAAGATCTGATTGATTAGTATTGACCAGGAGGGAATGATTTCATACTTTTTCAACAAACAACTGATTCAATATTTAGCAAAGAGACAAATTATAAGATTTGACAGTCATACAATTAAACCCTATTGTTACATTAACGAGCTAAATTTTATTTGTTTAAATTACGTATTTTGGCGTACTTAAATACTGGGTAAATTACAAACTATGTTTAATTTTATTAACACATTCTTTGGCCTTGTGCATAAAATGCAGTGATTTTTCTCTTTATATATTCTGATATAATATTTATGCTACAGCCCATTCAAATCTTTTTAATTTTTTTTTTAAGATTAATATTTTTCAGTCCAATTACAGATATATAGGCCAGGTTCTTTTGAGCCGAAATAAAGAGTCGGCTGGTAAAGGGGAAGAAGAAATTATAAGTAAAAGTTTATTAGAATATTGTTGAACAAGAATTTGAAAATTGTGGTATTTTATGTTGATGTGATGTACAAATGGTATGTGTAAATCTTAATATGCTGTATAATTTGAAATTTTTAGTATCATGACTGTACTCTTATTTATTTATGAATGAGAGTGAGTTTCGCATAACCCCAAACTTCTGTTCCATAGGACCAAATAGTTGTCAGTAATGAGTTATCAATTATATTTTGTAATGTAAATTCAGTGATAATTATCAATAACATATAACGTAGTTAATGATTCATTAATATATTATTTAATATCGTATCCGGATTGTTTTTAATGCTACGGTAGACCCTCACTTATCCGACCCTCTAGCGGGCGGAATCCTGGAGGTGAAGAAACATTATTTTCCCGGGACCTCTTATAGTTTAGTAAAATTGTAAATTTGTGTATGCATAAGATCGAGCAGTCTTGTTTTTTTATATGTTTATAGTGTTGTGCTAGTTTACGGAAATTCAATTTTTGGATCATGAAGCGCAACCGCTCTCAAATTGAGTCAAAGCATCAAATATTTCGAACTTTTCTATGTATCCCCAAAAAATCTGTTGCACAGTTGGTTCTAAAGAAAGGTATGTTATATTCAAAATCATACTAGACTGAATTTAATACAATTTAAGCAGAAAATAAGCTGTGAAGCTTAAGCAGGGACTAATATACCAAATTTCAAATTTACTGAAATCTCTCAAAACGTAGCAGAAGAAATGTTTTTTTTTTTTTTCCAGTTTTCGCTCCTTACCTTAACAACGTTTACAGCTAACTCCATTATGAAAGATTTTAAAAATGCCTTAGTGTGCTGTAAGCCAAACACAATACAGCATTATTATAGACATTGCTTCTATTCATAAATATTTGTCTAAAATATTTCTATGCAAACATAATGGTCTATTGGTGGATATAACGTACTTTTCTATTTTCTTTACTCTTTTAAAACGTTAAAATATAATTATAACACACTTTTAAATATAAAAAGTTGATAATTGTATTTTTAAAAGAAAGAAAAAGAAGTTTCATTCTCATAAATATCCTTAAAAAAAAAAACTTTTTTTCTCCAACATATAATAAAAAAATAATTTAATTTTTTCTTTAAATAGAAAGTGATAGGAGTGGAATATTAAGAATGGGAGAGAAGGCGCTATAAAGAGCGAGGAATCTCCCACTAAAGAGGGGCTATTTATACTACCTCAAGGGGAGGGGGGCAAAGAGTATTAATACACCTCATTTACCCCCCACTCCTTTTCGGTTCAATAAACTTATCTGTTATCCTCCCACCTATATTTAGGACGGGAATATTAAGAGAGATGTTGGCAGTGGGAGACCATTCACACTTCATAACCGCCAGCCACCGGCAGCTAACAGGCCGACTCATTAGGCTAAGCTGCCCGATTAGCGACTGTTCGGATTTAGGCGACCCAGTTGTCTTTTCTTCGGACATTCTGTCCGACCGCGATCCAACTATTGTTGACAACTCAAATATGTTTTTATCTTTCAATCTTTCAAGCGCAATAGCGTAGACTTATTGGAGAAAAATGAAGAAATAAACGTTTCCAAAAACGAAATAAGTGGTACTAAATTGGTCTAGGTTGAGTGATTTTTGTAGACAGCCCAAAATAAAATAAAACAAAGAAAAGAAAGAATTGTATGTTTCAATGAATTTACTTGTTTCAATAACAATAATAAAAATAAATAAATAAAAAAATCAAATAGTTACTTGTTCAGATTCAAACTAATTGACAACAGCACTTGTAACTGCCACAGAAACTGACAACAACAAACCTACGACCATCTTATCTATATCTGTACAAAATTGGTACATACACAAACCGATAGCCCAAGTCCTACTGAACGGAGACCAATGGCTGCCTTTATAGAAGGATCTCATAGACAAATATTTCAAGGGTTTAAATGCATTTGTAGATCACGTTGATTACTTACAGCTCAACGATTGAAAAGTGTATAATTCTACCTACTTTAAATTTTATTTCATCATTATTTTTTTTAAATTTATTCATTAAAATATATATTTTTTACTCATTTATGTTCCATTCTCTTCAATATTTTATGTATTTATAAATTAACTTATAAATCCATTAGATTAATTAGTGTTTACATTTCATCTTAACTCAATTGTTAATGTCTGTATTATTCTAAAAATATGTTATGTATTATTATTAAAATAGTTTGTGTAAACATTTATTTAAAAACGCCTTATTTAGAGAGATCGAGAGAATATACGCACAGTATAAAAAATTATCTTCTCTTAATTATATAACTATCTCTTAAACTTTGTCCCTTAATTTTTAAAAAATAGTGAACAAATTCAGATTTTTATTAACAATTATTAACCATCTAACCCTTAAAATTCTAATTCCTTCGTAAAATCATCAATGCTTCTCATTACGTCACAAATAAACTTATCCAAAAAGATTTAGATGTCAAATATGCTACAGATTTGGCCCAAACAAGATATGTCTCATTACATGACAAGCTTCATACCAACTCAAATCCACTAGTCTTCCAACTCGCTTCTCACTTGATTTCCAAGTTGTAAATATCAATAAAGTTAAAAAAATCAATAACTCATTAGTAAATTCCAATTCGTCTTGAGACTAATTTTATAGCTATAACGTATTGGCATTGACATGGAAGATTTAAGTCAGTTTCAAGTAAAAATAAGTTACAATGAGGCCTTAGATAAGTATTATTGATTTCAGTAATTACAGAATATATACTTTATTTTATCTTATAACGTTTAAGATTTGACAACTAATCATTACTCAAAATGTTAATTTACTATTTGGATTTTGAAACTGTTTATAAATAAAAGAGAAAACAAAAATTAAGGAAATGTAATGAACTCAATTTTAATTTTTTTATTAAGTACAAAGATAAGATTTTAATCAATCCAATTTAAAATAAAAAAATAAAAAATATATATTTAACCCCCATAATCTGCAAGATTTTTACTAAAAATGCTTAAAATATCCAGAGTCAAATTTATAATATATATTCTAAGCAATTGACTTTATTTTAAGTAGTTATTAATAACCAGAACTTATTTTTAGGTGATAATGATTATCTTTTTATTATATGATTAATGATAAATCGGTTTCAGAACAATTAAATTTAAAACATCACCTTATCACTTAAAACAGCAATGACTATAAACGACACGCCACTGCTGTTTATCAAGTAAAGGCAAGATATCTAGTCATAAAAATTCCAATTTTATAAAAAGGAAATAAAAATATTTCGAGACTTCAAATCACAACAATTTAATATAAAGTTCCAAGGAAAAATGTAATTATTTAAATAAATTGAAAATATTTTTCGAACAATTCCTATCTAAGGAGATGGGTTGTTGTGCACTGTGTGTTAACGGATGTTGTCACAGCTGGGACTATCTCAGTGCGTTGTTTTGTGTAGGTAGGTGTATTGTTTAATCGTGTTTTAAACAGAAAATTTCATCACGCAATAATATTTTATAAATGAATAACAAATTATATTTATAATGTAAATAAAAAATAAAAATGGAATTTTTATAATTTTAATTTGTAAGAATCAAATAATTGAATTTCTTTTAACAATTTAAATATTAAGAGCTATTAAATATTTTGTTAAGGTTATTAGAAATAATTTTAGTTATAGGACTGATGAAATATTTTTTTATTTTTTTTTACTAATTTAGTTTCAATTTTTCTATATTTTTGTCAGGTTTTAAGAAAAAAACATTCTTTCCTATTTCTTTACTTTTATAATATAAAGTTATATGTACTAAACAAACACATATGCACTTATAAAAACATCTCAATCAACAGCCAAACGATCATCTATATTGAATACTATACGCAGACATTGTTTCTTTGATATTAAAAACAAAATATACAATATATGTAAGGTAAATTCAAAAAGTTATCAGACCGAACGCACTATCTCTTTGGCTGTAGATAGGAAACAATCAATCAATGTCTAAAAATTTGTTTGTTCCTCAAAGGCTCCACCGAGCTTAAAATATCCTAAGGAGCTAAATTTGAACCTTAATAAATTATTTCATTGTCGTGTTCATTCATTGTGTTGAAATCCGGGAATTTGATTTCGGAAGGAAAATTTTATGATTCGAATTGCTGTTGTGTATTAAAAACACGTACAAAAATTTAATTGTTAGTTTATTTGCAAATCGAACTTTTTAAAAACTACATTTAAAACTTTTTCAAGTCTTTCACAAAACACAATCTTATCTCACCAGTAAAGTTAATCCTCTAGATGTTATATTGGCAGTTTACTTGATCAAGGTAATCATTCTATTCTGATAGTAATATACAAACCCTTCTAAAAATCCCCAAAGGGCTAGGGGACAAGAGAGAAACCCTCAAAAGCTGTGGGGTCCAGTTGTTGACTATCGATCTGTCTGACTTCCTTGGGGCTTCAGTTGGCTTCTTCCACCGCCGGCATCACAACCCACATTATATTTCTTAATTCAAAATTTTATAATTTATACAACAGGAAATTATTCTCATGATGTTGTTTCAAGTATACAACAAGTCACTCAATATTTATCTCAAAGCTACTACTGCTGTCACGATCTTTACAAGTCGCATTACTCTAAAATTTAAGCACTTCATAATTTCTTTATCATTATTATTAACAATCAAACCCCTGAATTATATACAAATGCATATTATCTCTGCTACATTTGTTTGAAAAATATGAGTTAATAACTATATCAAAACATTTTTCCATTGTACTGTATACCAGGAGAGAAAATGGGTTAAATAAAATATTCATACGTATCATCTAAAAAGATAATATTTTCATGTATATAGAGACACTGACATGTGCCAGACTCCAGTCAAAATATGCTTATTTAAGACCTGCAGATATTTCAAACACATTTTCTAGAAAAATAAACTATGAAAAAGTTTTCTTTAGGTTAGCAACTAAAACTTAAGGTTTTCAGGTCACAGTGACTTGTGATAAAATTCCTAAGATTTGATGAAGTCCCAAAACTATTATCGTGAATATTTAGGCTTCTAATTCATATATTATTTATATTTAAAATTATTCAATTTATTTCTGGTATGAAAAAAAAATGTTATTAAATTAGGTTTTAGTCTCAAAGTGAATAAAAAAATCACATAATTTAAATAATATTATTAGGCTATATTAGGTAACAACGATTTTATCTTTTTAAATAATACAAACATTAATTTTTAAATACATAAAAAATTAAGTTTTTAAATAAATAAAAAAGTAAATAACAAGTGTTTTTAAAAAATCAATATTGTACAGCAAATTTAGTAAAAACTTTTTACTTTTTAATTTTGAAAAAAAAAAAAGTATGGTTTTCAACCTGTAAAGTTGAATAACGAATCCCACCTCTCATAAGTCTGAAAATTCATTGAAAATTTTTATTTTAACTACACTGGTTTTTTTTCGGATACTGATTGACAGGGCTTGTAAATTCGATCGTTCAACTAAGTTTACTTTTTCGAGATAACTAAATTATTAGGTCAAATACTCTACAAAGGTGTTAAAAAAGATTTTACTTGGGACAGGCAATAGATCCAGTTTTACAGGAAGCAGCTGTGTGATGCATTATTTGTAAATAATAAACTTTTTTTTTTAAACTAAAAATTGAACTATTTATTTGTGTATAAATTATAAAACAATTGTAATAATGCAAAATCTAGGTAATGAATATTTCCATTTATTGTGAATAATTTCTTCTTTTTTTTTCTTTTTACCTATTCACGTTACAATATTTTATTATTATTTCTTTATTTTTTTCTAATTGGCTCAACACAACATTTTCCTGCACATTATATAATAATATTTATTACACATTAACCCTTTAACAGGCGATGAATCCTGAAGGTTACCCATATTTCATGCCTTTTGCTCAATAAATGACATAATGTCCGACACATTATCCTACTCATTATTGTCTAATATCTTTTATTTAACCTTGAATTTCATCATACATGAGTGGGGGTTAGCGGATAGCCATTCAAAGAGAAAAAAACAGAAGAAATGTTTTACAAAATCTTAAGCCCGCTCGTTAAAGGGTTAAAATACCTTTGACGGCATATTATATGACATATTTCAATTTTTTTTTTTTCGCTTGTAAATCTGAGTCTTATTAGCGATAAGTTACAGGTTGTTCCTCAATAAATCATAAATTTGAAAAATGTCCATACAAATTAAGAAATGCGATCAAGATACCAACGTTTAGCAAGCTTACAAAATCCGGACTACAAGGTGTTAAGATCGCCGCTGGCCAAATTACAAGGCGCCCCAACACGAACAGTAACTGATATAATTATTTAGTTCAAATACCGTTTACACGATCACCTCCGGCAAATTACAGAGCGAGCAACACATGCACGGCCCCAACAGATTACAAACAAAAGTCGAACTCATCAATAACCGACTTGAATCGATACAGTGTTCCTCTGTCATCTCTCGCAGTTCCGCTGATCTAAAATTGATCAAAGAGTTCGCTAGAACACCTATAACTTGTGACGGAAACTGCTTATCTTTCCTAACCTAGTTTAAATATTGTTATTTTTTATTTTATTTCAGTTATGTGTCTAAACTACTTAGTATTAAAAAAAGAGAAGACAGAAGTAGAGCTCTACAACCCTAACCCTCACACTTGAATATATGTTTAAACTACTCTTTCATGACCAGCCTAAAAAGTAGTATCGTGGTCAGTGTTGTTTATATGATATAGTATTAGATACTTTCTTTAAAAAAATAAAAAATAAAATAATGTTGATCCAGAAGAATCAATAATATAAACTAGTAATGTTTAATGTATCTTCTATTGCGTGTAAAAGCTTTCCCTACTCCTATAAAAAAAAAAAAAAAATCCCCCCCCCCTCTCTCTCTCTCTCTCTCTCTCTCCTCTCTCTCTCTCTCTCTCTCTCTCTCTCCCCCTCTCTCTCTCTCTCTCTCTCTCTCTCTCTCTCTCTCTCTCTCTCTCTCTCTCTCTCTCTTCTTCTCTCTCTCTCTCTCTCTCTCTCTCCTCTCTCTCTCTCTCTCTCTCTCTCTTCCCTTTCTCTCTCTCTCTCACCCTCTCTCTCTCTCTCTCTCTCTCTCTCTCTCTCTCTCTCTCTCTATATATATATACTTTTTTTTTTCTTCCCTTCTCTTTTTTTTTTTTTTCTTTTTTTTTTTTTTTTTTTTTTTTTTTTTTTTTTTTTTTTTTTTTTTTTTTTGTACCTGCATCTTTGGGAATACCTATCCAGTCCTTTTAACTTAATTTTTAAGAAATAGGATTTCCCCCACTAACCTTTGTAACTGTCTGTTTAAAAATCCCCTAGGTTAGTTGTGTACTAGGATTATTAGTCTATTCATATCTACAAGTAACGTTGTAAGTAGCTTCATACTCCTCTATATTCTGTAATTATATATATTTTTATTATCCTACACATGTTGTTATATACTTGTACTGTAGCTAACTTTGTTTTGAAATAACTTGTATAACTTATATAATTTTATTGTAACCTGTTTTTTTACTGTAGGCCCCGATTATGAGAACAATACAGTCTCGAAACGTCGCCAAAATAGTTGTTTTTTATTTATTGACTGAACCTCAAGAACCTTACTAAACGTTTAATCCATATATATATATATATACACACACACACACTTATTCGATGATTGTTCGGTACACATTTGAAGTTCATAAAATTCAGTTTGTACAATTTCTAACGAGGCGTAACATCATAAATATGAGTAACTAGTATAGAATTTAGATTCAAAGACAAAAATTATAGTCAAATAGAAGTACATCAGTCTAAAGACTCCATAGATTTCAGCTATTTTAATTATGATTTTTCATTTTAAGATTTCAAATTAAATATTTAATGACTGTTAAACGAAATCTTATAAATATTGAAAAAAAAAGGTGTACAATCTTTTCATGAATAATTTTATAGACATGTTATTATCAATGAAACTGCAATGCTAATGTTATTATGTTATGAATATTATTCGGTATAGAACATATTAATAGACGGTTTATTTTATGCTTGTATTATATATATTCAATTCAATAATGATTTTCCTCATAACTGATTTTTTAATTGTTTGTATACAAATTTGTTTAGTTGCAATTATTTATTATATTCCATTCCATAAATTATTTTAATAATTCATAAATTCATTTAGACCAGAAATTATTTTTATAATATTGAATAGTACATATTGCTTTCATAAGAGATCTAGGAATAAAATAAAGTGTTTTTTTCTTTTTTTCTTTAAATTTTTATCTTCATTAATGAAGTCATAGACAGTTGAAGCTAATGAAGAACTAGTACATAACAACCCTTCGAGGCAAATTAGAAAATATCGAGCAATAAATGCCATGAAATATCCAAGCCTTCGTGGCACGGAAGCAACAGCCATTACGTGACACCATTCCGAATAATTAACCCGCCCTCGTTAATATAACAATAATCAAAATGGCCAACGGATTAATGGAAAAAAACAAAAGTTACCTCTTCCGAGAAAATGGCCTAAATAATAGAAAGATCAATGAAACTGATAAAGGATTTCTCGAGGCCTTATGAGACCTTAGGTCCATTAGCTGTTAAATAATTGATAAAACCACCTCTAAATGGGGGTTGCACGCAAAATCAATTTTCTCATTGGTTATTCAAGAGCCAATAGAGTTGAGAGGGGCACTCGCTGGGGCCGTTATTATGTTATGCTCTACACCCCCACCCCCCACCTTTCCCCCACCACCTCTATAAATGTGCCTACCTTGTACAATCACTACTGTCACAATAAGTTAAGTAAATATATAACTAGTTAAATTTAAATCATCAAAATAAAAAAACGATTCATACAAAACATGTCTAAAATAAATTTTACTGACAATACGTACTAAAAAGGCTAAAAAGGAGCTGGATGAGAGACCTCTTTGAGTACCAAACAACCTAAAATAATATCAGGAGGGGCACCAAAGGTACAGGTCACCCTCATCTGTCATGTTTTATTTTTCTTTTTTTTTTCAGCACATTAGCTGATTGTATTAAGCTTGAAGACAGGTGTGAATCAATGAAGTTAAATTAAAAAAAAAAAAAAAAATTGAAAACAGACATCCAAAAGATTCAGATACCTGTGGCAGAAAATTGCTTTAAAAACCTATTAATCTAATCAGTTCCTTACTACGTTCATACTTCAGTCATATACGGGTGCCAACCTGTATTAGCATGACACAACTCTGTTATGACTATGATGGTTTCCATTGAACACTAAAAACCTCCAAGCTGGCAAGAAATAAAAAATCCTCAAATCAGTAAAAAATAAAAAAATAACCAAAAAATAAATAATATAAAAATAACCTCAAATCAGTTTTCTTCCACCCTTAGTTAATAATAAATATTATCTTCCCGAATCTATTTAACCAATGCTCAATTTACGCATTAGCTCCACATCCACTCGAATCCACTAGTCCCCCAACTTCCTTAATGTTCGAAACCCGATAACCATCCGAGGATTCTGAAAAGAAAATGGCCAGTCTTCTGACTTGGAACTGATGTTGAAGTCCTACTGATGGGTGGTTCTTTACTAGTTATTATCACGCTATTGTAATAATTTTTCACACTCATTGACTACTTGATATACATATTGTATAATATAGTGAATAATAATAAATCCATTTCTGATTATTAAAAAATAAAAATATTTGACCATGATAACCTAAGAGGTTCCTAAAGGTCAAATTTGACAGGCCTCAGTTTCCGATTGCCACTCTTGCTAAAACCCTGATGAAGTCTTGCAATGCAAGTCGAAACGTCGGCATTATAAATTAGAATTTATTTTTAATTGCTGTGTATATATGCTGCATACCCTAACTACCTACATATTTTAAAAAATATATAATTAGTTATTATAAACTGAAGATAGAGAAAAGGTAATTAATGTTTTACCATTAAAATATCTGATGCCCAGTACTTATTTTCTACTAACGTTACGACATTATGACAATCTGTTCTATTTTCTTATTAAAATATTATTGTAATTTTTGACAGCAAAGGAAAATATTACAAATCAAATTTACAAGACAGTGAATTTATTTCTTTTTAATCCTACTTTTTAAGTTCTAATTCTTAACAAAATAATTTGAAAACCCAATAGTTTATTGATTTAAATAGTTATAACATACAACAGTTTTGATTAATAAATAAATAGTTTTTATTTGGTGGAACGTAACAGACTCATAGGCCTCGATTTAAAAAATTAACAACTAAATTTTAATTTTAATATGCTATAAAAAATTACTTTTTAAAAAATGTTCATAAAAAATTGATAATACGGTTTTAGATGAAACACTAAAAGCATTAAGAAAATTATTTTTTTTTTTTTTTTTTTTTTTTTTTTTTTTTTTTTTTTTTTTTTTTTTTTTTTTTTTTTTTTTTTTTTTTTTTTTTTTTTAGTGTATTGTAGTGGAAAGAATTGGTTATAAATACTTGCCCTCGAGAAAGAAGGGGGGAGTGGTATTGAGGACAGGCTGGTCTAGTAAATGAATTTATATCGATTCCTCCCTCGGCTGTGGACTGAGGACTGATAGTGCTACTCATTACCGCTAACTCACTATCGATTAGTGAGTCTCTAAATAATTTAGTTAGGACTCGCCTCTCCACTCTCTGACACAACATACCATCACTGACAATATTATACGTTTTAGTTTAAAATTATAGTCATATCCATGTAATTTATAAGCATTATTTTATGAACTGTCAATGCTGAAATAGTAATCAAAACAGTCTGTTGCTTATAAAATTATTTCAATACTTCAAAACGATTCAAAACAGTTTTTGTAGATTTAAAAAAACAAAAAAAACAACAGTTACAGTCATTTTAGCCCATTTATTTATTACCCAAGAAGGTCATTATATCGTAAATATAATCGAAAAAATATTTTTATGAGTACCACACTTTTCTTTTCATTTATCGATATGTCTTATTATTTACTGATATGTTCGTAAGTAAATAATGAATATATTTTTTCCCTCAATCCAGCCACAAAATATCATATTAAACAAGATAAAAAAAAAAAAAAAATTAAAATTATTTTAAATATCAGTAATTTAACAAAAGAAATTATACCGGAGGTAATAATGTAAAATAGACAAGCCAAGAGTGATCTATATAAAAATCACAAAATTTATTACAATGTTAACACATTTTAAAGCAGATTTTTAAATGCTAATATTTAAATTACACACTAAATAAAATATGTTTCATCATTGTGAAAATAATACATTTAAAAAAAATCGAATTTAAACTAGAAACATACTATTATTATTATTTATATTATGTATTCACTCATTGTTTATTATAAATCTTTTCTTTTTTTAAAATTTTAATATATAAAACATGAAATCCTAAAATAAGTTTATTTTTATGCATGAATTAGTTGATATTTTGAAAAATAAGAATAATAATATCCTCCTTTTAATTTTTACAATTAATGGTACAAGTTTATAATATTTTACAATAAATTAAAAATCTAATAAAATATACTAGATTATTAAATAAACGCATAATTTATAAAACGACTTATATAAAAAAACACCTTGTGAATTATCAATCTTCAAAAGCAAATTCAAAAAAATGTATATTTATATTACAAATATCATATAGAGTATAATTAAGTTGTATGTCTTTAAAATATTTCTCCTTTCTTTTGTAACTTAAAATGTTATTGTAATCAATTATAGTAGACTTATGTTCTATATATTGTACCCAAATGTAATTCTAAGGTGACTAAGTTGTCCCAGAATATTTTTTTTTTTTTCGTGATTAAGTTAACATTCAAACAAATTATATTTTAATTTTTTTATTATTTGTTTTTTGCTGAGCAGATCAAATAGTTTAGTATAATTAGTTATTTTATATTTCTTCTAACAGGGTTTTATTATAAATATGACTTTAGTAACTGTTTGTAATTGAGTGTTAATATAATAAATATACTAAATGATACATGTTTAAAGGATACAGGTGAGAATATAATAGCATGGAGATAGGGTAAATAACAGTGTATTGTTTTGGTTGTGGGTTAGGGTTGGGATGAGATTAGATCTGGCCGGACGAGTCCCAGTGCGCGCGTCTTGCGGGTACTGTCTACCCTCGGCGCCGGCCCGCCCCCACCACCGCCTGCTCTGGGGGGGGGCGGCCGCCCCATCTGTGGGGTCCTGTCAGCCCCCCTCCTTTCCTGTCATATGCTACTGACAAATATTGCTGTTTATATCGCTTATAAAACACATATCTAATAAGTGCCTTTATTTAACGAAAGATTTTTTTTTTTTAATATTAATTTTTCTGATTTCAGCACATCCCCTGATTGTCAATAATTTTTTTGACAAGCGAAGATTCAAAAATAAAAGTGAAAAAAACAAAACATTAATTTTAACTTGAACATTTCAATCATGTTTTACAGGTCTTATTCATTTTATTTTTTTTCAACACATTCGCTGATTGTCTTAAATTTGTAGACATGTAAGAATCAATATAAAAAAAAATAATAATAATAAGTTCAATACAATCTTACTATTTATTCATCCGAAATTAACCGTATCTCGAGGAAAATAAATGAAAAAAAAATTCTTCTTTCACATATTTTGTAAATTATCAAGCCAAGAGATAAAAAACAATTTAAAAAATATAAGCTACTATTAAAAATCACTATAATTGTTAATCGAATAAAAAACCTTTTTAGCCAAAAATAATTAAATTACTGCTTTAATAGATTTTACATAAATGAAATTAATACAATAAAAAAATAATTATTTTCTTTCACAATATAGTATAAAATACTATCACAATTTTTACAACTGTAAAAAGCGTTGCTATTTATTTATAAATCAGTAAAAAATAGTAGCCTAAAGAAACAACATCCAAACGCGGATTTATATTTCAGTTTAATAATTTAATTTAGATATATTACTTCATTACATATAAATAATATAACTAAACAGTGAAAAAAAAAAATAATAATAAAAAGCTCTAATAAAGCCGTCCATATTACTTATTGTCCATATTTACGGTCGATTGTAATAATTACTTGATAAACGTTTTTATTATCAAAAAGCTTTTGAAGCTAAATATAAAATTGAAAGACTAAAGTAATATTTTAAAAACAAAATTCGATATAATAATTTCGTTTAATAACAATTTTTTTTTCTTCTGAGACAATCTAATGTAACGTTCAGTTATTAAAAAAGTAAAGAGACTGATTAGGAATAGAAAAAAAGATCTGGGTGGATCAATTTTCAAAAATAAAAACAATCACTGATTTAAAAAAAAAAAAAAAAAATCAAATTACAGCAACTTGACGTATCATCACAAAAATAACTACTAAAAGTTTTTTTTTAAAATCGCAGGTCATTACTAACTTAAAAACAATATTCAAAAATTATTTTTCCTAAATGTAAATTGTCGAATTTAAAGATGAAAAGATTTATTAGATATATTCAAAAATATATTATACAAATTATAAAACAATAACATGTTTTGAGAGAATGTTCTATTAAATTTAGACAATGTTACAAATAATTATGAAACAAATGGATTCGATATTGTGCGTTTTAAAATTTCATACTATCAAACCTAAATGAGATAACGAAAACTGGCTTAGGCTTAGTGCCCCGATAAAATACTGATAAGATAACAACTAAATCCTTCCTTTTATCCACTCCGCCGTATCCGACCGGCTTTTAAAAAAACAAATACAATTTTCCTCGTCGAGAAAAAAAAAATCCAAAATCAGGAATATAAGTAATTATAAAACTGGCATAAAAAAAAAAAATCAGGCATGTATTGATAATCCTTTGTAACTGATACGAATTTGTTAAACAAATAGTTCATCGTTATTTTTTTATCTTTCTTTTTTTTCCAGCAAATAAAAGAAAAAAAAGTTAAATTCGTATCAAAACAAACCGGAAATAACGCAATTGACACAGCTTAAATTATCTCTTCAGTGGCGAGAGAGACACCCGCAGGCCGGAAACGCTTAATGCACTAGAAATGGCCGAACGATTATCAGACTAAACGCTCTAAGGCCCCTTAACTACAAGGTCACCACTTCCCCAACGTGTCATTTCGCCCATATATTCATATGTATATAAACAGATTACATCTTATTATACAGATCACAGAAATACATATTAAAAAAAATTATACTGATAATGATAAATACACAAATACTCAGGATACAAAAATTCGAATCACTGTAAAAAAGTACACAAAATCTTATAGTTAAAGATCCATCAAGGAAGAAAGGAAAACAAGGATTTTCAAAAACACACTTAAATACAAAAAGCTTTAGGATTCACAAGCATGTTAGGGAAAACTACACACAAAGCTGGGTTTTATATCTATTTGTTCTTAATCTAGCTTAGGGATATTTTTTGTTGTTTTTTTTTTCGAAGCAAGGAAGACATACTGGGATAAGCACGGTTGAAGATTGGAACAAACAAACGTGGGTTGTCATGCAACAGGATCAAACAACAAGGCAACAGATCGGGCAACATGTTACGCGAAAATTCGCGACCCATTTTTATAATTCGTGCACCAGTTGTAGTAGATTTCGTACTATTTAGTTTACGTTTCTACTTTTTTATTTAATGAATTCTTAAGACATTACTAAAGATGTGAATTTATAAACGGAAAAGTTAACGTCGTGAAGGAAAATTGTGAAATTATTGATTAGCATCGTTTAAATCACATTTCGAAAGCATTTTCACCACAACAAATAATTTTTATATGGCGGAAAATAAACAGGAAAGTATCCCCCAAAGTATTTTTTTATGAAAAAGATCAATTATTTACTAAAATAAAAAACAAAAATCGGTAATTTTTGAGTAAAATATTCTCAAATTCCATACCATTCTTTGCCTATAGAAACTTGCAGTTAAAAAAATATTAATGAAAATTGACGTAAGAAATATACTGAAAATCGAAAAACCACCAGTTCATTTTGGTATGTCTAAAGGAAAAAGGATGAAAAATCAAAACATCATTCAAAAAACAAAACCAATGAGTGACAAAAAAAAATTCAAAACAAAAACTCACTCAATTAATATACTGCAAGCTTTTTGAAACCACGCAAAAAGCAGTTTGTCAAACAAAAACCATACTAAAACAATTAAAAAAACAAAACAAAAAAAAGATAAAATTAGAATCAGTAGTTGTTAAATTGGCTAAACATGTCTCTAAATTGGACAATTGTCTTTTTTAACTTGTTGAATTGTCGTCAGGGATTATTTATATTCATCGCCAATATCTAAAAATACCAAAAAAATTATTTATAATGAGTTTAGAAATACTTGTAAAAATCAAATATTATAAACTCTGAAGCTTTATTGTAGATTAGGTACAATAAAAAATAAATAATAGATGTCTGCTTTTAAAGAAAAAAATCGTCCGTATTTCCAAATTGTATTTACAACTCTCCTATTAGTATTCTAACGAAAACGAAATTATTGTCAGGAAATATTTAATTAAAATATAAATTTAATACTTCGGTTGAAAACAGTAAAGAAGCAGGAATATTGATGACATCAATCTAATGTAGGTAAAGATTTTTTTTTTTTTTGATAAAAAGCAGAGTTTATAATATTGGATGATACATTTATTTGATTTTTGGAATTATTTTATTTTACTGAATTTGTCGACCTATTTTCCAGGGAATCGATTAGTTATATCAGTATAATGGGCCAAAAGTCCGAATCCGAAATACAGTAGAGCCCTGGATTGGTGCAGTAATCCATATTGCATAGTGAGCGAGTTAGGCTAGCGGCAACGACGCCCCCCACCACACTCCACATCCCGATGTATACACAAGGCACAAAGACCGTTTAGAAAACATACCACCAGGTCCCCACCACATCGCCTCGCTTTTTTATCAACGCCGACCGACACCACACACACATACACAAATCACTCGATTCGCGGTGACATATCCCTCCCAGGAAACACAAGGAATAAATAATAATAAAAAAACACATAAAGCATCTTCCACCGACAGTGAAGTAGATATTTACACTTGACAAATAAAACAAAAAAAAATTGGGATTGAACGTGAAGTGCAGACAAGAAGGAATTGTGCTCTATGTACAGTGCTAGAGTTCCAACGAGGATATAACACAAAACATAAAGGCAAATAAATAAACCGAAATTGAATTTTTTTTTTGGTTTGTCGTAGTAAAAATGTCTCCTTACCAATCTAGACTGAGGTCAAGGTAGCTCATGTCCTGATTTCAACTAGTCCTTGAGCACAATTTTCTATCCTCACTCATCGCACTCTATCCTGGTTCCAGCACTCTTTTCACTGTCGTCCCAGACTCACAATCACTAGCGTCGCTTTTTTTTTTTTTTTTAATTAATATAATTTTTTATTTTATAGAAAACTAAATATTGTACCCAGAGGGGAACAATTAGAAGATATTAAGAGAAGAAAAGATTATTGTGTAGGGTCGAACTTATACGACCCGGGGAGCAATAGGGACTTGTGTATACATCGAGAATCGGCCTATTACCCCACGTAGGGGCCCGGCCAGCCGTCTTCCCTGTTTGTATTTTATATATTGTTATTATTATTAGGAGCGGTGGTAGTTGTCTTGAAGAAGATAGAAACCAAAAGAGAAGATAGAAAAGAGATTCGTCTACCTGTAGGCGGTATAGCCGAGCATCGGACACAACACACATAAATTGGATTATAGTAGAAAGGTGGCTAGTCGTAGTAGTGTAGAAGATTATCACTCGCGACACAGAGAGGCACAGAAGGACTGACGCACAGGCCTGCCGAACGACACCACTGGCAGATGCGGACTGAGAGCTGAGAGAG
Organism: Euschistus heros; assembly: GCA_003667255.2. Classification (NCBI taxonomy): domain Eukaryota; kingdom Metazoa; phylum Arthropoda; class Insecta; order Hemiptera; family Pentatomidae; genus Euschistus; species Euschistus heros. Next base: position 677,817 of record RCWM02000392.1, read on the forward strand.
GCAGAGAAGAGCTGCCCCCTCCACTCGAGCGCTGTTGCCACATGTCCCCCCCAAGGCAGCCCCTTATCACCCTCCCCTGTCTCTTCTCTACCGACCAGCTTACTTACTCCCACTTAACATTATATACATATATACTTAGTCATTCTCATTAGATATAATTGTATTATAAATATTTATATCTTAATTACATACTTATTGTTTGCATGCCCTGAACACTTTATTAATTTCCTCTAACCTCTTAGAACATGTAGTTTTTTTTTCACATTTAATGAATTTGTTTTCCATATTACATATCCGTGCAGGCATAGTACCTGTATAGATTGTATTATCATGTAATACTAATATATAAAAAAAAATTAAATAAAAATGTATTTAAACACTAAATGCAATTGGCATATAATTAGTGTTCATTGAATTAATATTACAATCTCTAGATTTTGTAATATATCTATCTCTAGATATTATTGCCTCTCTTTAGGACAATAAGTAACAATAACAAGTGAATTAATTCACACAATACGTACAGTAGGGTGGAACTAACAAAAAGTTTGAGAATCCCAGATACGAGAAAAGTGGCGAAATCAGCTAAACAAAAAAAAATGAGAAATTTCATTCTATGTTATCTTGAGGTCACATAAATCGTTTACGTTTTCTGAAGTTTGTGTATTCTAATCGTTAGCAATCATTATCTCTAGATTATTTAACTCATGTTGAAAACTTATTTCCTAGTTTTATAAGAGGTACAAGCAAAAAAAAAAAAATGGTGAGACCCCACTACCTGTAAATCAAATAAGCGTAGCAATGGGACATAGTAATGGGACGGGTTCATGAGAACTCGAATAAACTCCAAGAAGCAGCTTCTACGATAGGAAACGAATAAGTCCGACCCAAGATATCACATCGCATCTCTCTCAGCTGCACCAGCAAATGTACAATGAGTGGGCTATGGCACATTTACTCAGGACCTGAGCGGAGAAGCTGGCCATTGCAAGAACTCCAAAAAAATAAATATTTACGATACTCCACGGGCCTAATGCTGTGTTAATCTTCGAGGTGATTTATAAGGAAGTCTAGAACTGGATAATGAATGAGGGTAAGGATGATTGGAAAGGTTTTGATGGAATTTTGACAATTTGATGGGTTTTGTATACAAACAGTATATCGAAGTCATTATGCAGGGTTTTGATAGATACATAATATGGAACATTTACACTTGTTCGAAGGACTTTAGATTGGAAGGATTGAATGAGTTTGATATTCGATTGTTTTTCTGTACCCAATAGTTCAAGTCCATAGGTCCAGATAAGTTTCAGAGTGGTCTTGTATATAAGAAGTTTGTTTTTAATTGAAAGGTGAGATCTCCTGTTGATATATCTGGTTCTAATCGTCTGTTTAGTATTAGGATAGAAAAGAGTAAAGATACAATAAAGAGAGGGATCTTTAAAGCAGAAAATATTGTGGAGTGATATAATATGTTATTCTAAGCATAGAGTATTATAAACTAATTAGTTTAATAAATGAAAATAGTGTATTTAATAAAGTTTTGCCTCAAATCCAATTGAAAGTACAAAACATTCTTTATTCTTTATTACATAAACTAAATAATTTGTAAGGTCGCTGTTAAATATTCTATAATTACTATTACACAATAGGTGAGTGATTTTTTTTTTGGATCTTCAGTTGAGCGAATACTCTCTGTTTGTGTATATGAGTCTTAAATGTTGAAATTTTTCTATAATATTGGTTAAATTATATTTATAGTTATTGAAATTTTAAATCAATAGGTGATTTTTCATTGCCTCTTCAAGGTTAACACTATGTTTTTTTAATAATTTCGAAGCTCTGACAAAACTTTATGAGCTCGCTTATCCAGTTATGAGGCATAATGGATATGGTTTAGAAACCAGTAGGTAAGCTTATAATAGCATATTTTTGATTTTCGGTGGTTGATGGTACCTTAAATATAATTAATTACTAGATAAATATAATCATTAATTAGAATAGTGTAATAGGGACTGTAAGTTGGTACAACAAAAGCAATTAGTGAAATAAAAATAAATGAATGAAAAATTGATAAACACAACAAGGATACAATTGCTTAATTAAGAACTGCCATTTATAGTCCAACATCTATAGTAGAAAAATAGACAAATTTAAAACTTATAGATAAATAATGTTTAAGAAAAATAATGAAATGAAATAAAAACAACCATCCAAATAATTGAAACAATATATTCCAATAAATAATTTTATAATTCCATACAAGAAATAACGTTTAATCTAATGTTTGTATTTAAAATAAGACGCAATAGTTTTTTTTTTTTTTTTTTTTTTTTTTTTTTTAATATGATTTCTTCAAGGGCGAAATGAATTGAGAAATTGATGAAATTAAAGAGGAAGTCAAAGATAATTTAAGTTAGTACTTAACTGATTTATTTACTTTTTATAACACACGCAGACTGTTTAGGAAACATTTTCCATAAATCTTAATATAAATGGTTTCTTTTTATATCATGAATTATGGAATATATAAAATAAAAGGAATCCTTGAATCCATGATCCTGGAATTCCAATAGAAGTGGCAAATAATTCATCAATCCTAATTATATAAAATAAAAGTATCCGGGTCTTGTTTACAATAGTCCTGCCAATAATTTCATAATGATATCTATTAACGGTTGCTAAGTAATTTGTTTCAAGTGATTTAAAAAATATACACGATTTAGTTTGATTTAAATACGTGGACACTCCATGATGTGACTGTTAGGTTAATTTGGGTTAGTAAAGCAACCATGATTAATCTTTTTAAAATATTGATGAGGTATAGTTGACTTTTAAGTATTAGGAGAAGTAGATAGTTGGGGTATGCAGTCATAAAGATACACAGCAATTAAACAATAAGTTTTTTAATTTGTAGTGCCAACGTTTCAACTTGCATTGAAAGCCTTCATCAGAGCTTGAAGTAGAAAACAAACAAAAAGGTATGACTAAATTGTAGAGAGTATAAAAAACAAAGGTATGAAAAGAATAAATATATAAGAGTAAAGACAATAACATAAAGGCAATATCTAAAGGTAAAGAAGACAATACATAAAGACTATTGAAATAAGATTAAAATTAAAAGATATTAAAATGAGTGATAGTTAATTAAAATATTAATGAGTAAATTCAACAATATAATTTTGCTAAACATAAAAACTGAGTAGACACCAAATTAATGAAATAGTCAGGACCAGTTAATGAGTGAATATCTGAAGGCCATCTCTACAATTTAGTCATACCTTTTTGTTTGTTTTCTACTTCTAGCCCTGATGAAGGCTTGCAATGCAAGTTGAAACGTTGGCATTACAAATTAAAAAACTTATTTTTTAATTGCTGGGTATCTTTATGACTGCATACACCAACTATCTACTTCTCCAATCTTTTTAAAATGTTTGAATTATGCAAAGTAGGAAGGAGCAAAGAGTTTTTTAGAATAAAAATACATAAAATCGCCCTATTAATACAATACTATATCATAAAAACATAACTTTAAATCTTAATGATAAAAGCATAGATGACTGTTATGATGAATGGAGAAGACGACTGCACAGTCACTTCTTTGCTACATCCAATGTCCTTTATTGTGATAGACGTGTTTACAGCTGTACGGATATTTTATGTTGTGCTAATATATTTTCTTTTAATCTACTCCCGTTTACATTTAATTTAGCTGTAAAAAATTTATATGATACCCAAATGCAAAGAAATGATTATGGTTTTTCAAATATTTCAGATCAAGTAAAATACTCATCGTCGAAAGTGAATCATCGTTCGTCTCCTCACCAGTGTGGTTCAGTGGCCCTGAAGAAGACCTGCAAGGCAGATCGAAACGTTGCACGTATTAAAGATTTCTTCTTAGACGTGGTGTTCCTCTTTGAATCCATCCCTGATTATCTTCATCTCCTTTAAATCTTAATTAAAAATTTTTGAATAGGGCATAATATAGTTAACATTAAAAGTAGATTGACTTACTAAAGAAATAGTCTTTTTAAAGTGTATCAATCATGGAATGAAGAGGAACGATCAAAGAGTTTTTTATGATGAAAGAGGAACTTTACCGAAAGTAATTTTATTTTTAAATCACTGAAGGGGCTATTCTAAACAGGACCCAAGTATCCATTAAATTTTTTTAAATTTATTATTCCCAAATAAATGTGTGCCCGGAAGAAGAGCCTATGTCTCAGTTTTCCTAGTTTTACAAGAGCTTTAAAAATTAAAACATCGCTGAGTGTTATAAATAAAAAGCAGATATAGTTAAATAGACCCTTCTTACATTGTGGAAATTAGAAATCCTAAGAAACTATCTTTCATAATATAACCATTATTGGATAAGAAAAGTTAGTAGAAATTCAACAGGTAAAGTAAATCAATAGGTATTATTCATTGAATGACTACTTTGAAAGCAGAGATGTATAAAATAGTCTATGTTTAGGATCTGCCATAAACAAAGCATTTTTGTTTTCCTTGCTTATGAGGAAACGACATCGGATCATCAACTGATAACAATAAAAATAATTTTTAGAGAAAAAACAAAACAGACTTCAAGATTAAACCTACTTACACGAACTTCACTAAAAAATAAAAAATAATATTTTAATTGCTTCAAAACAAAAACCGTTAAATGAAAATCAATGAAATTATCAATACTTATATACCTATTCACAATTTATGATCAGTTATTTTTTGAGTCGGTGCCAGCCAAGAATGGCAGTTTGATCCTGCATCTGCAATACACTTTCGAATGGCCGGAAGCAGCGGTGTGGCGGTGATGAAACAGTGGGAGGATCTTTAAATTACCATTTCTTTTCAAATTCTGTTAGTTTTGGTTGGCACCGACTCCAAAAATAACTGATCATAATATTGTGAATAGGTATATAAGTATCGATAATTTCATTGATTTTCATTTAACGGTTTTTGTTTTGAAGCAATTAAAATAATATTTTTTATTTTTTAGTTAAGTTCGTGTAAGTAGGTTTAATCTTGAAGTCGGTTTTGTTTTTTCTCTAAAAATTATTTTTATTTTTACTTTTTAGTGGTGAGTGTATTTTTGTTTATATAGTCAATTCTCGATCTTCAAGCTACCCTGAAAAATAGTTCGAGTTACTGAACAAAGACTTATCGAGGTTATCATTCCACTTACCTTCATGTAATTGGAAAATTGAACACAAAATGGGAGTTGAAATCATTACATATATTTTTCATTAATGGGTATGTGTATGTTGTTTGTACATACATATAAAATCATTGATAAAGAAAATTAAATACCTGGTACCAATTTATCAAATAACTTTCAACTGAATTGAGCTTTTATCTGAGGGTGTCTAAAAGTAGACACCGCCTTCCACCAGTGGCGATATTTCTTTATTCTTTAGGACGGAGATTTAGTTACTATGGAGATTTTAAATAATCATAATCATAAATATGTTTAAAATGTAAGGTTATATAACAGTGATTTTTATTAACTGTTTTTTTGATTTTTCTTAAAAAGTGCTGCGTTGATTTCAAAATATTTTTTATGGGACTACCTCTGAAGTATGCCCTACCGGTCTAAAAAAGAATCATCAAAATTGATTAAGAATTGACGGAGGTTCTCAACTCATCTGTATTTGTTTTTTTGTATGTTGCGCGATTACTCTGTCAATTCTGAATCAATTTTGATGATTCTTTTTTAAATCGGTATGGCATACTTCAGAGGTGGTCCCATAAAAAATATTTTGAAATCAATGCAGCACTTTTTAAGAAAAATAAAAAAAACCCGTTAATAAGTGATTTTTTAAACTGTTTTTTTTTATTTTTCTTAAAAAGTGCTCTGTTGATTTCAAAATAATTTTAATAGGACCACCTCTGAAGTATGCCCTACCGATCTAAAAAAGAATCATCAAAATTGATTCAGAATTGACGGAGTAATCGCGTAACATACACAAAAAAAAAACAGACGAGTTGAGAACCTCCTCTTTTTTGAAGTCGGTTGACAAGGCCGTTTTTCCACTTCAAAGTTTTCTGATTTCTCGAAACAAACATGATTCTTCTGACCTCTAGGGGCTTCCTCTACTAATAAAAACTATGACATTAGGCACACCACATGTCATAGCCCTTTATTCCACGAAAAACTGGGTTTCGAGAAAATTATAAAAGCATTCAAATATTGTAAGCAATATGTAAACGTACTATAAGGAATCCATTCTATTTTTACAAGAAATAATATGACTATACATATAAAATAAATAAATTATGATGTAAAAAAGTAAGTAGATGCAATAAATAAATAAATAAATATAATAAATATATATCATAAATTATTTTTAAGATATCTTTATATATAAACACCAATTTTATGAGATCTTTTAGTGCGGAATGTTATTGAAGTGCTTCTGATGAGTAGTTCTTTTCAAGTTGACATGTTTTGAAATCCTTATTAACACATTTTAATTTCATTTCTATTTATATATACTTATATATACATATATGTATAGTGAGTGTCATATATGTATAGAGCAAGAAAGTTTCATTTCGAATTAGATAGGGCTTAAGTGGAAACTTGAAGTATATGTATCGTGGTATCTGTAAATATATTCTTCATTCAATGTACATATAGATATAGTTTATTTTCTGTATATACCTTTTCATATTTTTCTCATATATATATATATATATATATATATATATATATATATATATATAAATATATATATTTTTTTTTTATTTATTTCATTTCTTCTTTTTTATGTTATTATATTTGCTGAGGTTTTTTATGCAATTATTTGCAATTAACTGTATTTACATGTCTCATGTTCTTTATATACAATTAGCGTTATGGAATCATGCAAGCCAGACAATTGTACTACCTTGTGATACAATTTTGGTATTCTTAGGGGACAATCCCAGAATAAAGATTATTTTTTCATTTCTCAATTCAATAAACAAAAAAAAATAACCTTATTCTAGTTTAACAATTCTCCTCTAGTTGAGATAAAACAGAACCTAGTATTAGTTTGCTTGGTTCAAGAAACCGATTGACAACCGATGGTCCCTTTACCATTTTTATGCTCCTCCAAGTTAAATCGAGCTATTCCGCATTAATAGCTTTAGTAGTTACGTAGATTATTTTTTCATAGTTTTACTTGATATGAAATGTTTGAAAAATCATAATCATTTCTTTACACTCGGTTTCATATAAATTATTAAAACTAAATAAAATGTAAACGGGAGTAGATTGAAAAAAATATATTAGTACAACTTAAAATATCCGTACAACTGTAAACACGTCTATCACAATAAAGGGCATTGGATGCAGCAAAGAAGAGACAATACAGTCGTTTCCTTGGAATAATAAAAATGGGTCATTGCTGTCATTGTACACTGCAGATATCTTCAAGGTCCAGCAATAAAATATATTGTTCTGCCATTGCTTTTAACTCCTTTTGTATTTACTATTAATATGATATATTTCTGTTTATATTTACGTATATGTATAGAGCAAGAAAGTTTCATTTCGAATTAAAAAGGGCTTAAGTGAAATCTTTCTGAATTTATTTACTTATTTGAGCTGTTTCAAACGTAAAACATAGGAGTCGTCAACACTCTTTCGATCTTTATAGAAAATAAAGTAAAAGATTTATCTTGAAGTACAAGATATAGTTTTTCTATGTAAATGAAAATTGTATTCCCAATTCAGTCAACCATTCAGTCCAAAAACTTACTGCATAAATGTAATATAGTGTGTAAATGTACTTTTGAAATCCAGTTAGCACGATTATTTGATGTTTTCGATTGACAATATCTAATGGAATTTTTATGGTTTTATAACATAGATAATCAATATAAGTGTGCGTTAGACAGTACCAAGTAAAAAACAAAATATATATTGATTTGAAAATAATTCTAATTTAATTTTTTCGTTCTGGAGCTCAACTAAACCTTCTAACTCTTCCTGTATCCAATCCTTGCAATCCAAAATCCTTAATGCTCCTTACTTTGTAACAAATAAATTTTTCAAGTTTTGACATGCTATTGTAAGCAATATCATCACATTTACTCGATGTATGTATTTTGTACAGTTGTAAATTTGTGAATCTGAGGAGGAACTTTAGAAACACGTCAGTACTAAAAAAGCATATTTTTGAAAAAAAATAAGCTTTGAGTACCAAAGACATTAAATCTTGTTTTAAAATTATGCATCGAGATGAAACAGAAAAAAGTTTAGAAAATTTAGTATAAATTGGAAAATTAAAACCCCAAAAGAACAAAAACGACTGATTCGTATAAACAGAGAATGGCTATACGCAGGTTTAACTCTGAACAGATCACTTTACACTTTAACAGAACATATGTATAAACAATAAAACAGACAAAGGATAAAAACATTATATTCAAAGTGTTCCTTAATCTTATAAAAAAAAAAAAAAAAAAAAAAAAAAAAAAATCCAAATAAAGTCCTCAAAACAAACTTATTATATACAAATCAGTAATTCAAGGTTGAATCACGTACGCTTCACCTCTGCTGAACTCAACTTGAGCAACTCACAACAGCAAACCAAATACTCCAGTCAGTGAGTGCTGAAATTAAGAGTGTAGAGTGCATGAAATATGTAATAAATTTTGACTTCATAGCGTTAGTAGGAGCAGTTAGAAGGGAAACATACTGAAGTCAACGTCCCTGGAGAATGAGCTACCAGTGGGAGGGAGGGGAGCAATTCAATTGGTATGGTTATTTCATTATATCTCGAAAATGTTTGACTCTAAGAAAAATATGTTTCAAATCAAAAAATTAAATCTAATTAAATTTCTTATAAAATTAATCCTATATAGATTTGTCGAAATTCCAACAGTTTTTGAAATATTCGTTATTGAAAATCGGTGATTTTTGTTTGAGGGGTGGGGGGAGGGAAATGATACCTCACCTTTTGCCAAACTTTTGCATCTAGTACCTTCCACGATCGTTTCTCAGAAAAAATGTAGTAATCAAAATGGAGAGCATTAAAATTACTTTAATTTCTTGTTTGTTTGTTTCGTTTAACGTCACTTTATGCTGCTATGGCTAATCGGACAATGCTACGGCGGGAGTCCTAAATTTTGTCTATCCAAGTATAATTAGGATAGGGATCTTTAACGAGTACCTGACATCGCACAGGCTCGGGACCCCCAGCTTACGTCCCTTCCGAAGGACGGCATAGCTGAGGATTTTTTACTCCCTTTAAAAAATCCTAAGGTCATCTGCCGGGCTGCAAACCCGCGATCTTGGGTTTAGTAGGTTGCTATGCTAACCACTACACCACAGGTGACCCCACTTTAATTTCTTATATACATTTTTGGCATTTAAAACAAATGTTTAACAGTAAGTGCGGAAAACTTATTTTTTATTTCTAAAATTATCGATTTTATATAACCGTAAAATATAATTTTATATCTTGAAAACCGTTGGAATTTCGACAAATATGTATGGAATCAATTTTATAGAAAATTTAATTAGCTATAGTTTTGATCTGTAGAAAATTTTTCTAGAGTCCACCGTTTTCTCCCGTCCCCCACCCTTAGCTTACCCTCCAGGGGCGGGGACTTTAAGTATGTTTACCTTCTAACTACTCCTAACAAAGCTGCGAAGTAAAAAATTATCGCATATGCACTCTACCATATGTTTATTGACTGGACTAAAATACGATGCGTGAGGATTAACAATGACTACCACTAATACAGTATAGTATTAAGTACGCATGACCTTAATATTCTTCTTATCGAACATAGCTTCTTCGGCAAATAATTTTTTTTTTTTTTTAAGAGTAAACATATAAAATGACAACCAGTGAATTTTATGGCTATAAAAAATGAAAAGGTTCTGCCACGAGAGACTGGATAAGGTTCATTACCCAGTGGCTCCTACACTATAGTTAATCCTATTTAATTTTATAGTAGGAGATCTCCCATTCAGCTCCTTTTTAATCTTCTACGGATTATTTTTTCTTATAAAACATACAGTGGCATGTTTTTTTAGTGAAAGGATCCTATATAGAATTTATGAGGATTTCTTATTAGTGTGACAATATTGACCATTGACAATACATAGTAAACTTATGAAGTTTCTCCAACAAATACTATAAAAGAAAATAAAACAAAGAGCCGTGAAAGGAAGGGTTGCTACTAACAGATTGGCCTAAGTGAGTGGGCGGAGATCGGTTATATCAAGGGCTTCGCTGGCTTCGAGTGCAGTCCCTCCTCAAGCTGAATTGAATTCTTAATTCAAAAATTAAATTCTTCCACTGGCTCAGCTCAATTTTGAATTACACGCTCTTAATATGTTTTAATTATTTAATGTTCTTTTGATATCTTTGATGGCACTCGAGCTTAAATTAATAGCTTGGCAATTATTCTCTTGTTTCCTTTCAAGATAACAACATAATGTCGAGTGCGGTGAGATAAGAAGTATTTATGTGATTTTTTTTTCATTGAAATCAAACACAATTAAAATATCTGGTGCAAAATAAAATTTAATGCATTTAAAAATGGTTGAAACTATTCACTATTTCTTCATTCTACTTGGAACTCAGTTATCTTCAGTAAACAATAGAAATAACCTTGAGCAAAATAGAATTCCATAAGAATTGATTTTTTGTACTCAGATTTATTTATTCAGAACCAACGTATGATGTAAATAATGGTTTGAAGTATTTTTTTTTTTTAATTTAATGAAACTTTAATCGAGTATTACAATCAGTCTCACTTATAGGCAATAAGTACTGTGAATAGCTGATATCCCACTTTTCATTAAGTATGTACAATTAGATAAAATAAATAAAAAAACTTAATTAAAAAAAAATCTCTAACCAAATTAAAATTAAAAAATACGATCTTTGTACAAAATATTCACATAGCCTAAGGAGCTGGTGCCTTGCTTTTGGGAATACAATTCAGGTCTAAAGAGATCCAAGCGCTGCTCTCTCACTTGCTGTCAAAACCTAGTGGAGGCTGAGTCAGAGCGCTACGTCACTATCGCTCTGGGAATGAGTAGAGAAGCTGTCCATTGCTAGAACTCCAAATAAAAAAAAAATACATATTTACAAAAGGTCTTGGTATCTTGCTTTGCGAGTATCTTATCACTGGCCTCTTAATTTGCGAAATGGATTTCTAGGGCGAGTGGATCTGGACACTGATTAAGGCTAGGATGGTAGGAAAAGTTGTGGTGGAATTTCAAATGTTTAAGGGGTACGAGGACGAGGACGTAAAATTTACTGAGGTCATTATGTTGGGCATTTTTGAAGACATAAATCATATAGTTTGGAGGACTTGGGATCGAAAAGATTGAATGCGGTTGTTCGACTTTTTTCCTATCCCTCCCCCCCACAGTTTGAGTCTGTAGGTCCAAATAGGTTTAATGATGGTTTTGTATACAAGAAGTTTTTTTTTCTACTAAACTATGAAATGTCCTATTTAGTAGTATATACATTTGGTTGAAGCATTGGCTAAGACTTCTTGACTTTTTAGTCTAAACATACTCATATAATTTGTTATGAAATATTCATTATGGATTCGACATTATTTCTCTTAGGTTGCAGGATTTAATCATAATTTCGCAATTGAAAACAGTTGGGGTTTTTTGTACCATGACACCTTCGTGTAATCACGAAGAAAATGAATAAATGAATTAATGTATCATAAATCACATATATTTAACCTGTTATAGTATAGATATTTAAACAACTAAAATCTTGATATATAGTTTACTATTATACTTATCCTTTATTCTTTTGATCTTGCAATTCCTAGTTTTAAACTGTTAATTTGTTCTTTTTCTACTTAAACTTCTATAATAAAATTGATAAGCTATTATTTATTGTATTTTGCAGAATCAGATATTCAATGCCAATAAAACGAAATGTATTGTGATATCTCTTTAACTACTTTGATCATTATGTTACTTTTTATTCAACAACCTTGGATTCTAATTCTAATAAACAAGATGGAACAAAATGCTATTCTCTCATCTATGTCATGGTCTAACCAATATTGCCTCATCATTGATTTCAAGCATTTCCAAGCAGCTCAATAATATTTCCATTTTTAAGAAATTATAGTTGTAATATTAAGAGAGGGAGGATTTAGTAATTATTCTCTTTGCGAGCAACTTTAGGTGAGCCATTTTTTTTCTGAAATAATATTATAAATCCTTAATAATTGTAAAAATAATGTTTAAATGGTTATTATTTGTAAATAAATATATTCATAAGTCTGATATGTTCGAAATAAGCATAATTAGTTAATTATTATTGACGGCTTGAAGGTAGTATTAAGACATTAATATGAACTAAGTTATTGAAATTAAAAATAACACATGATAGTAATACTAAAGAAAAATTGGGCCTTAAGCGGTAGTATGCTGACAGATGTCAACGTGCGCGGGTTCAACTCCCGCTAACAAGATGAACATTGAGTTTGCGATATCGGCTTACAGATAGGGGCTGCCAATTGGTGTATTGTCCTATCGTCATGTAGCCCGCTTAATCCTATCGTCTTTCAGTAGCCAGTGTCGTTTATTAGGTTTTTTTTTAAGAATAATTTCTCCCTTAGCTGTATCCCTCCCTCCCTTTACCTCTCTCTCTCTCTCTCTCTCTCTCTCTCTCTCTCTCTCTCTCTCTCTCTCTCTCTCTCTCTCTCTCTCTCTCTCTCTCTCTCTCTCTCTCTCTCTTCTCTCTCTCTCTCTCTCTCTCTCTCTCTCTCTCTCTCTCTCTCTCTCTCTCTCTCTCTCTCATCAGGAATTGAAAAGGATACAAGTCGGGAGGATAGTGGATTCACGTGTGTGTGGAAGTTACAAATTGATAGTTAAAACCCAAGCTTAGTTTAGAAATTGATTGTAATGTTGACGATGAAGAAGAAGGAGGTGGGTGGAGAATGTTTGCTTGAACAGGTAGCGGTTTGGCCTTCCTGAGGAGGGGTCCTTTTCTTTACAACTGCCACCCAGGATTATCAGCAACTGTTTGCCACGTTCAGGACTCCTGGTTTAAAAAAATATATAAACTAATTAATTATAGAAACATTTGATATGACAAAAATTACAATAGGCAAAAACGAACAGCCAGAGGAGTCTATTTGAGGGCTCCATAGCACAAGAATGGGTTGATAAGCTGGACATTACCAACACTCCATTGTCGATTTTTATAATATACAGGGATGTGTGGAACTGGAAAGGGATTGTGCCAGAGGATTCGAATGGTTAGAAAGGTTTTAATTTAAATTCAAAAATTTGACTGGTACAGATTTAGGTGTATTTAGAGCATTATGTATGGTTTGTTCGAAGTACTAACAGTATCGCTCCTTCGCAAGAGTGACCTAATTCAAAACATATATTTCCTTTCCTAGAGATTGGCATGCAACTAATTCACAGTTCTGCTAATTTTATTAGGTGCAATAATTGCAAATATCAACAAAAAACAAAGAAACTATTTTTATCTTAGAGCTATAACCGATTTTTATTTTAATAACTGTGTACTCCAATTCTTTTCTGGTCTATGCTGCAAAAATATGCATATCGTATCATTGATAATCAGTTATATATACATTACTCACAAAAAAAACTAGCGGACATACTATATAAGAAGCTATATAAACATGTTTATATACGAACGGAACTAACAGGACTGGGAGACCTTTAGAGGGTCTGGGTTATCCTCGAGACCGCCATAGATCGTATTGGACTCTCTAGCTACCTGAGGCCCTCAGAGCTCTGAGAACACCCAGGGAACACGTGTAGTCTCTGCTCACTGTAACAGGCCGCCCACCACTGATTTATAGTCTGTCGTCTCAACTAGGCAACTCAATTCTTGGATATTGAGTATACTGCTATATATATAAAGGTATGTGTGTGTTTAATAAGGTTCTTGAGATTTAGTCAAAAAAGGATTGCGAACTGGATAGGGAATCAGCCAGAGGATTTAAATAATTAGAAAGGTTTTGATGAAATCTTGTAAAATTGACTGGAATAAATAGATTCAAGAACAAAATGTATATTAAGGTTACTATATAAGGTTTGTTTGGGACATAGTAAGGGGTGTTGATTATGATTTTCAGGAATTGCGGTTGGAAGGATAAGTTTGATTTTCAAATATTTGGTAGTATCCAGATAGGCTTTAGAATTGTCTTGTAAAATAAAAGCTTGTTATCTATTGAAAGTTGAGAGGTCTTACATTTATACATTATAGTATGTTTAGTCTTCTTTTGAGTTCTTGTCTTATAAAGATATTAAGTGGAACTAACTGTTGAAAAAATATGGACCAGCTAAAAATGAATGCACAAAAAATTATGTGGATATATTAACATACTCAATTACTACACTACTACGCTATATCAGAAAACACTAAAGTAAGCTGAAAAGGAACTGGATTAGAGATCTCCTAGGCTAAAAAAAAGAATAAATAAAGACAGAAGGAGGTGCCACTGGGTTCTGCTTCCTCTCATGCCTTCTACACCATGTATGTATTCACATTATCAGACTCATTGGTTGACAGTATTATAATTTTATTGAAAAAAAAACTATGGTCAAACTATTTGGACCAATTTGTATCTGTATTTTATCTGTCTTCAATGATTTGTCCCGGGATAATTTTTTTATTGATTTATTTATTTACACATTTTCTTCTTAGTCACAGCTTTTAGATAAATTAAAATAATATTGAGTAATAAGAAAAGGTTTGGAATAACACTAGTATGCCATTAATCTGCAAAATCTTTACGGAAGTTAAATTTATGCATATTAACATGATAAATCATACTGTGGTGTAAAATATCCCCTCCCTTTCACTGCCCGCTGTTAATTTAATTCAGTATCTTCTTCGGATAATCGGATTTCGCAGTTTCCTTTTTCGGTCCGGCGCGATGTGTTCACAAATATCTCTTGTTTCATTTCAACTTACTAGCTTTAGCATTCATAATCGCTTGATTGCTTACTTCCTTGATATCTTGTGATGGAATTATTATAATTTCGTTTCCTCAATTCCATAGATGGTAGCTGTATATTTAACTTTATTTTTCAAGTTTTCATATCTTTATTTCTCTTACCTCTTTTATTTTGAACTTTGTATATAGATCTGTACATTATTGCACTGTTACTTATTGCCCTTCACTGAGGTAGATTTCAATGAAAGTTTTAAAATATGCATATATAGTGCTTGCTATTTCAGAAAAGAACTTGGAGACAATTGAAAAAAACCGTAAATATAACATTTAAAATCAGGTTGGGGACCCCTAAACCTCCTATTCTAGGAAGTACCGTGGATCCCTAGCAGATCCTACAACTTCTCTGGTTTAGATTTTAACGGTTATTAGAGATGGATATTGATATACGCTAAATACAAATTTCGATATTTTGTTTTGATAGTAAATTTTTTAATATCAATATTTATTTTCTTTTAAATATTTGACTTAAAGATGTAGACGTTACAATACATCGTTTTCTTTATATTATAAAAATAAAACATACACTAATATACAGGGTGAGTTCCTCTTAATTAAAAAAAAAAGGGGGGGGGAACTAGATCAAAAATTAAGAAAAATGCTGCAGACCTTACCTTTCTATTCCAATCTGTTGCAGACATACGACAATTCAAAGACTTTTTTGAGGAAATGTTTTTTTGCCATAAAAGCTATAATACCTCCATTTTGTTTAAACATTTTCTCAAATTTTGACCACATTTTCGATTTTAGCATTAAAATTCCTATAAGAACAGAGTACATGTAGCCTTGAATTTTACAAAATTGGGACCTTAAGAACAGCTAGGTCTTCAACTTATTTACAATGTCTTAAATTACTTTAACGCTCACCGTTTTTCGAAAAAACAAACCACAAAACAGCAAACCTCACAAAAACTTGCAACTTTAACCAGCTTTCACTTGGTATGATAAAATTAATGATCCGTATCGATTTCATTAACTTTGAAATTGACTTTTAAAACCGGAAAAAACATGGTGTTTTCATTTGGCATACAAACCAATTACTTTTATATAAAACATTATGATAATCGCTTGATGGAAATATGTATTTTATGCATAATAAACTATTCGAGGCTAAATCAGCAACACATGGAACATTGAGGTCCTTATAGTTAAGTTTATTTGTGACAAAGTTAGGAGCGTTTAGGATTTTGGATTGAAAGGTTTGAATACAAGATGAATAAGATGGACTAGTGGAGTCCCAAATTTCAACTCTGTATCTCTAAATAGGCCTACATGATACTCTTGACCAGTAGTAAATGTTGAAGAAGTCAAATACGACGACTAGTTTCTTGTCGTTTAAGTTTTGCAAGTTGATTCCAAGTTCAACGCTTGTCCAGTAGTAGATCTGTTTAAACGCGATCAGTGGAATATTCCTAAAAGACATAAACTGTTATTTTGAGTCGAATATCGCAAAGAATGTCTGAGATAAAATCCAGTACTTAAGTCAATCCCTATTTTAATGTTTTTTTAAGATATATACAATGTCATTAATCATTATGTATAATTAAAATTAATAATACTTTTTTGAAGATCCCGTTCTAACTAACAATTGACTTAGAATAGACTGTTTAGAAAGGGAACGGGTTAGCTAACATTTCAAAATGATATCACGAGAAAGTACAAGGAGAGGGTGTTTTCACTTGACAGTCTATTGCTTTCTTCAGCGGCCCGAGGCGATCCAGCTTCAGGTGATGTAAGGTCCTCCAGCTCGCTGGACCGGGTTTGGATCCAATCCTTCTTTAACAGATTTGGAAAATAAATCAGAAGCAATTTAAGTGATTTGTAAAAACAAGTATTTTATGTTGAAGCTTTTGTACACTCAAACACAGGGTAAGTAAAAAAAAAAAAAAAAAAAAAAAAAAAAAAAAAAAAAAATGCCTTCTCCTGTAAAAACAGACCAATCTGCCCATAAAATTTACCCTTAAAAGTTGTATTCTTCAACATCATCTGCATTCAGAAGCTAACGGAAAAATTAAGGTCTATGTTTATTATCATTGGGTTTTAAACCTTACATTGAAAATCTAACAAAATAAATCCGCTTTATTGACAGTTATCCTTTATTTTCTATTAAACAATCAATTTTTTTTTTGCTTCTTATTTCAATGAAGAGTTTATTATGTTTAAAATGCATATTTCCATTAAGCGATCATCATAATGTCTTATTTACAGAAGTAACTGATTTGTATACTCAAATAAAACATAAAGTAAATTTCTCCATAAACCGATACGGATCATTAATTTGATCATACCATATGAAGAAATGTGCAAGTTTTTTTCGAGATTTGCAGTTTTGTGGATAGTTTTTTTTTTTCGAAAAACGGTGAGCGTTGAAGTATTTTAAGACATTGTAGCATTCCAAAATAAGGTGAAGATAAAGCTGTTCTTTAGGTCCCAGGTTTGTAAAATTCAAGGTTACATGTACTCTGTTCTTATAGGAAATTTAATACTAAATCCTAAAATATGGTCAAAATTTGAAAAATATTTAAACAAAAATGATATATTAGAGCTTTTTCAAAGTTCAAAAGTCAATTTCAAAGTTAATGAAATCGATAAGGATCATTAATTTGATCATACCATGTGAAAGCTGGTTAAAGTTGCAAGTTTTTTGAGGTTTGCAGTTTTGTGGTTTGTTTTTTCGAAAAACGGTGAGCGTTAAAGTAATTTAAGACATTGTAAATAAGTTGAAGATCTAGCTGTTCTTTAGGTCCCAATTTCGTAAAATTTTAGGCTACATGTACTCTGTTCTTATAGGAATTTTAATGCTAAATCCGTGCTATTAATGCTAAATGTGGTCAAAATTTGAAAAAAATG
Organism: Euschistus heros; assembly: GCA_003667255.2. NCBI lineage: Eukaryota > Metazoa > Arthropoda > Insecta > Hemiptera > Pentatomidae > Euschistus > Euschistus heros. The sequence continues at coordinate 695,646 of RCWM02000392.1, forward strand.
TTTAAACAAAATGGAGATATTATAGCTTTTGTGGCAAAAAAAACACGGTTTCCTCAAAAATTCTTTGAATTATCCTATTTCTGAAACGAATTGGATTAGACAGGTAAGGTCTGCAGCATTTTCTTCATTTTTAATCTAGTTACACCCAATTTTTACACACTAAGATCTCTATGACAGGACAACGTATTCGATTAGCACTTCCCGCCACGGCTTCGACCCCTCTTGTAAGTAAAGAACTTAAATAATTTGAACTTTAATAATTGAACTAAGTTTTTTTTATTAATGAATAAAAATCTTGAATTGTATAAAGCATGCAAGAAGTAATAAATAAATTCACAGGACACCCTACATTTCCATCCCAATATTATGAGTATCTAGGGTTTCTATTCCTGGAAAGCCTTACATAAACAGTGAATCCGAAGATCCAAAATTCTATGGTAAATCCTCTTTTCTTTTGATAATACCAAAAAAACGTTTCTGCATGTAACCTTCTGAATTGAACAATGCCTCAGGACTATCTCAGGACAGAATCTTTATTGGAATTGTGTATGTTGGTATGAATTTTGTATAGAAATGTGTAATTTCTTTAGAAGTTTTAAACATACCACTAGATTCTTAATTCAGCTAATTTACCGGATGTATTTTGTTTTGGGCAGTTGTGAATATTAATAAATATATAATACAATTATTATAAAAAATAAGATCAAGGCTAATATAATAATAAGATAGAGTATCGTTTCACGTTTCGATAATAACACTCCTCTTTCAGAGTTGAAGATTACTTTCGCTATCCCGACATCAGCCAATCCATGACTTTTATTATTAGTTCTTGGCCTGATAATTAGCTTATTTTATAGAAAGAAAACCTTCTGGCCATGAATGCCTGTTAAAAGATAAACTATTAATTATGACTATTAACAATAAATATTAAAATAAACGTTAGATAGTCACTGTGTTATTTTTATGGCAAATCTAATAAATTCAAACCACACTTAATAGTAAAGTTAACAGTCTAACAGAGCAACTGCCATAAATTGTTGGGTTCCTGTAGCAGTTTTTTTTAAGACAGCATTCAATTGTTAGGGAGTTCTTACACTTTTTTTTATTCAGGGATCGATTATTTTTATATTATACATCCCTATGCGACTACTTATGACCTGCCTCCAATCGGCCCAAGGCTGTTTCGCCTCTTAGTGTGTTAGCAATTAAAGGTGCTTCAGTGCTCAATATTTTCTTCAATCTGCTTGGAGGACACTCATCCCTTCCACATTGCAATTCTTGTTTTAATTTCTCCTTGAATGGCGTCCTATTTCTATTTTATTGACTATGGCACGACCATAGCAACTTCATTCTCTATCATTCCTTCTAGGCCTCTTGCTGTCTCCTGTCTTATTTGTTTGATAATATTTTTAAAGAACAAGATACATTGTTGTAACTTTAGTTTTAGGTTAATACAATTTATTTAATAGTAAAAAAATAAGATTTAATTCTCTAAATAATATTACTCGGATACTATGCTATATACTATAAATACTAAACTCGGAAGTCTTTGAACCAGTGGCTTCTCTCCTAATCCAATGATGGTTCAGTTTGCATATGGGCAATACCCTTCACTTCTTAGTTCAGTGAAATGTATATTGAAAAATTGAGTTAGCTTTCTTTATATATGTTATAAAATTGATTTTCTGTATCTTGCTAATTTGTATATGTCGTCTTAAATTGATCGTATTGGGTAGTTTTAAATCAGTAGAAGGGCATACAATGGAAGGATTCATCATCAATGCTGAATGTTCGCAAATCCAGGAGCCCGGGATGACTGACGATCCCAACTTGGTCCCTTGAAATATGAATAAAAATGTCTTATACAATATAAAAAATTGCTTATTTTTTAAATTATTTATTGATATTTACAACTGTATACAATATATACATCAAGTAAATGTGTGGAAAATTACAATGACATGTATATTACTTGTAAACAACTACTCATTAGTAGTACTTTAATGCAAGTTCTACATTAGAAGGTCTCAAGGCCGTCTTATTTTCAGTGAAGTTGGGAGATTAGTGAATTCGAGTGAGTATCGAGCTTATCATGGAAGAATAGGTACCTGTATCGGGCCAATTCAGCAACATATGAGATATTGAGATCATTATGAATCTGTTTATTTGTGACATAATAAGAAGCATTGAGGATTTTACGAAGGGTCATGATTTTGTGAGGATTGCATACGAGAATAATTGGAAGGTGTAGTATAGCCCCAAAGCTCAACTCCGTGTGTCAAAATAAGTCTAATTACTGCCACGTAAATGATACCTTTGTAACTAATTAGAAGCTTAAGGCCGGTTTACACACTCAAGCCATTTGCGCAAACTGGCTTGTGCAAGCCAGTTTGCGCAAATCAAATCTATACTTTTTACTTAAAATCGTTAAACACTGGAATGTTTAAAAATAGTATCCTTGTGGATAAAAACTAAAAGGACAATAATGGTGGAATATCCTTCGTATAACTTAAAAATTGTTAAATCCTGGCGGAACTCAAAAAAGTATCCTTACGAATGAAAACTAATATATAGGTGACCAGGATATCCTTCCACCATCTTAAAATCTTTCTTGAGGACGACAACTTAAATTAAAAAAATAATGAATAGTATCTATCCTTAAGGATGAAACCTGATTTGTTTGGAAGGAGAGTGGCCAAGGATGTCCTTCCGTTGTCTTAAAAATCGTTATTTCCGGGAATACTTCAAAATAGTTTCCTTAAGGACGAAAACTAATATATATGTGTGTACTAGGATGTGCTTTTGCCATTTTAAAATAAAATCTTTAAGGACGTTAAATACAATAAAATCGTTAAATCCTAGAAGATTACAAAAAGATAGAAACTTTACAAAACAGCACTTATGAACGAAAACTAATTAGTAGGGAAGAAGAATGGATGTCCTTCTTCCGCCAAAAATCGTACATATTAACTATATTAAAATATAGAGTATGGATCAGGTGGTCGAACGTAAAATGCGCATGAGCTAGGCTTGAACTGAAGCTTGAGCATTGTTTACACGGTCATGCCAAATACCAACCTGAAGTCGAATTTCTGTTCTGACTGATTTTACTCAAGCCAAAAGATTTGGCTTGTGTAAACTTCAAATCTGCGTTTACACTCTGTGCAAGCCAATTCGCGCAAATTGTATTGGCGTGTAAACCGGCCTTTAGAACCAGTGATGTGTCGGTACCACAATTTTTAGATTCTCGGTAAAAAAATAAATAAATTTGTATTAAATATAAGAGCTAAATAATCATTCAAAATCCAATTAAAAAAACAATAAAATCCCAATAAATAAGCAAATAGCATTCTTTGTCAACAAATTACAGTATATTAGATAATTGCACTTCAAATAATGCACGAAAAATAATTCACATTATTATTATTATTTAAGAATATAAATATATTCCAAACGTTCTGGGTTTCATTTATTATTAGAATATACAACATTGCACTTCTGATATATTTTATCTGGATGTTGATTTTGAAATAATGCACGATGGAAAAATAATTCACAGGAATTATTATCTGTGGGTTTCAGAAAGAGTATGTTTAGGTGATTAAGAATATAAATATATTCCAAACGTTCTGGGTTTCATTTATTACTTTAGGAATAGTACAACACTAAAACCTTTCACTAAACACTATAGAAGGGATAATGTACTGATATATTTATCTGGATGTTGATTTTGATAGTACATTAAGGTTCAAAAGCCAGATTGAGCATTTAATGAAATAAAACTGAGAAAGGAGACAAATCTTTAGATCTTCCAATTTTTTTGAGATAGTATGGAAAAATCCTTTAAAAATAACTGAATTCTCCTCGCAAAAACATTATAATAAAATGGTGCTATTGTCGGGGAAAGCCGCATTAATTCCTTTTTTATTTAGTGATTCATCTTTGGCAGTTGGAAACAGTTATCCTTCTTGTTCAGTGGGGGTTTTCCACTAGTGAATTTATATCTTCAACGATTTGACGAAATTAAAACTAATCTTTATTTTTGGCTTGCAGTAGAGATGCATGATTTTTCTAATGAATGATTTTTCTAATGAATGTTCTGATTCTTTACCGAGCAGTGTCGGTCAGCTATATGATAAATTGTTCTCTCATTGCAATAAGATATAAAGTATATTTTAAAATTAATTATGATTTTTTTTTATAGTTAAGAATATCAATTTATCAAGCAATCAATGAAAGTATAATATGTGCATAATTATGTATTACAAAACTATCTCCATCAGTGTCGATCGGTTCCTAGGAATCGACTTTGAGTCATCTATTCTCGATACAGGTTCTTTTCTCAAGAATCGATAGAATCGACATTTGGAATGAACGCATTCCTACTTAAAACATTTGTTTTGTAAATGTCGGAGTAGTCTGCAAAGACGATATAATAACTGTAGTATATTAAAAGACAAGATTTTTTTTTTTTTTTTTTTAAAGGTCACATAATTACTATTTATGCCAACTTTAGACTTTTGAAATATTTAATATACGAATACGAATTCAAAACTTGAATATTGTTGCTTTCTACAGAAAACCTTATATTCCTTGTCAGGAATGACGTCGAAGATCGGAACTGAAAATAAAATAACAGTGGGAAAATATCATAAACCTTCAATCGGTAACGACGCCTTCACTTGTAAACATGGCGTCAGATAAAAGACGATAAGAAAGATTTATTGCAGTCGGAGATTAAAACTCATTCCACTGTCAATCCTATCAACAACCACAAAGCAGTCTCCTTCATTCCTAAACGATTATTTTCCATTATTGGTCAACTTTATTGTCTCTTAAATATGGAAATAATACCATATTCACAGTAAATCAATTAACAAAAAATTATGTTTAAACAGTGAAATCTTTCATACCTGACCTCATGGGACAAAATAATTATAACAAACAACTGTACCTAATTGACATACCTCCTCATAAATTTGTTAAAAAACTTGTCAAAAATTGACTGTTAAATCAATTTTTTTTTCAGACCAATCTCAAAGGTTAGAGCTTACGAACCAAATAAATATAAAAATTATTTTTATTTATAATTATTAATTATTGTTGGAAATATTTTTCAGTGGTGAGACGAATAAAAGAACCACAAGAACGCGAATTGTAAAATACTGACACATCAATATTAAAAAATACATTACTAACTAATTCTGACAAACTCAGGTAATGATTTTGTTTTATGACATAATTTTCTTTATATGTAAACTTAATAATCGTGTCATATAACAGCTCACCAGTTATGAACAGGTAATGAACCCTAAACCGGTTATTTCTGGGGAAAGTAAGGTGTTTGGGATTGGTCTATCCATAACAGACGTTTTAGTTGCAAACAATTTACTATAAATAAAAATGTAAAATGCAGCTAGGTCGTGAATTATATCATCCTAACCGGTGGTTTATAATGCAGTCTTGAAAAATTAGAAAATATCAAGAATTGTGTAAGAGGTTTCTTTAACTTAATGGATTGAATCTAAATAAAGGTAACTACGTTTTCACTTGTTCTTACTTGAACTTACAAGTCATTACCCCGGACAGGCTACTGCCCGATGTAACGATATACTTTTGACTACCAAATATTTTATAATTTCAACCTCTTCAGTATACGGATAGAAATTTATAAATCTTTAAACACACAAAACACAACTGACATGGTGAAATGAACGCCTGGGTATGACGACTGACATGTTTTGTAACTCTTTTAAAACTCTTGAAAGTAGGGAGAATTTTCACATCGGGAGAAGACCAAAACGCAAAAATCAATTAGAGAGATCGCTATCAAGTACTCAAATAGAAATAAGTCTTCCTTGTCTGTGTACTTCAGTGCTCTCCTGAAATTTTGTTTAAACACAATAACTCCTAATTCCCGCATTAATCTTAACTTAAACGATACCATCCTCTTAATAGGGAGCTTTGCGAGAATTTGAACAGCCTATAAAATAATTTGAAGGGAAGGAAGCGGCTAACTTTTGATAAGAGACGAGGCTTTAAATTTTTTCACACGGCTTAAGATTTATGACTGTTCCTACGATCTTGACTCTTGACGTTCAGTTCTGGCAGGGAATACTAAAATAATATAAACCCATTAATATCAATTTTTTGTTTTCGTACTTTCCTCCCGTGAAGATGCCAAAACGCAAATCTATAAGCCTAAACAATACCCCTGATCTACTTTTGGATCTTCTTATCACTCTACCATTAATTGTCATTTTGAAGAAAATGATCAGTTCTAAAATCTTGCGAAAATTCAAAACAACAGTGATTCGATACACAAACTACATATATTGGTTTTTAAAATATAAATACAACAAATAAAACATGTAGCTACTCAAATAAGGTGGCAAAACGGAAAGACTTCTTGAATCTATTAGTTGCTAGAGTAAATGGAGAATGGAAAGAATATTTGGGGTAGTCTCCTAAATAGCTAGACCAATAGACAATCGCTTAAGTTTTTCTGTTCCTATGGGAAAAAAATTGAATCGGAACTATAGGAAATATTTGGCCATTTAATCGAATAATTTCTCAATCCTAATTGTTTTGATCCTTCTAAAGTATCATGTGTGCCTAAACTAAAATTCTGAAGTGCTTTTCTTTCTTTCAGATCCAGTCAATAAATAATGGCTAATATCCTTCGACTTGATAAAATTACTTCACTTATATCTACATTGTTTATAAGATATATATATATTTTTATTATTATGAACTAGAGATAATAGTTATATCAATTTTTTTTTCCTTAACTTATAATTATAAAAAATACATAGTTTATTTTCGTGCAATGCTAAATTGTTTTTTCAATGATCTTATTTCTGAGTGTTTAACTTTAACGCTATTTTCTGCAAGTTAGCAGGCTAGATATAGTTGAGAAATCGAAATTCGTTCCTTCAAGACGAAATGAATATTAACTCTCTCAGCATAGAATGGAACCTAAATCTCGATACAGCTCGTGGCAATAGTCTACTATCAGCATGCACATAGTTTTAATTTACTCTCGATTAATAATTGGAAACTTTTAACACATTTTTCGGATTTTTATACTGTTTAGTGTACCAGTATTCCAAATATAAATATAAAAAGTAAAATAAAATAATTGTTCTAAGAAATATTTATTACAACGGAAACAATAAATAAATAAAAAAAAAATAAAAAATAAAAAAACAGTTGTTTTGTAAGCTTGAGGTGATAATAAATGGATAACGGTTAATATATTAATGTGTCAATTCGAAGTTATCTGCATGGCGGTACCCTTTAGCGGTTTTTTTTTTATTTAGATCTCCCGATAAAGTGCATTAAAAAAAACCTACACTTGTAAATTTATTACTGACAACCGTTTTTCAGGTCGTGCATTTTAAATGATCATATAACTTGTTGGATCTTGATAAAATTTTACTCGGCTAAAAATAAAACCCTTGCAGTCGTTAGTAATACGATAAAATATATTTGAGAAAATATTATTGGTGAGTGGATGAGACATTTGGGGCATCATCTGTTAGAGGGGACAAGGCACCTGTGCTCCATCTGCTCTCCCATTGTTTTATTTTACCTCACGTTTCATCTTTGTATAGTATTTTATGATCCTTGGTGATTATCGATCTATTATTAGATCGGAACTAAGGAGAAATCACTTTTAAATATAAAAAAAAAATAATAATATAGCCCATTATGATTTTCAAATATTCAAATCAAATAATATTTGATGCATTGTAGAAAAAACCTCAAAATACTTTTTAAAAGTATTGTCCTAATTTTTTATTTTATTTTAAACTTTTATTGAAATATAACTACGATCTGCCTCAGCTAAGAGCAATAAGTAAGATGAATAATGAATTCATTCGTACCATATATACAAGTTCTCATACATACACAATAAATAAGAGATAAAAAATAAAACAAATATTCATAATAAAAATAAAACTAATAAGTTACTTACAATCACCAAAAATAAAATGGAATAATAAAAATTATTTGACAACAATTAAAATAGAAAAAAAAAATTAAGATACATTCCTAATATATGTACAATACAGACACACTCAGCCTGGAGAACCCTGAATCGAACCTATTCCCCCACTCAATGGGAGTCAACGCTAGACCCGAAGGGATCCCAGCGCTGCTCTCTCAGCTGCATCACTGGTAATATCCAGTGGAGGCTGAGTGGGAGCGCTATAGCCACAGATGAGAGTAAACTGGCCATTAACAGGACTCCAACATAACATTATATCACAAAAGGTATCGGGGCTATTGCCGTTTCAACCTTCTGGGAGGGTTGTAGGAATGGTTAAAGCTGGATAGAGATTGAGCCAGAGGAATAGGATGATTAGATAGATTTTGAAGGCATTTCAAGAATTTTAAAGGAATGAGATCAACAAAGGGTATTTTTAGGTCATTATGTAGGGATTTATTAGTAACATAATATGGTGCATTAACAATTCTTCGGAGGACTTGGAATTGGAAGGATTGAATGCGTTTGATATTGGATTTTCTTGCTGTCCTCTACAGTTCAAGTCCGTAGGTCCATATAGATCCCAAAAATTAAATACATCAATTTGAAATACCTTTAGGATTTCAAAAATTCAAATATTTTTTATAATATACTGACAGGCAAAACCAATTGCCTTTTTTTCATTTTCTCGGCTTAACGTTTTTTTCTTTTTAAGTGTTTATTTCCCTATATACTTTAGCCAGATCATGTGAAATTTATTAGGATTATTAAAAATATTACTTAAATAAAACCAAGCAGTAATTCAGAAAATTAATTTCATGAAATTTTAAATATTCATGATTTATAACAATTTTGCATGAGACAGAGCATATCCCTGGAGATTATTATAAGAGAGCATATACCCCATCGAATACAAAATGTAATAAACTCTAGGGGCGGAGATAAACATAATCATTTAATTATACCTAATTATTGGTGAGCCCTAAATCTCAACACCGTATGTCCTAATGGGTCTAATTACTATTACATAAATAAGTATTTTGTAATTTATTGGGAGCTTTGAACACTTGTCTAGTAAATGTTGGTGTAGTCAGGAAAAACGAGCAGTTTCTTGTCGTTTAGGTCTGATAGGTCAGAGTATTTTTAAAAAATAATCTACGTTGCCTATTGTATTTCTCTGATCATTTTTACAAATGCGTATCAGCATTAAGTAACTCGCTATAAAATAAATAAATAAATAAATAAAAAAGTTCTTTATTTATTCTGGGACCTTAAGTCCCTTAAGAATAAAAAATAATGTACAATCAGGGGGCCTACAGAGCCTCAACATGGTTATGAAATATTATTAAATATAATAAAATAGTAATTAATAATGATAACAAATAAAGATTAAACTTAGAAATATTGACAAAAACAAAAACAGAAATATTATGATTCATTGTGTGAATCATTTGTGTAGAAACAATAAAAATTTCTTGTACATAAACTTTTATATTTTATAAGACTATCAAGTGGCTAATGACAGTTTTCATGGATCTGGATGGGCAGTAGGTGGTTAAATAAGTGATATTTGAAAGTGGAAAGGGTGTTTGAGTGGCGAATGGTGTAAGGGATGGAGTTCCATAGGGACGAGGATCGGATTAGGAATGATCTGTTGAAGGCACCGGAGCAATGAGCAGGAGTGTACAAATCTGATGGGCGGGAACGGGTTTCGCGGGTAAGAACAGAAGATTTGAGCTGAAGGAGTTGAGCAATGTAAAGTGGGCGTTGGGATTTCACTGTTTGGTAGAGAAAGGATGCCAAAAAATACTGGCGACGGTAGGAAGGAAAGAGCCACTTTAACTCCGCGTAAAATTGTGAAAAATGGGCGTTCCTGGGGATCCCGAAAATAAAACGAATGCAGCAGTTAAACAGTCTTTTGAGTCTGGCCTCGAGATCACCAGAAACGCCCCCATAAACAGCACAGCAATAGTCGAAGTGGGGGGGAAGATAAGGGAAGTAACAAGTAATTTGCGGGTTTCGAAAGGAAGAAGATGGCGAACGTAATTGAGACGTTTTAGGATTGGGATGGTGCGACGGGAAATTTCGGATACATGGTTTTTCCAGGATAGGTTTTGATCGAAAATGACTCCAAGATTTTTGACTGAGGGGTAGAATTTGATAGGATCACTGCTCAGGAAAATGGTGGGAATAGGAGGCATGGTTTTCAGGAGGTAACTCGAACCTATTACAAGCGCTTTGGTCTTTTCAGTATTTAAATTCAACTTGTTCGTCACTGCCCAGCTATAGATTCGATCCAAGTCTTCCTGGATTTTTCTAGTAGCTTGCAGTAGGTCAGAATTGGGAAAGGATAAATAGATTTGGAGATCATCTGCGTAAAGGTGATATACGTATACGTATTCAAATCCAGAAAAAATAATCTCGAATATATCAAACTGAAAGCCACGAAACTGCTATAACATTTTTACGTAATTATACTTAAAAAAGTTGGATTAAACTTTCAGACTTATTTATTCATGAAATAATCATTCAGACTGCTTTTTTAGAATGTCTTTGTTTACTATGTTTTCATTTCAATTATTTGTGAAAAATATTTTATGTTTCCTTTATTACGGTGTTGACAAGTGTCTTTTTGTCTTGTCTGCATCCAAAGACTGATTATTATCTATGTAGAAAAAGATCTTGTGTTTCATTTTAACCCATGAACATAAAAAAAAAAGTTCAGAGTTTCTTGATCTTGCAGTTTCATAGAAAATATACTGGAAATACGATCGAATACTTATAGGAGATTATATAATCAATAGACTTGGCAATATTTGATAAAAGCAAAATTCAAAAAACAAGAAAATCAAAATCTTTTTTACTTTGATTGTCAGCTGTTGGTCTCTTGTCATCTTCGAGTAGCTTACAATAATAGTGGTTATAAACAGTTTGTGATAGTTTATTAACGTGGTTTATGTTGTACTAGTTAATAAATATGACTGATTGAAAACTGTTTTTCAATTTTTACTAAACCGTTTATTTGTTAGGTGTATGTCTACACTACATTAGGTACATATCGCCCATCCAATGAAATAAGACTTACGCCAACAAGTCTGTAGAGCTCAGACGAAATTCGCGGAAATAGTCCTTGCCTATCCAGGCCTAAAGCCCTGACGTCACGCCATCTGGCTATGGCATTTTCTGGGGAATGGCTCATTTCTGAAAGAACGGTTCGATAAGTTAATTCAGTATGCGGGGAGCGTTCACCCCGAAACTGGGGGTATTATCTTCTTAGCTATTATAGAGAGATAGCAAAAAGAATAAATATAGGCTACAAATGGCAAATCAACTACTTATTCTGTCGTGGTCACCAAAAAAAAGAAAGCGTTGCTATGGTAATGGCAACTGAATAAGGAGCTACCCATTGAGAGCAATTCAATAAACGTTCTATATTAGAAGTTTCCTTAGCCATTTTCTTTTCAGACTCCTCGGGGAGTTACCAAGGGAAGCAAGTTGCTGATTCATGTAGGTATTATGAAATACAATGGAGCTTTTCTTGGAATGATAGGTATCTGGTTTGGATTTAGATCATTATCGATAACTTTATTTGTGACAAAATAATGAGCACTGAGTGGAAATAACAAAGTATCAATATATAAAACCCTAAATTTATATTAGGCGAATTTGGTGGAGCAGTGGTTCGCTTTCGTTATCTAAATTAGCTATACTGGAATATCATTGTAACGTGATTGGAATATTCAAAATGGCATTTTATAAAAAAAAAAAAAAGAAATCGTGTTATATCGATATTTTTGGTCACCGGTAAATCGTGTACCGATGGGCATTGGTCACCAATATATCAGTATTTCCTAATCAAGTCCTTGTCAAGGAGGAAAATTAAAAACAAATTACGAGCTTTGTTTTATTCTTAATCCCATTAATTTTAGTTGTAAGGTTTTATTTAATTTTTTTATATAAAAGTTATCAAGATGTCATTTAAATGCTGGAATAAGAAATCAGATCTGAGAGCACCTGCCCCCAACACTCAATGATGCCATCATCAACGCCAGACCAAATCGCCCGACAAATCTAACTAGCGGCCCATAAACGTAGAATTAGTCAGCGGCTGTATAAATATATATATACATCAAGAGGGGAACACAGTGGGCCTAATCCACAGGTTACAGCTCCGGCCAATGGAATTCTTATGGTAATAGTTCTCCAGCTAGGAATGCCAGATAAGACCCTGTGTTTTTTGTCTATTGGCTGGAGGGTCCAGTGCCTCCTGTATAAACTGTACTGCCTCCTGCCCTCCTATTGGCTAGATCTAGATAGCTGTCATTATTCATCTTCTCTTCTCGATACCATTCATTCAATAGACTCTACATAATCTTCTCCTTAAGTGGCTCTTCTTTTAGGAATTGGGCGTTAAGTGTACGCAGCAGTTTAGGTTTACGCCCTTACTTCCAACACCTTAACAAATAGAAGCGATCTTTGACTGTATATATTAATTATATTGTTGTTGCTGTTTTTAATAAACGTAGTTTATACATTGATCAGATGAAGGAAGCGAATCTCGCTATAGTCTATAGTCAGATAATTGCTTTAAAGTGCAGTATTTGGCTTTTAAAACGTTATGTGCATATTGCGTTTATATATTGAACTGATATATATCGGGGGTTTTAGGGAATAAGTTGTCTAAAATCGAAACTTTTCTGGGAAGTACTTATTAACTTTGACATTTAATGTAAATACAGTTTTTGAAAAAATAAATCTTTTTTGACATCAAATTTTTAAGCAAATTTACTTTATTTATATTTCAAGATTTACTGAAGCCTTGTTTCCACATACCAAATTATGATCCATAATTTTTTTTTTTCATATTAAAGTGTTTTTTTAAAGCTTTTTTAAAACTAGATCTAAAGGAAATGTTGGTGTGTTCTATAGAGAAAAAAAACCGATTAAGTACAAAAAAAACGTTTTGGTTACCACAGAAAATAAAAAATTATTGTTTAAAATAGGATTATTGTTTAAAAGAAAATTAGTAAAATAAGAAAAAAAGGAATTGTTTTATAGTAATAAATTTTTATAAGTCACAAAAAAATACAAACATCGTAAGTCCGCAATAAATTCTTAAATTTTTTTTAAGTCCAGTTAGCATGTAAACTAGATTATTTTTACACGACAAGTAGCATAAATGCATACTTACTATAACAGAGGAAAATTGTTTAATTACTTGAAAATTTAGAGAAGTTATATACTTTTTCTCTATCATGAAAAATTTGAAAATCCGAACTTACGTTGTTTCTGCACTCACCGATTGAATTGTTTATTACGAAACTAAAGCAACAAGAAGCTGCCCGTCGTATTCGATTTCTTCCGCTTCTACTAGACAAAAGTCAGTGAAAACAGTAATTAGACCTATTTAGACATACAGAGTAGAGATTTAGGGCTCTACTTAACCACCCAAATCGTCTCTTATCCAATCCTCACCTCGAAAATTCTCAATGCTCCTTACTTTTTCACTAACTAACTTATCTATAAAAATCTTAATATTCCATATGTTGTTGATTTAGCCCAAACCAGATATCTATCCCTCCATAGCAAACTTCATAACCATTCAAATCCACAAGTCTCCCAACTTCCAACTCCATTCCTGATAATCCTCCGCGGCGTCTGAAAAGAGGATGGCCTCGAGACCTTCAATTATAGAACCTTCATTTTTTAGAACAGTAGATTCTTAATAAGCAATTGGCATGTCATTTTTAGTAGTAACATCATATTTACTTGATGTATTTTATAAAAAATATATTATGTATTATTTCATATATATTGTAAACAATTGTTTATAAAACGTATGGGTAGGAAAAATCAAATGCCATCCTCCTCTACTTTCAGATATAAACTATAACCATACTATTTAAATCAAATATAAATACATATACCTGAGAGTTCCCAATGTATTCGCAGGGTACGGGAGGCTTAGGAGATAACCAATTAACACATTTTGAATATTTTTCATCGTACCAACTGATTCCCTAAGACATATGGAGATATATAGAAGTGTAAGTTTTTAGTTTGGATAATGAACGATAGATAGACTGAGACGAAGAATAGAAGTACACAAAAAGCGTATTTATATTATTAACTAGACACATTTTTCACCATTTTCCACATCAGGAATATGCAATAAAAATGAATTTTTTAAAAACTTTTCAGCTCTAGAGTCTTATTTTTACTTCTATGAAATATTTTAATAGAATGCATTATGATTCGGCGAGCATTGCGGACGTGAGAGGAAAGGCTACGCTAGGACGGGCTGGTCGTGCTCCACGGAGCTTCCCCTCTGCCCATACCAACAGCCGATCGAGTGGATTTTAACGAGCATCTAATTTCGTCCTCAATCTCTCTTATATTCATATTGTTAGTATAATAAGTAAAACTATAGTGAGAAAAATAACTGTAACAAGAGCGCAGCGATTTCCTGGCAAGAATGAAAATTTGTACCTGTATAATTTTCTTTTTACTAGAGGTACGCACGATCGTATAATCAGCACAGTTAGTATTCATTTATTATTTTCCACTTATATTTATTCAAAGACAAATTCCGAAAGTTGAACATCAGTTCTAAAAACAAGCAAAAGTTCAACACTTAAACAATTTATATTACAGATTACATATATATTAATTTTACAACTGTAAGTCAAACAAGATAATTTCCCCGAAGTTGGTAAAGAAGAAGAAAATAGACAGACTTAATTCTGGAAAAACTTGTCCCCTGAAAATAACAAATGAGTGCAATACATAGGGCAATCGTCTGGCTATGATAATTAATCATAATAAATAATAATAAAAATTGATGTGTATAGAATAAATAATGTGTATACAATAAATAGTGTGTATAATATAAATATTCATGTTTTACATTTCTTCGGAAGATTTAAAATTCAGGAGGTAAAGAAATGTATGATGTTTAAAGAATGTAAGATTGGAGCTTTTTCGAATTGAGATGGGCAATGAATTCCATAAAGAGGAAGCGCGGATAGTAATGGATTTTTTGAAGGATGCAGTTCCATACGCAGGAATATACAGGTTGGTGGGTTGGGTTCACGTATTTAAAACGTGGATGGAGGAGCGCAGAATATGGAGGTAATGAATATAAGTGAGTTTTTTTATTTTTAAGGATTGAAATACGAGCGCACCTAGGAAGTATTGACGTCGAAAACTGGGGTAAAGCCCAATTTCAGAATACCTTTGAGACATGTGGGAATGTCTAGAAATCCCGAAAATAAATCTAATAAAAACTGTTCATTAGTCTTCTACATCTCATTTCAAGCTCACTAGACAGTCCTCCGTATACTATGCATCCGTAGTCGAAGTTGGGATGAGAAAAAAAACGAGATGATATCAAAAATTGTCGAGTACATAGTGTTTATGATTCGCGGTAATGAAAAACTAGCATAAGAACTTCTTGAAACTATCGTTTAACTGAATATAAAGAGTAAACTGAAGAGAAATAGAAAGAAAGACAGTTGGGATAGTCAGCTAAATAATCATATAAATAAACAATGCCTTAGGGTTTCCTAACGAATTTTCGGTTTTTCTGTTCCTACTGGAAAATTACGCAGACTAAAACACAATTATTAGACGCCGAATTCCTAGTTTGGGGTACATTTAATGTTTTGAATTTTTGTATGTTTTTGGAACGTATGGGTGTTTAAAAAAATACAATAGAAGTAGCAAATAATTTATCAATCCTAATAGTATTTCCACTATATGGTGCTATAATTTCTTTCATTGACAACTATAAATGAATAAAACAAAATATACCGAGGAAATATGAATTAAATAACATGAAGATAACTTTAAAAACTATTCATTGGTAATACTCTAATAAAAGTCATCGAAAAAATTGTTTTGGTCACTTAAAGAGGATAATCAGGAAGCTAAGTGGAAACAAGTTGAGAGACTACTGAATCTTAGTGAGTATTGAGTTTATTATGAAAGGAATGGTGTCTGGTCTGATCAAATCAGTAACCTATAGAACGTTAAGGCCCATTTATGTAATGTTAATGAGTACAGAGCATTTTGAGAAGGATTTTATACTGTGGGAATTGGATGGTTTAGTGGAGTTTTGTGATTGGCAGCTTAAAGCATTGTCGAGTATATGATTAGCTGGATACAACGAGCAGTTATTGTTTCAGTCTTGCATGAGAATTACTAGGTTGTTACAAAATTCTACACAATTACAACTCACATAATTAATTCTATAAGAATATTTTCATTTTAACTATTTATTTCATTGTTTAATTTGACAAATACAATAATGACTCGCGAAATAAGTCGGCTATGTTTAAAACGGAAGTGAAATGTCAGAAGAAATAAAAAAATACTAAAAATTCAGAAATTTGTGCTATACAAGGACAGACAGTTATCTACCGAAATAATGTTGCACATAGGTTCGTTTAGATCGCTTTTGGGGAAAATCAAAGCTTTATGATTGGTAGAACTTTTGTGTTTTCGATCTTGAGACATTAGACTCAAACCTTGACTGTAAACAGTTAGTTAAATTTAATGCAGTTTTGAATGTACATTATCCCGCAATGGTCAACAGGGACCAATCCATTTTGCAACCTGACCTTCGCACATTGGTCTCGTTTGATCAAATAACGTCAACGTTAGTATCCTGCGTATATCTTAGATATTGCACCGTCATATTATGTTTTCTTTTTTAGAGGGTCGGATCTCTCTCGGATCATTAAGAGGACGTAATAATTCGATTTGAAGAGTTCTTTGCCTCAAAATCCAATTCCTGGCAGAAAAATGAGTGGAAGTATTAAAGAACAATTGATTTAACTTTGAATAGTTTTATTCAATAATACATTGAAACATTCGCTACGATGTTTCTGAACTCAGCGATTTCTCATTCTCTTAACTATTACTATTTTTCCTTGGATGGATTGAAATAAAGAGAAAAGGTGTTTATAATTATATGTATTTATTACTCCACGTTGGTTTTAGTGCAAATCTTATGCAAATGTAAAATACATGACTTAAAAGAGCTCGTCATTTCCGACTACTCCAACGTTTACTAGACAAGTGTTCAAATATTTCATTAAATTACAATAGACTTATTTACATGACAGTGATTAGACCCAAATGGAAATATTGAACTGAACTTTGGAGCTCCTCGAAACCATCCAATTCTTCTCGTATCCAATTCTCACAATCCAAAATCCCTTGTAAAATCCTCATCGATCTTTATGATGTCACAAACATAATTATCCATAAAGGTCCTTAATGTTCCAAATGTTGCTGACTTGGTCTAAATCAGATACCTATTCTTTCATAGTAAACACCATACCCAATAATCCTCTGTGACGTCTGAAAAGAAGATGGGCAAGAGACCTTCTAATGTAAAACTATTTAATATAAGTGTTATGTTATTGACATGTCATTTTCAATAATTTTCCTCATATTTACTTTTTGTATATAATGTATACAGATGCAAATATAAATGTAAAAAATAAATAGTATATATATATATCGTAAAGACATTTTGAAGATGGAATGTTGTCGGACAAGGGAAGAATCCGGTGCTGGATCAGCGATCCGTTGAGAGGGTAACTTTCTGATCCTTTCTTAGAGGGCTCGTTTAATTGTAGAAAGGAGCTTGCGTCCCCTTTCTCTTTTCAATTTTTTATTTCTTCCTGGCTTAGGTTCGAAGCCATAATGTGGTGATCGGTCCTAGGTTTATTGTTATGTAACTTCAGTCTGTAACTACAGCAAATGTAACTATCGCAACAGTGCCCTCATCATTTATTAGTAGAGGGACTCTTGTTGTGTTTTGAACTTATTATTATTATGTTCTCTATTACTCTAACTGTTATAAAAATTTGTTTAAGAGAAATAAGTTAAAGATTTCTGACCTTCGCATTAAAATATAATAAAAAAAATTATGAAGACCTGCCCAAAATGTTACGTGTTGTGTGGTGATTTTTTTTTTCATTTAAAATCATAACTAAATTCCATCCATTATCCAGATTTTATAAATTAGGTATGGAGCCTGCCTCCACTGGATTTAATCCCAAGGAGAAGGAGAGAGAAATGAAGCTATCAGCTGGAGTCCTGCACCAGAGGTTCTCATTCAGAGTGTAAATTTCTATTATAAACTCCCCGTCAAAAGTATCGCAATACTTTGAATATTTGAATTTTATAAAAACGTATTTTTTTTTTCATAATAAAGAAAGATTCTGAAGTTTTTCCTAAACTAGACATAAACATTTTTTTCAAAATAAATTACAATATTTCTTCCAATAAACAAAAAAAATGATAAAACTTACTTTTTAAAATTTTCATTTTTAACTTTTTAATTTATAATTAATAAGACATATTGCAAAATGACTGCTTCCACTAGTCTTGGCATATATGTAAATAACGAAACGAATGATAAACACGGATTTAAGGAAATTTAAAAAAAAATCTAAAATTCCATCGTTTGTTATTATCAGGGAAAAAGATTGATGTGTCAAATCCTTAATGTCTCACATTTAATAAATAATATTAATATGAATTATAAACCAAGTATGGATTAAGGTAACAACCAGGAAAATCGCGAGAATTATGGGTGTTGCATTACTTTTGACGGGGAGTTTATATTCTAATTTCTTTCATATATTTATTTTTAATTCTATGATTAGTTGGCTTCAGCTAGATCTGTTTTTTTATTTTATTTTTGAAGATACATTATAATTTATATTATTTTATTTATTAATAAGTAATGAATGTGAAACAATTTACTAGTTCTAATTAATTTGCCCTTTGCTGTGTATCCTTATTCATTACCCTACTGTCGCCGTGGCAGTTGAAATATCTTTTAATATAAAATAAACCAATTACCTGTTTGTCGGTTAACGCACTGAATTTCCCGCGCCATCTTCAAGTGTGAAAGCTGCCACTAACAGCTAAAAGAAAGGCCTTCACTTGGCAATGTTCGTTCAAAAATAAATTATTTCCGAATGACTATGGAGATGCTAGCTTTGAAATTAAGTTTACGTTCTAAAGGAAGGGAGGGGGGAGGGGAGGTATAAGCTCCATTAGCTTTGGACATCACCGCCTCTCACTTTCATCACAAAGCCAGCCAGCCACGAATTTCACTTCCTGAGGAAAGCTGCAGCTTGTGGTGTTTGAGGGTGGTAAGTTTATTACTACATGTGTATACTATATATATACATAGATATTATGTATGCGTGTATCTAAAAAGTGTTAGAGACCACCTCTAATGAGATAGTCTGTTTATGAATATTTCAAAGGAAGGATTCCATATGAAATTAAATACTAGTCTAATGGAAGAAAAATGCTTTGCTTACAAGGAGAGATGCTTACTATATCTCAGAGGTTGTTTTGGTGTAACTACATCAGGTTTATGTTGAAGCCTGGAGTCTGAAACCTGGGAAGGAAAAATAAGGTTTTTTTATTCTAAAAACTGCATTCAAGTATGAGTTTTCCTTTAAAACAGCTCAATCTATACGAAGCTACAGACTACAGTTCAATGAAACAACGAATAACTAGCAAAAAACATATTCGACTCGCTGAGCCCAACACGACTTGATCGCTAATCGTCGAACAGTTGAGCATATCGCGTTTCTCCAACATTGCAGGGCTGCCAACTTGATGATAAGGGTCTTGGTCCAGTCAATGAGTGCCGAAATAAGAGGTGTAGAGTGCATGTGATAATGTTAGAATTCAAAGTTTCGTTAGGAGTAGAAAGAAAGTAAACATACCTTCCACGTCCCTGGGGTGTGAGCTAATGGTAGGGTGAAGAGAGTTAATTTTTTTTTTGGTTTTTCGATTATATCTTGAAAACGGTTGAATCGAGAAAAATATAATTCAAATAAAAATTAAAGCTTATTACATTTTCTATAAAATTGTTTTTATACATATTTGTGGAATTTCAAACAGTTTTCAAGATATACGTTATCGAAAATTGATGATTTTAGAAAATAAAAATGTTTACATGACTTTTTTTTTAAAGTTTTGCTTCAAATGCCAGAAACTTTTTTTCTGAGAAATGATTTTGGAAGGCACTAGAAGCAAATGCTTGACAAAGAGTGAAGTGAAATTAGTTTTTCCCGAAAATCACCAATATCTCGAAAACCGTTTGAAATTCGACAAATATATATATTGAAACGATTTTATAGAAAATTAAATTAGCTTTAATTTTTATTGAGAACATATTTTTCTATAGTTAACCGTTTTCGAGATGTAATCGAAAAACCAACAAAATTAAACTTCTCCCCTCTCCCCAAATGTTAGCTCACACTTCAGGGGCGGGGACTTCTAGTATATTTACCTTCTAACTACTCATAACGAAGCTATGAAGTCAATAATTATGGCATGCATTCTGCAATGTGTTTATGGACTGGCTATTTTTTAAAATGTACAACATTGTTTACAAGGTTAGGTCCCCATCCTTTGCAAATTCCTTACTTTTTATGTCACAAGTAAACTTATCCATAACGAATTAAATGTTCCATTTGTTGCTGCATTAGCCCAAAAAGGTACCTATCCCCCAAGAAAAGCTCAAAACCCACTGGAATCTACTTGTCTCCCAGTGGGTAGTTTCTTACAAGTTATTGAAATGTCTTTGTAATTATTTCACCGTTCATTTACTTAATGTATTTATTGCATACAGTTGTAATTATTAATACAGTGTAGAATAAGTAAAAACTAGTAAGTAAATGAAATCATAGAGGTGCCAAATAATTCATTAACTCCAACATATCTTGTACGTCTGGCATTTGTGTGGTATAGTATTTAAAGCAATAATGGTTCTCTGTAATAAAGTAAGCGACTAAAAACAGCTGCGATATCGAACTGTTGGTGTCGGTTAGATCTGTGACATTAATCAGGGAGTGCAGTGTGCATTGCATCGATTGCACTGCACCAGCCAAACTGACTCCCTCACGGCCTCAATCTATGTTATATCTCCTCTTTGTTCTATCTATCTCTCTTGTTATTGTATTAGTTATAAGTTTTTTTTTCAACTCTAAAATAATGATTTAGGTTTTTCTTACATTCGTTTCAATAATTAAATATACATTAGGTTTAATATTTAGAGTTTTAGATTACAGCGTTGTTTGATAGCAATATCAATAAAGAGCATAGTCTACTATTGTCTCACATTATCAGACCCTATCGACATCGGATTTAACTCTATTATTCAAATTAATCTCGCCCTAACCCTTGGTATCCTGACACATTACTTTTTCTAAGATTGATCCTACATCCAGCATATCATCATTACCACCTATTCATATCACAAAAAATGATTTATATATACATATGTTTAGTAAAATTCTTGAGGTTCAGTCAATAAATAAAAACAACTACTTTGGCGAAGTTTTGAAACTATATTGTTCTAATAATCATGCCCTGCAGTGAAAAAACAGGTTACAATAAAATTATATAAGTTATACAAGTTATTTCAAAACATAAAGTTAGCTACAATATAAGTATATAAAAACACGTGTTAAAATAATAAAAATATATATAATTACAGAATATAGAGGAGTATGAAACTACTTACTATGTTACTGGTGGATGTGGTATCGACTAACTAAATTCTAACAATTCTAGGACACAACTGACCTAGGGAATTTTTGAAAACAGTTACAAGATTTAGGGGTGATTTCCAAAAACTGGTGGTATTCCCAAAGATGCAGGTATAAAAAGGATTTCCGTATTTAGCTGTAATATACTTATAAATGGATAAATGATTTGTATGATGTATATTAATGTAAATGTATATTATTGGTCTGAATATATTAAATTGGAATATGTCTCTTTATAATATGAATATCTCTTTTTAATAATATGAACAAAATAATTTAAAAAGAGATATTAAAGAAATGATAACCATAGACAAATTTAAAAATCGCGCAATGAACAAAAAATCAGACGTACTAAATCTCAACACCTGTTATTCCAATTTAATACATTCAGACCAATAATATACATTTACATTAATATACATCATACAAATCATTTATCCATTTATAGGTATATTACACCTAAATACGGAAATCCTTTTGTACCTGCCTCTTTGGGAATTTCGTAGGCTTAAGGAATTTGTATTTATTTATTTTTTTTTATAAGACACTTTAAGACACAAGGTAATGATACAATAGGGTTATATCTAATTTGCCATTTAGGCATTTTTAGGGATTCCTGAGGGAGAGGAGAGAGAGGTTGGCCAGAATACTGGAGGTCTTAACACTTCACACGAGTAAAAGCGCCATCAAAGAAGAAGGACAGCTTACTAGCTCCCGTGATCTAAACTATAATCTAAGGCGGAGAACTGAGATTATATAGAGGTCTGTCCAAGCTTTTTCATTGTGGCTATTCACTTAATGTTATGATGGGTTCGCCTTGTGCCTGCGGCTCTCGAATAATTGTGCCTCTTTGAAATGAAATCTTCCACCATCCTTAGCATTGAGTAAGTCATTATGAACAGGCTATCTGAAGAGAGATAGGATAACTAAAATCAAATTATTTGACATAAATTTTGGTACAAACCTGGTGATCTCAAAGTGTACAGTGGTGATCTCCTCGTCTTCAAAGAATAATACGCGGCCATATTTTATTGTATACGTTATACTCGAGTATATTCAAGCCTGAGAAGGGATAATGCTGAGGATTGAGCGTCCTACTACCCATTTACAGTGAATTACTAGTTGATAGGTCAACATATATTGACAAATATAATCAATATTATAATATGGTATTCTATAATAAATTATATAGCATATGCCAAGAGGTGGACGGGTTGAGTGTGGGTGCAGTAATCGGGGTTAAACGGCCCGAAGAGAGCTGCTTCCGATTTCACCTCGAGGCACTATAACTGGAGAAAGTACCGCGTCCCGGAGGTTCCGTAAGGCTACGCCGATGTGGACATCTCATTTGGAGGTCGGCGAACGTGACGATCGGGGAAAGCTGCCTCTAATTGGAGAAGGGAACATCCCAGGAAGTGTCCCGTTGGAGAAGTAGGGCTGGAAGTGGAGTGTCATGAGGGTCAGCTAATCGGAAAAAGTAAACAGTAAGAGATACTTGAGAGGTGCAGGAGAGATTCAATATTTTTTTTTTTTGCAAATAGTGGTTGGTCGTGTGTGGTATTAGTTGAAACCATGTAGTTGTAAAAACAACGGAATGAAATTGGACAATTTGTAGGAATTAGGCTGTAGTAAATACTTTTGGTGTCTAAAACTACATCATAGATAGACGAAAGAAATAGAGCTTACCAAAAGGTCCGACTATAATACCTCATGACAAAATCTCCTTCCCTCCCCTGAACGTGGAAAAAAAATTAGCCACAATAAAATAAAATAAATAAATAAATAAAAAATTGATGTCTTAAGATGTACTGACGTATGTTTGGGGCTACAAAATAATCTACACACTAAAAATAATAATAGTTATAATAATACGAATATATGTAGGAATGATTTTAAACAATTGAATAACGAAAACATTATATTTTAACTTGATGAATTTTCAGTCCCCTAAATCAGTCTATAACAAAGATATTATAACATATAATAAAGCCTATATCTAAAAATTAGCATTGATTTTTTATATATTTTTTATTTTTATTTATTTTCTTTTTCATATCTAAAGGCCAGGTTCTACATGTATTGTCAGAAAAATCACTAATTGTTGAATAATAGTGCATAAAGAAATAAAAAAAAAAACAAACCTTTTTTTATTTTTTAGATCAGTGAAATTTTCTCACAACCATCAACACAAGACTTTTTTTTCTTGACTTAAATAATAAATTTTGAATCAGAGAATGGTTTCATCAATATATAATGATAAAAAAGGTCAGGCATGAGGCAGAGCTTTATCAAGCGGTAACTCTTCCTTTTTTTCATAAGATTAAAACCCATCAAAATAAAAATTAAGCACAAAAAATAAAAAACTGTTTCTGCTTAACAATAATTTAAACAAATACAAACATCCGAAACTCAGCTAGAGCAAAATATAATAAAAAGAAAGAATATACAAGTATTAAAAAATAATGCGCGCATCCCAAATATAATAAAATTAGTAAAAATAAATTTAATCTTACAGAAATGAAATTCGTATTAATTGACGAAATTAAGAAAAGAAAAACTATATTTTTCAGTTGTTACAAATGTTAGCATTGATTTACTTAAATACAAAACAATCAAACTAAATAAATCTGTTATACCATGTAAAAAAAAAAAAAAAGTCTGAACAATATAATAAATAACAATAGCTAGTTTGAATGTTCGAAAGACCAAACAAATCTTTTGTAATCTGTTGTAAACAACTGATACATGCGTGGTGTGGTTTGATGAACAGTTTCAAACTAGGAATCCTGTCTATTTTAATATCAATGCATTCCTATTTTGATGTAATGTTTTGTAAATCGATGAAAAAAAAACAAAACTAATTTAATTACATACAGGGTGTCCCAGACATAGTGTAAAAAAAAAAAAAGGGTAATACTGCATACTAAACGGGGTAGAATGGTGCAGAAACTAGTTTCATATCTCAATCTGTTGAGCAGATAGAAATTTTTTTTTGTTTTTATTTTTAAAATCATTATTTTTTTCTAAAAAATGGCAGTTTTCTCTACTTTGGTTAAGCGTAGAAACAAAAGCGATGATATTTTCTTAATCAACATTAAATTTTCCAAAATATGTCATAGGTCTAGTTATTTTAAATTCACTTTTAGGGGCCTAATACTATCCTTACAACCTATGCTGATGATACCAGACACTCCAGTCACATATCACTTCCATTCAAGAATGGTGTCATAACTGGAGAGTTAAAATAAATCCTAGCAAATCCCAGCAAATAACCTTTACTCTCCGTCGAAAACCTACCTCATCCTGTCCTCCTGTATCCTTTAATGGTGTACCGCTAAATAATGTGGAACAAATACGATACCTGGGATTTTATCTGGACAAGAGACTTATCTGGAACCCCCACACAAGATTGAAAAGACAAGAAGCTGCACGTCGATTTCGATTGCGTTAACACTTACTAGACAAACGTTCAAATCTCCCGATTCACTACAAGAGACTCATCTGTACGACGATTATCAGACCTATTTGGACTTACGGGATAGAGTTATGGGGATCCACCAAACCATCGAATTCTTCCCGCATCCAATCACTCCAATCCAAAATCCTTCGAAAAATCCTTAATGCTCCTTACTTTGTCACAAATGAATTAATCCACAATGACCTGAATATCCCATATGTCGCCGATTTGGCACGAACCAGATACCTATCCTTTCATAATAAACTTACTCCCCATCCAAATCCACTTGTAGCACAACTTGCTTCCCATTCCATTCCTGGCAATCCTCCGAGGCGTCTGAAAAGAAGATGGCCTCGTGATCTTCTTTTGTAAATATTCATTAGAGTACTACCAATGGGTAATTCCTCTACAAGTTCTAATCAGGCTATTATTTTGCATTGTTTACAGCATATTTACTAAATGTGTTTTTATTAATACAGTTGTAAATTTCAAGTAATAAAAGAATAAAAAATTATAATACCGTGATCAAGCCCGTGATACTGTATGGGACCGAGACATCTTACCTCCCTAGCATGGAAAAGCTGTTGAAGGTAGAAAGAAAGATACTCAGAAAAATCTACGGACCAAGAAAAAACACCAGAAGGTTACAGACTAAGGTCCAACAGAGAAATCTATAATAACAACAAGAGTCTAGAAACCGATATCAAAATAAGAAGACTGAGATTCTACGGGCACATGATGAGGATGAGTCCTGAAAGATTGAACGGGAAAATCTTCCGACATTTCCAACAGCAAAAGAACACATCTGGGTTTTTTAGACAGATTAAGGATGACATGAATTCAGTGGGAATAAAAGATACAGACTGCCAAGATAGGGAAACATATAGAAAATCATTAAATGACATAAAGGTCTTCGTGGGAAGGGAGAGAATAAGGAGGAGTGGGGCTTGGACGGAGGAAAGAAAAGCCAGACATGCAGAACGAATGAGGAGGTTTTGGGAAATGAAGAAGAATCCCAAATCATGATATTCGC
Source organism: Euschistus heros (assembly GCA_003667255.2). Lineage (NCBI taxonomy): Eukaryota > Metazoa > Arthropoda > Insecta > Hemiptera > Pentatomidae > Euschistus > Euschistus heros. The sequence goes on from RCWM02000392.1 coordinate 721,724, forward strand.
GTGGTCTATAAGGCCTTTTCGCGCAAAAAAAAAAAAAAAAAAAAGAAAAAAAAAAAAAAAACTTTTAGAGGGCCTTTTAACGTGCAAAATACAAAACATTTATTAAAACTTAAATTTTTAATATTTTTTGAAAATTTCTCACTCCCCACTGGAACACTCTAGAAGCCGTCAAATTTCCCAAAAACTGCGGAATTTAGTTAGCTTTCTAGGGGTGTAACTCATGATACAATTGCACTTCACCTTGGTCTAACAGATATTTTTCTGATGAAAAACACGCTAGAGAATAAATACTTGATTGCTTCATGTGCCTACTAGACTGAATAAATGTATTAGTTATTTTTTTTTTGAAAAGGGCCCTAAAATCTAGAATTTTTCAAGTTAAAAGTAACTTCAAATGAACAACAAAAGAGGGTGCCCATATTTACATCTTTTCCTCGATATGTTTTACACGATGTTGCATTGTGTAACGCTTTCAAGGAATAGCTGGTATAATGCTTGTAGCTGTAAAGTTTTTGATACTGCAACGAAAAAAATATGTAGGATTCTCGTGTAAACCTGGATTCTACTAACGAAGACTAGATTATCTCTTTACGATAAATTAGCTAACCCGTATTCAATGTTTTTTTTTTTTTTTTTTTCATCTTTTCATCCAAAAACTTCTTTAGGCTGTGGAAGAGAGGAGAAGACAAGAAGACAAGGAGATGTGGTGGAAGGTGGAGTAAGACAGGTAAAGGTAAGAGCTGCTACCTGGCAGGCCCTTCTCAATGGGACCCTAGCCATTCACACGGGAACTCCCGGTTCAGCTCGGACCCCTCCAGAGCTGCAAAAACACACAGAGACTATTCTTGTCGGATTTCTCAGAAGTTTTTTCTCAGGGCACTACAACAAAATACAGAAATATTACTAGATCAATAATTAGTACTACAAGATATTTATTCGTTTATATAGTTTATTCGTTATTTTTGTATAGCGATCTCGGGGTGGGGAGCTAGGCACAAACTGTGTACCACTGAAACTCACTTTTTAGATTGTAACACTTCATTATAAACACGAAAATAAGTCCATTCACAGTTTAGGTGAATTTAACTATCAATTTATCATGTTTATTCCATAATAAATATATTATATTGGTGATAAGAAATATTAATAATTAATATTAAGTTTGTTTGTGGTATAATAAAAGGGGCATTGAGGATTTTACGAGTGATTGTAAAATTGTAAAGATACGAGAAGAATTGGAAGGCTTAGTGGGGACCCAAAGCCCAACTTCGTATGTGCAAATGGTCTGATTACTGTCATGTATCATTTATTACGAGTAATTAATTAGGAGCTTTGAACGCTTGTCTAGTAAATTTTGGAATAGTCAAACTGAATTGTGAACAATGAAAAATACACTTAAAATAATAATATGAATAACAACATAACACATTATCAACAATTATAGATACAAATATATATATTTTTTAGCTATTTATAGAAATTACAACTATATAAAATAAAATGAAAATCAAGCTAGTAAATGTGAAGATAATGCTCATAATGACATGCCAGTTACTTTTGGGCTATTTGGAATAGACTGGGAAGCATGTTGAGATATTAGTGGATTTAAATGGATATGGAGCTTACTATGAAAGGATAGATATCTGGTGTGGGCTCAATCAATAATATATGAAATATTAAAATCTTTATGCATAATTTTGTTTGTGACAATGTAAGGAGCATAGAAGATTTTTCGAAGGATTTTGGATAGCAAGGATTGAACACAAGACGAATTTGATGGTTTATTGCAGCTTAAAGCAATTACTGTCATTTAAATGAGTCGTTCATAATTAATCGGAAGGTTTATAATGAACATTTGTCTAATAAATGTTGAAGAAATCGAAAACGAGTGGCAGTTTTGACTTTTTTTAGTTTTTATGTCAAGTAAGTTTAAATTTTTATCAAGGAAATATTAATTTTCTTGAAATGAAACTAAGAAAAAACTATTACCTGAACTATATTTACTGGATATGACTCGCACAGATTTGCACTAAATTTTCCGGTTTCTTCATCCTTTTTTGGGCAAAATATTCTACGCAGTACTTGATTTTCGAAAACTTAAAGGCGTTGTTTCGCCCTTAAGGAAACCGTAAGCGGCCATGTTTCGCATCCGTATAAAACTGTTGGTAGTATAATAGTTTTATATATCCTAATTTTTAAATTTCTCGAGAGTAAGCGCAAGCTGAGTAGTTTTGCTACCGAGAAATAACAAGCATTATCGCCTTTAACCTAGCCCTTATTTCCTCTTGAATTTCTTTTTTTCTTCTTATAATAAAACCTAGATATTTGAATTTCTCAACGTGTTCAAACATTATCCCGGAGATATCTACATCACTAAAATGTTCACCGTTTCTACTATCAATCATATATTTCTAGACCAATTTCGTTACAGGTTTTCATGAACATAGTTGCGTTTAATTTAACAGTTTCCTTGTTTTCAACCAAAAGTGACAAATCATCAGCATAACCAAGAGCCGGAAATTCATCACTCATCTCTAATCCTAAAATGTTAAAGGAATCGAAAACGAGTGGCAGTTTCGACTTTTTTGAGTTTTGTATGTCAAGTAAGTTTAAATTATTATCAAACAAATATTCATTTTCTTGAAAATGAGTAATTATTAACATCATATTAAATGATACTAATATATATTCAATAAAATAGCAGATCTAAAAAAAAATATTAATAATAAATATTAAAACTATAATATTAAATTATTGATGACTGAAATAATGATTTTTAATTTATTATAAAATAAAAAAAATAAAAAAAAAAAAACTGCCTAACCTTGATCGTGCTAATTGAAACTTTACAAACTGCCTATTTGTAAAATATAAGTTAGCCTGTGTTTATTTATTTCCTGTTTCTGGTATCAACATAAATACCTCTCCCGCTTTAGATCAAGCGGCCACAATGTTATCGTATTTACATCATATTGCCATTAATCAAGATTTATGATTAGTAACAGATAAAATAAATTATATTTTTAACTAAGCTAAACTCAGTGATAATGTTAAATATTTCACAGTAAGATTAACTTATTATTCCAAGTTTCTGAAGGTCAATGTGTAATGCAGCTTTCCTTAATCACCCAGGAAAATGATCTCTTGAGTTAATATTTGAATAAATATATAGAAAACAATTATTAATCTATAATTTAAGATTTGTTTTTATTACATGTATTGCGTAATGAGCATTAAAAAAACATTAAATAATTAGATGTTATCAATAATATGATTGGCAGGAACGGAGGAATTTATATCGGAATATCCTAACATTATCTCAGTGTTCAGTCAAGTTTTATTTTGAAGCAGGTGCTCATAACACATGTTGAGCACTTATCTTCGTTGCATCTGTCTAATCGACGCTTCTGTTGTATGTTATATTTGTGAAATTTATATTAACGCAATTATATTTATATATATTATTTACATGAATAATATATACATATATGCATTATAAAAAGCTGATAATCAGCAAACATGCAATATCTGAGGAATGGACACGTTTTTTATAACTGCTTAATGAAGACAATGTGCTATGAGACTCGCTAAAGTAAGTTATTCTTTTCACCTTTACATGTTTCCAGATAGTACTTTTCGATAACATTTTTCAAAACGTCTGTCATTAAAAGTTCCCCCCTATCATATCTACAATTGTTAGTAGTTATTGACATATGTATAAAGATTAAATATCATTCCAGATAAATTCATTTCAAAGGAAGTTTGTAAAACTGTCAATAAAAATTAGTTAATAAAAAAGATATGGAGACCTATTAAATAGTTTATAAATAACCTCAGAAATAATAAATAAACTAGTTAATTAATAAATAAATTAAAAATACAAATATATTAATACGCTTTTATTAACTTCACCAGTATGTAACGGAATATTGCATTGTAATTTTCTCTAATTTCCAGCTATCTGATTATCTTGAAAATTCACACTCGTGTCAAGGACCAATGACAATACAATAATTGCACAACTTTATTTTAATATTCTTAGCTAGTCCAGTCGAAATATTCTCAATAAGGGGATGCATCTTGCAAAAGGTGGAGTATTAGGTTTTATGAGTATGGGCCAGATGGATCCAGAGAATAAAATATCAAAAATATGACCACATTTGATAAGGAGAAAATACTTGGGAGGCAAAATGACGCAAAATTTTGGCACTTTTTTAGATTTTTGCAAAAAAATATGTACCAAAATGCCTTAAATCAAAAAATTAATTTACAAAATTAAATTGTGCGTCTAAAGACATCTCTTTAGCTGAATTTGATTTAGACCAAATTTTTCGTTATCTATACCGGTACCAAAAACAAGAAACTGATTTTCAATTCTTTAAACCGATACCTCGGTTTTATGAGAAATTCGCAAAAACTAATCCATGCGAGGAAAGCAAAACTTTTCACCAAAAATAAACAATAATAGTTCAAAATTGAATTAATAAATTACTTTAAACTGTTTAAATAACAATTTAAATTGAAACCAGCATTTTTTCTCTACAACTTATAGGTAATTAATAACTATGTTGTTTATTTTAAAAAATACAATTAATTTCTCTAATTCTTACTAACGAAGATAGACATTCCGATGGTATGAAGTAATAAAATTTGGCTGCATTTATTACGACTGTTATTTGATTCACCTTAAGTAGTATGGCTAGCTGAATCAATTCTCAATTTTTGAGAAAAATTGTTTTTAATTATATACCAAGCAGTGTTGAATCTCTTTTCTAGAGAATGGGTGCAATCGATAATCTACACTTAGGGACGACATCTCCTTAATAATAATACATTGAGCATATCGTCAATAATCACAATTGTAAAAATTAAATCGATATATTGCGCCTATAGAAACAATAAACTAGTTAATTTAGTAAGAACTAATGAATTTCGATTTAATTTTATAACTAATTTATTTTAATCATCTCATTTATTTCGATTTAACTTTAGAACTCCTAATCAGCAATACATTTTTTAGGAATAAAAACGAAACCTTTCTAATGTGATTTGCGATGATTCAAATGGTGTCTTTCAGGTTCTTTATCCTTTAATTTATTAGGCATTTAACTTCACAATATAAGACCAGATTAAAAAATTGGGATAAAAAATTAAATTTAATGCGGAGAAAACAAAGGTGATTAAAAGTTCAAACTTTAATATAGACATATATCTATCCTGTTAGTGATTGATGAAGTAATTGTTCAAGAGATAAAAACCTTGAAACAATTTTTTTACCAAACTCTATCTTATAAAAGACATGCACCCGATGTCTCATTTCGTATCTTACCAATTTTTTTTTTCTTATTCTTCTTGATACACCTTAATTATAACTGTATTGTGCACGGATGTCTATGTCAGTTGCGAGGCAAAATTAAAACAGCTGATACATAGTTTTGTACGGTTTAAATTTGGGATCATAGCGGATTCTATCTCTCGATTTTTATTAAGAGTTTAATTGACTACCTATTTGTTTATTTCGTTTAACGCCACTTTATGCTGATATGGCTAATCGGATGAAGCTACGGTGGGAGTCCTAAATTTTGCCTATCCAGGTATAATTAGGATAGGGATCTTTAACGATAACCCGACATCGCACAGGCTTGGGACCCCCATTTTACGTCCCTACCGAAGGACGGCATAGCTAACGATTTTTTATTACCTTTAAAAAATCCTAAGGTCATCTGCCGGGCTGCGAACCCGCGATCTTTGGTTTAGTAGCTTGCTATGCTAACCACTACACCACGGGTGATCCCAATTAATTGACTATCTATTAAATAATTAAAAAAAAAAAAAAAAAAAATCATACTCCAATTTGCCTATTCTTACAAATCGTCAAAGATCTCCGAAGCTCTTCATTTTGTATGCTGTGCCCGTTCCCACAATAATTTCCTCCGGCCACTATTTTTTGTTACACCTCTGATTCCTTATATTATCTTTTTCTTTATAGGATTTCATTTCATCTTCCATCGGTCATTTCGATAACTTTTCCTCTTTTGGCAATCAGACATATTCTATTATGAGATATAAATATGTGTAAAAACATTGTTGTAGTTTTGTCCAGTTTAGATCAATTAAATCTAATTAATTTAACTCAGCCCTTTTGGCCACATCTGAGGAAACTAAAATTACATACTACATTACATACTCATAACTAAAGCTGTGGAAGTCACGAAAATTTTCTTTCGTTAGTTTTCGTTTTTTCTTAGTGACGCATATTACTATTTTAAAATAAACATGTTTTTGATTGAATATGTCGACATTAATTAAGTAATTACACAACATAGAATCCAAGTTAAAACAAAGAATGGTTGAGAATGAATAGACACGCACACACAGATATAATAATATATAAGTGATTAGACATCTTTCTCTTCCTTCATCATTTCAACAAGTCCCCTGGTGAAGTAAGGACAGAGCTTAGCAACAGGTAGGTCGGAAAGCGCAGGAGTCCATCAGTCTTCTATTCTTCCAGGCTCTCTACTTTCTATAAAGCGATGCAGAAAAAGTGCACTCAATTGCTCAACCCCTCCCGCTCTGACAGCCTGTCAGAATAAATGTCCCTGACAGCGACAGCGGCTAATGGCAAGACAGATTGATAGTGACCAACAAGAAAATTGCCAATTATATAAGGCCGCAGTAAAATATTATAACCCTTAGTGGGAATTTTTTCAACAAGGAATTAGTTTCTAGTTGATTGAGTTCCACCTCAATATTGCTATATACATCATTTATATACTTTATACAATACCTAAGTAATAAGTTAATTTTGCGATTTATATATACTTAACCTTTAAAAGGTGAATCTGTCATGAAATAAGCCATAAGGAACTAAGATATTCTTTCCTTTTCATAGCATATCTATATTTTCTGAACATTCGTAATATTTCTAATATAAACATTTAAAATAGCATTCCAACAATTTTACCATACCATACCAGGGTTCCTCTATTCACACTTTTAATATAGGTTCCCAACCTACCAATGTATCTCTCATAAAACTTTGCATTTTATCAAACACTTCATTACTTGTACTATCGCTTTCTGGGTCTTTCTACTATTTTCGGTTTGTTAATTCTCAGTAATCTATGCAATACCAATAACAAATGAAGACAACAGTAGACGACGAAATTTTGTTGCTTTGAAGTGACAACTTCCAGATTCAAATGCAAATTAATATATTTTTATTTGTTTATCCACTGTGAAAGCACTTTTCGATTATGGTTTGTTTAAACTAGAATCTTGGATTTATGGCCTAGATTTTCGTGTTGCTAATATTACATGGCGGAGGCAAGTATTCATCGCCTTTTTTGGTTACAAAAATCAATTATCAAAACTTTGACTCATAGTATGTTTTATTATTATTAAATATTACAATTATGAGCTTGCCTTTCCATATTAAATAGAATCACATCATTAATTATTATCAAAAGTGATTGATAATATCTGGAAAAGAAATATACTAAAACCAAAAAGGAAAGGACCTTTTAAAATGTTTTACTTTTTTCACTTAACTTAGTGTTTTAATTGCAAGGGAGAACGGAAATCATTATATATCAATATCATGATATTTATTTAGCACCGTAATTTGATATTACTAAATTATATAATCATGCATTTTTTTTCTGCCTTTATATATTTTTTTGTGGAAGTCAGTTGCACTGACCAAGGACGGAATGAGCTTTTGGTCGATTCCATGAAAGAAAATTAACTACAATTCCTATGAAGTTGTAAAAACTTCTGGCAAGCCGGTATTAATTTTACAACTGTTTTTATATTTCCTAATTCGAGAGCGGGTCCCATTTAATATTATTCCATTAGAGTATAGAGTGCGCGGTCACGCCACCGTAACCACTTAGCAAATGAGAAAAATGGCGGTCTTAATCCACCTCATTCCGTTGGCCGTTGATCCTCGGCGGTGAAATTGATCGCTTTACCTCAACGATCGCTTTTTTAAGTTTTATTAATTTTATTTTCAAAATTTCAAATTGTATTTAAGAAGCCATTGATTTCACCAGGTAATAGGAGTACATGTTCCTTTTTTTTTAATAGTTTTTCATAGCTTCTTAATAAGGCGTGTATGAGAGAAACTTTTTGAAGAAACCGTTTCGAACGGAGCTTCACATTGAAGATGTTTTGATATGAATTATGAGAACAAGCTATGATGTAAATTCGATCGGACTTCCCAGTATCTTGTCAGGTTTACATAATTTCTCACTTAATTCATAAATAACTATTATGGTTGTTACTATTGTAATATAAAAAACAGGGAACAACACTTAGAATGCATATGGAACGAAACATACGAACAACTCAAAGACTTTAAAGAAAGCAGAATTTTTTACTTCGACGTTTTTCTTTTTACTTTCCTTTTCTATATTTTTATTATTTATACTCGTATAATTATTCTTCTCTTTTTCTTACTCTTGAATTATTTATCATTCGAATATTAAAAGTATACAACCTTCAAATCTAAAACCTGAGAACCATATCTAATAGAGCGAGAGCCCGTGAACCCCAGACCTTCGTTATTTTATAAAAGATGAAAATTTGTCAGTGCATGCTCCCAATAGAGGTAAGAACGATGGGCCATGAATGAAGTTCGGGTTATCGTGGCCTTGGCAGGTAAACGGTGCTAAAGGTGTGTAAAATACCAGTCTACTATCGTCAATTATAAAGCGTGATTTTTTGATATTTCCTTCAAAAATGTACTTACGTTATATTATACTATAACGTAAGTACTTTTTTGTATGCTTGTCTGGCAAGGTGTTGGAACTGTCAGAACGGTCTGGCTGATGAGGAAACATCATCTAATTATTACCTAAGTAATATACATAAAGATCAGCTTTTATACTATAACGTAAGTACAATTACAAATAAATGAGCATTAAGGGTGTCTGGCAAGAGGTTGCCACGATGGTATGTGTCTGGCAGGGGGTTGCCACGATGGTAAGTGTCTGACTGATGAGGAAACATCATCTAATCATTGCCCGAGTAATATACATAAAGATCAGCTTTTATACTATAACGTAAGTACAATTACAAATAAATGAGCATTAAGGGTGTCTGGCAAGGGGTTGCCACGGTGGTATGTGTCTGGCAGGGGGTTGCCACGATGGTAAGTGTCTGGCTGATGAGGAAACATCATCTAATCATTGCCCGAGTAATATATATATAGAAATCAGCTTTTATACTATAACGTAAGTACGATTACAAATAAATGAGCATTAAGGGTGTCTGGCAAGGGGTTACCACGATGGTAAGTGTCTGGCTGATGAGTTAACATCATCTAATCATTGCCCGAGTAATATATATATATATAAATCAGCTTTTATACTATAATGTAAGTACATTTCTGAAGGAAATATCAAAAAATCACACTTTATAATTGACGATAGTAGACTGGTATTTTACACACCTTTAGCACCGTTTACCTGCCAAGGCCACGATAACCCGAACTTCATTCATGGCCCATCGTTCTTACCTCTATTGGGAGCAAGCACTGACAAATTTTCATCTTTTATAAAATAACGAAGGTCTGGGGTTCACGGGCTCTTAGTCTATAACGATTTTTTATACTCTCCAACAAAGCTTTCCTTCTTCTTACGTTTAGGCACTTAATCGCTCTCTTTCAGAATCCTGTGATACGGCTAGTAGGAACCGCTAGAATCTCCCTGAGACCCGCTTGAACCCACACATGTGGCGGTGGAAAAGTTGATTTGTGAAGCCTCATCCTGAATGTATATAAGTATGAACGTGTTTTATTTATGTATTGCTTATCTTTGGTATTAATTTTTCTTTTCGTATCTCGTATAATATGATTTTCTTCCATTATAATAGATTTCCCTCTATTCAATAATTCCTTTTTTTTATAGTTTCACAACGGGGTATTGAGACGAACCGTTCGAAATACAACGTTACAAAGGGCTAAAACTGACATATAATACAGAACACTAGACTTGCCATAAGTGACAGATTACATTACAAGGAGACATATCAAATTCTTTGATAACCTCAAACACACGACTAACCCACTATTTAACACATTAACACCGACTGAAAAACAGAGGTGGCAAAACTATTTCGAAACACTTAGACTTGACTATGATAACATACCTTCTTTCCCAACACCTAGTGAGCCCTATCAAGATCATGATATATTGTATTGTATATTTTATTTTATACGTTTCACAGAACTCTCTTAAAATGCACCAAGTACACAAAAAGGGGTGGATTCATATTTTTTTAATTGTTTAATATATCAATAAAATTAAAAGGAGATTAGAAAAAATAAAAAAAAAAAAAATTTTTTTTAAACAAAGGGTGAATTTGAGCTTTATACAGTCATTTATCGCAGTTAAATGAGGAAGATTGTAATTTTTATAAAAATAAACCTTTATGAAGAGTAATGTTATAAAAATGTTCAAAGAAGATTACGTTATATCGTATGAATTTTATTTGTTATACTTTTATAATTATAGAAGGTTAATACTTTTCAGCAAAGATGAAACGAGTATACTTATTAAAACGATGATCTTGGAGTTATCTTTTATTATAGTATAGGGAGAAAAAAAAAATGTCCGAATTCAAATATTTTATGTTTGATATATTAATGGATACTTCATCAGAGATTATACCATACTAACAGAACTATCGAACAGAAGAGCTTATTTAGTAGCATGTTCAAGTGTTTTACCAATAGATTTATAAATGGGTTCAAACTGATTGATACTGAAAAAATCAGGAAAACTCTCATAAATGCAAATTTAAAATGTGGGAATAATAGATTCTTTTTCTTTCTTTCTTTTGAACTTAGAGATTATTTGTAATCTATATGAATGTAGTCGACTCTGTAAGTATCTAGCACAATCTTTTCAAATTGAGGATACATAATTCAATAACAAATTCAATTTTCAGGAGAGTTAGGGTAGTTATATGGATTATGGTAACTGTGGAAGTGCCTGAATTTGGTCAGTGTCTCGTGATGGTTAGGTGGTTAAGATGTGTGTACACATACACATCAATCAAAACACAGCTATTCCATTATGACTGGCAAAATACCTGGGAGAGAGAAAATAAAAAAAATAAAAAACATTCAAATATCTCCGGGCTTCGTGGACAAATCTAAATATGTAAATAGTGAAATATTAATTCGTATTCAATATTCTGACTCTGTTATTGTTACGATTACAAAATTTCTGAAGTACTTAACCTTCCGGATCTCCTAACCACCTTGAGTTGGTCCTATAGGAAGTGGTTCGTGGGATGAGATGCCTCTTAGAAGAAACTTGTGATTAATGAATTGTGTTATCAGTGAAGAGAGAAAGTTGACCGTGCCCCATTAATGACAGTATGGTTTCTGAGAGGAAGGGGGAGGTTATCGGGAGCTGGTCGCCTGTTGCACAACCTACAACCTACTAGCTGTCAGAAGTACCACTTCGTATCAGGTTCAACAATCGATAGGTGTACAATAATCAACCTGCAAATTTAGATATTATAAAAAAAAATAATAATAATAAACAGATATAATAGTTATTATTTGCTCATTTTTTAACCTCAAAAATGGAGGAGGATCCACATTTCATGAATGCATATTTTTTCTTGAAGAATCATACTATATATTTTAGATTTATTACTATATAGTTCATTCACTAAGGAGAAACTATTAATGAAACTATGAAAAAAATATAGAATATTTTCAATTTAATTTTTTTTTTTTAACAGTCCACAAATGGGGCTCCTGCCCCTTCAGGCGCTCAGAATACCTTTTATCGTTCCTAACTTTGTTACGATTTACCTTTAGAGTGGAAAGGCTTTTCTCCTTTAATCCCTACTCTAGAGTAGAAACTAAGGCGCCATACTAATTTTTTTCAAATTTCTGTCATCACCTACCAACAACTATTAACTAAACTCACTGTTTTTAATAAAATCAAGAAAATAATATTAATTTATCATGCCTTATTACTTATTGCTCATTTCTTTTTTATTTTTATTTTCAAATTTATGTTATTTAGGGGTTTGGTGGATGAAGGAGTTACGTTACAAAACACAATTTTGAGTTATTTATGTATATTTAACTATTATTCTCACATCAGGGAAGTGGTCAAGTTATGTTACACGTTCTAAAATTTTGAAGAGTAAATGAGGAAATATTAATATAAAAAAAAAATAAACAGAGTCTATTTTGAAATTGTAGAAATTACTTATAGAAAAGAAGTGAAAACCTCGTATGAAGGTTTAAAATAAGAGAATGCCTATAAAATTCGAGGATATTAGGGTGGGGGGTGACAAGAAATCGCGATAATTCTATTTCCAACGGTCGGGTTATAGGGAGAAGGTATCGATAAGTGTGAACTCGAAGTGAAGCTTAAGGATCGAACTGGTCGGTGTAACGCTAGTCAGGCCGATCTGGTGGAGCCCCACTTCTGGACTGGTACCTTTTGTTTTGTTTTTGTGAATTTAAATTTTTTCTTATCTAAAATACGAAAAATGTCCATAATTTTTCAATTTGTTGTTCACAAATGTAATAAACACGCACACAAATACACATAAAATAACTATATCAATCGTCCTTCAATTTTTTTTAAAAGAACTATTTAAAAACTATATTTCAATATTCTCCAATATTGAAGTTTTACGACAGTAACTACTCCGTCATTCTCTCAGTTTTTCACATTGCATTAACCCTCTAATGGATTCATAAATAGTGAGTGACAGTCATATTTATACACCGTGATTTCTTATGTTTTGTTTTCTCGCTTCCAAAATTTATTATTTTAAAATAAAATTCATTTTAACATTGAAAAATAAAATTTAATATGTTTTTTTATTTAGTACGCTCTCACTCCAACTAACACAAGTTTCTTGGTTCTATCTTAAGTTTGAAGTCTGTGTGCTATTTTCTAGTGTTTTTACGATTATTTTATCCTCTTCGATAAATAAGTTCCTTCTCTTACTTAACAATTATTAATTCCTATTAGATCGCTTAGTTCAAACCTAACATTAAATCTACTTTTATAGAAACGGGACAAGCAAAAAGTTCAATGATTAGTGATTTACCGTATGAAAATGATTGTCACTAAATGCATTTATACACGTTACATCTCTCGATTATGCTTAATTCAAAATATATTTACAATATTTTTAGTGTAAATAGAATGGGAATGAACATTGACTAAACAAATGAAAACTAATATTTTACAGTATGGGCTTGAATATATGTTAACCAATAAAAGTGAGAAAAGACTAAAATGAAATAAAAGAAAACTAAAAATTATATAGAAATTATTCATATTACTACAATTACAACGTATTTTTAATACATATGGATTCCAAACGTTATTTAGAAACTATAAAACTACAAATTGAAGTTGAATTATAGTAAAGTGTTAATATTTTAAGTTAAAAAAGGGGTAGGGATATTGAGATTTTGAAAAACATTTAAATTTAAATTAATGTTTTTCTTGCCAAACTACCAGATTATTAGACCAATATAAATTGACACCGTTATCCAGGACAGTATCTAAATTTTGAAATACTTTTTATAGTGTTTTTTTTTTCAATACTGCTTGTATACTGGCTGATTTACTAATTTATATATTTCTGGTACAAGTATTGTAAATTATTATTACAAAAGTTGCTATCGAGAATATCTTTAATAAATTTTCAAATCCAGCCCTTGAAACTTACGGTGTCAGAGTAAACTAATTAGATTCTTAATTCTTTGTTTTGATCCGTAAGTATTACTATACATCAAGCATCATCTGTTGACGATTTCTTTCCGTTCATAATTCAATTTTTTAAAAAAAGAACCGTGGGTAAAATTGAAAGATGAAAATTAGATTTATTAAGAAAAAGATATTCCTACCAAAATAAGAATAAAAAAAAAAAAAGCAATACCCTTACTAATTGAATTTCTTTTTTTCAACCGGAAATCAAATTATGGGAATATTTACACTTGGCAATATGGCTGAAGCATTAAATTCAGTTAGTTGAGTGGTACTGTTCGGTGCGGTTCAGTGTCCTTATAGTATTTACAAATATTTTGTATTATTGTTCATCCCTATAATGTCTGTTCTTTACCTTGCTTTCGATAGTAAAACTATTTATTTGATATATTGCATTTAGGTATAGTTATATTATTTGATTTTGTTGGTATATTGGTGTATATAATATTTTTAATAATTAAAAAAACAAAAAATAGGTCTCCGTATTTAATTTACAAATATTATAGAATCTTGCATATAAATTAGTGCGTCATGATGGAGACATTTTAAAGTTATACTCTATAGATTGATCGTTGAAAACACGCATTTAGATCTTATAAAAAAAAATATGTTTAAAGTTTAAAATTTTTTTTGGTTTCTTTGGGTTTCTAGTTTTCTTAATGTGAATGTTCTAACCACCGAATTACAGAATCAAGTATTTTTTAGTCAATCTTTTTTTAGTTTATTCTCTTTACTAATAATTTAAACTATTGACAGACCACCGAAAAATTACATTAATTTTTAGTCAGGTTTAAATTATAATTAAAAATATAAGCAATGCAACATGTTTTGTTATTTCATTGATTCTAATAAAAATAATTCTAATATTGAATAGAAACCCCTTCTTATAAAATACATTGAAAGTACATAATTAAAGGTTTTAGTTGATAAAGGGGTTGTCACATTTTCAAAAAAATGAAATTGGATTATAAAATTTATGTGAAGAAGTGTTAGGTAGAAAAATCTGAATATTTCAAAAAAACTGAAAAAAAAAAGTGATATGAAGAAGATAAAGAGGGCTGAGTTAACATTTTCCTGCTAAAGAAAAATGTAAAAAATACTTTAAACAAAAAATTACTCAAAATTCATTTTTTTTTTTTTTTTACTATATAACCCCTTCATCCGCTAAATTCTTCAATTTTTTGGTTAATTTAAAATAAAATATTGAAAAAAATTAAATTTGTGTATATTTAAAGCTGTAAAAAGAGGACTTAAATGACATAGTTCGTGCCAATAAAGTAATAGGTATACTTAATTTTATACGTTTTTACAAAAGCTTTGAAAATCACAATGTTCAAAATAAGTTTTCGTTTTAAAATTCATTCACTATTAATGTTTTCATTATTTCGTGCAATATGAAAACACAAACACATATGTATACATATATATTAGTCATTCTCAAGCTTCAATAGTAATAAAACTATGCTTATTAATGAATAAATAATAATAGTTTTAATATTAAAATAAATATAAAGACAGAAAAAAACTTACAGAACATCAAAAGGAATCATGTTGATGTGAATATTAACATTTGTCTCCAACAGAATGTTCTAGGCCAAAGATGTACTCTCGACCAATCAGAAGCCAGCATTCTCTGTAATCAAATTAGCTTCCCTAATACACCTAGCAACAATACTGATCCCTTTTTCATTTTTAAATTCCTTCAGTCTGTGGTGCGGTTCGGGTCAGTGTTAAGTTGTCGATTTGAATATTAATAAGTGAAAATTTGTATAAATATGTGGAAAATGCTGTTTTATTTTTTAAACTAGTGCAGTGATCGGTAGTTTTATTATCTAATTTCGTTCCGAAATCTGCCTGTTTTAAAGAACAAGGCGGATAGTGAAACTTCAAGAAAAAAAGGCCATCTTGAAAATTGCAGTTGTGAGTAATTTATTATAAATTTTGATACATATCTATTCTTTGTTTATTATTATACTTATCGATTTGCAAGGAAATTCGTCAGAATATTAATGATTTAATACTTTTATCCAAATGGTAATATACTAATTATATTTGATAAAATAATGTTTAAAACAGCATTTTAGTATTCCAAGTATCCTACATAAATTGAAAAGACTATTCGCACAAATAAGTAATTTTTAGTACTTTATAGAACAAGGACAGTAAATTTATAAATATATTTTTCCTTAAGCCATTTATAATAGTCTGTACTCTATGAATTCTAAATTTATGCTAATTTTCTGTTATTATTATATGCATTGAAATCTATTTTATATTTGTTGTTATCAACATAGTAAATTATTTTATTAATAAAACATATTTTTAACTTCAATTTAGTTGTTTGTTTCGATGTATTCTAAATGATTTTGTAAATGTAATTGTAAATTGTCATAAAGCCTTATTATTATTCAGTAATTGCAGTACATTATATTTATATACTGAATAATATGTATGCTGCAGAATATAATATTTATAATTTTGGTTTATAATCGTCTAAAACTACTAAATATTGCTTTGTAAATTGCTGAAAACCTCAAAAATAAAGGAATTTTAATGTAACCCTGTTGATAGCCATTTACACAGTGGAAATTTCCACTGATGGTGTGATTGGTTAATTGGTACCGTGTTTAGTAATTTGATTTTTAGTTATTATTTCAGCTGATTTGTATAAATAAAAGTCATTGGTTTTAATATTTAATAAATATATGCACTTATAAGGATCCAATAAAATGATATTCAGCAAATCTATGAAGATGTTGATCAAATTCTGAATCACTTTTTAAAATCGAAAATGAGCTCAATCCTCACACATCTATTTTATTTTAAAAAAAACGATTGCACCTTATAGTTAATCTACCAGAACATAGACAAACGTCCGATTTTTATTCATTAACTGTTCTAAAACATCAGGACAGCAATAGTAAGTGATAAATGTTACTACAAAATTAATTTACTTACTTAGTCATACAAACATTTTTTTTTTCTGCTAATTTTAATCTATTTTTATAGGAGAATGTTCTACAAATTTGTTTTGGCCTGATCTAATTTTCAGTAAAATCATTTGGTTGAGGGTTTATTTAGATATGGTGCTAGATTTTTTACAAATAAATTTCACTAAAAAAATATATAATAAGTACATAATAACATATAAGGAATAATAAATATGATGTTAAATAAATAAAAATAAAATAAATAATAAAATAAATAAATAAAAATCTATTTTTGATTGTTATATGATAATGTAACAAAATTTTGATAGAGTATTTACTGAATAAACATTCTGTTGGAAAAATGAATTTAAATCGTTTTTGTTTTTTTTACACAGTAAAATGTTATACATTTTTTATAATTGTTATACATTATAATGTTACATATTACAGATACACATGAGAAGATTAAAGATCACTCTTTTACTGTAAGTTTTATTCATGTTGTTCTGCTATTGTTCAAATCTTTTTTTTTTTAATATTTAGCAGAGAAGACCCAGTAAATTTTCAGTTCATTACTGTTTTCTCATTAGTCAACTAACTTTTCTGTTAAGCGAGTTAAGAAAAAAATTGTTTATTACTATTTGAAAAAATAGACCAACGTTAAACTTTTAACAAGGCACTAGGAACATATCAGGATTATTGAAAAAATAATAAACAAAAGCAAGCTGCATTAAAAAAAAAAAAAATACAAAAGCAATTTAAACTTTGACAATTTTTTAATTAATATGGGTTATATCCGCCCCTGTGTTCGATGGGGTATAGATCTAATGTGATTTTGAATAAATTCTTGAGTGATATACCCCATCTTATCCAAAAAAAAACTGTAAATCGTATTAATATGAAATTTAGTAATTTTAACCATTTATCATGGATATGTCTATTGGCTGGGGGTCTGTGTAACGTTTTAGGGTTTTTTTTGTGTAAGGTTTTTTCCACCCTTCAAAATGTGCAACGTCTTTTGCCCACTCAAAAACGTAACATGTTGACACGGTCTAGGTCAGTTGGTTTGCTCGGTAAAACGAAAATTTACCGGTAGTTTCCTTATCAGAAGAAGTATATATAACAGAAATATATTTATAGGTAGACATATTAATGATCTATTGTTTCCCCCAATAGATAGGAAAAGTTTTTTCTATTTTTTTTTTTTTTTTTAATAATGCTTGTTTTTTTTTGATCAATGTTTTTAATAATCTTATTACTTTTCATATGTTCAGGGTAAAGAATATGGGGCAGTGAACATCTGAAAAAAAATTAATAATAAATAAATAATTAGTATAACATGAAATTATTCTAAAAATGCTTAATAATACACGACTCGATTTTTTTTTAGTTTTATGGTCTTCTCAAAGCCTACTAAGCTCCAGCCTTCAATATATTTGCTGTGACATGAAATAGACTCGTTTAAGATTAATGGCCGTAATTGGAGGTAGTTAGGACGTGCTATGACTCACTAACGCAGCTTCGACTCCCGTAGATAGTCTGCCTGACCTACTGGAGCAAGATTAGCGAAATTTGTACTTTTATTTTTATGTAACTTTTTTTTCCTTTTTTTTAAATAATTTATTTAAATTACTATTAATGTGGCTGACATTTAGGTATAATTTTGTAACCATGCCCAAGGATGTAGATGAACCTATAACTAAAGAATGCCTCTTACTCTTGTAGAATTCCTGAGTCAATGAGTCATTATTCCATGACATTGTATGAACTCATCATTGAGTCACTTGTCCGATGTCAAATTGTAAAATATCTTGTTATTTTGTAATTTTTCTAGTTTTTAAAATTATTTATTGAACTATGTTAACGAGCATTTCGACTGAATAAATCATTTTGGTTATAATTTCACAAGTGAATTTTCGTGGGGTTGTTGGTTAGGGAACTATTCTCTTAAAGGAAACCGTATCCTCGTTCATTGTAGGTAAATCTTTCCCTGTTTATTCTCTTGCCAGTTTGTTTGTTTTTAGTTAGGGCTTAACGCACTTATGTTCTATATCAAAGGAAGGAAAGATGTGTTACCCCACAGGTTACCAATCTATTCTATCTGAGATATTCATTCTGTGGTACCACCTTCGGTGTGGTAATGGCAATAAATTGCGCCGGAGCTTCTATCAGATTGCTAAGTAGATGTCACTTAAACACGCTCGACTACCTCAGTCTCGATCTTGCCAATTATTGGGTTCACTAGCTTAAACTATCTTCTTAGCCATCAAAGATACGCTTACCGTTAGTTTGAGTTGTTGGTTTTTCGATTTCCTATAGAAAAATCTATTGCGGAGTTTTTCTATTATTCATTTGTTGGTTTCAATAGGTAATATTTTTTTTAAACATGGAACATGCTTTACCAATCCTAGTTGGTAAAAAAATTATACCTTTTTGTGAAACGCGAGGGTTTTACTCGTAGTTTGACCCGCTCTTGTTCTGTAGTTATTTTTTGGATCGAAAATTTGACGGCAGTTTCCTATTTTCTGCTTCATAACATTTGTCACTAGGACCTACCGTTTAGAAGCTAAATAGGTTTGAATAAAAATTTAAAAATTCATGTTAGAAAACCCCCTATTTTTAAGTGTAGGTTTTCTTATTTTAATTATTTATTTTATTTTATTTTTTTATTCTTATCCTAGAATATTGGAAAATAGATACTGAAATCAGGCAGATAAAGTATAAAATTTATCAAATAAACATTGAAGGTCATTAAATATTATTTTCAACCGACTTCAAAAAGAGTTTTTTTTTTTTTTTTTTTTTTTTTTTTTTTTTTTTTTTTTTTTTTTTTTTGTTGTTATGTTACGCGATTACTCCGTCAATTCTAAATCAATTTTGATGATTCTTTTTTATATCGGTAGGGCATACTACAGAGGTGTCCCATTAAAATTATTTTAAATTCAACGCAGGTCTTATTAAGAAAACTAAAAAAAAAACAGTTTAAAAAATCACTTATTAACGGGTTTTTTTTATTTTTCTTAAAAAGTGCTGCATTGATTTCAAAATATTTTTTATGGGACCACCTCTAAAGTATGCCCTACCGATCTAAAAAAGATTCACCAAAATTGATTCATTGACAGAGTACTCGCGTAACATACAAAACACAAATACAGATGAGTCGAGAACCTTCGTCAATTCTTAATCAATTTTGATGATTCTTTTTTAGACCGGTACGGCCATACTTCAGAGGTAGTCCCATAAAAATATTTTGAAATCAACGCAGCACTTTTAAGAAAAATCAAAAAACCAGCTCCCTAAAAATCACTGTTATATAACCTTACATTTTTTAAAATATTTATCTATGATTTAAAATCTCCATAGTAACTAAATCTCCGTCCTAAATGAATAAAGAAATATCGCCGCTGGTGGAAGGCGGTGTCTACTTTTAGGCACTCTCAGAAAAAAGCTCAATTCAGTTGAAAGTTATATGATAAATTGGTACCAGGTATTTAATTATCTTTATCAATGATTTTATATGTATGTACAAACAAATAACATACCCATTAATGAAAAATATACGTAATGATTTCAGCTCTATTTTGTGTTCAATTTTTCCAATTACATGAAAGTAAGTGGAAATGATAACCTCGATAAGTCTTTGTTCAGTAACTCGAACTATTTTTCAGAGTAGGTTGAAGATCGAGAATTGACAACATAAACAAAAATACACTTCACCACTAAAAAGTGAAAAATAAAAATAATTTTTAGAGAAAAAAACAAATCGATACTTATATACCTATTCACAATTTATGATCAGTTATTTTGGAGTCTGTGGAGGGTTGCTACCCTTTTTGCCAACACGCGAATATTATTTTGTTTAGTAAAAACCTTTTGTTTTTGATACATAGCACTTGTTATATATTTACAGGAATATTTGTTATGACAGTTTCTTTTATAAGTTTGATTAGGGGGTCGTTTGCAATGAAATATTCCCTAAGTCATTTTGCTGGATTATACAGTGGTTATGTATATGCTTGTGCCCAATTTTCTGCTGGCACAGCATAGAGATCATACAACTGAAGTGTTTATGATTAGAAAATTTGTTCTTTGTTATATGCGATTTTGAGATTGTCTTGTATATTTGTGATACGTTCAATATGTCTTAGTTTTAATGATTCGTCTAGGCAACAGAGAGAACATGAGTCATGAACGCGTATTTGAAATAATCCGCGTATGTTTAGCATGAGACCCCTATGTCATCCTCCTATCAAATACTTATTCTAAGTAATTTACCGTCTTTGACTGTTAAATGTTAAAAAAAATCGCACTAAATTGAAATTACTACCAGCAAATATGATCAGACCCCCAGAGCGTAGGGAACAAATAGAGTCCTTGGGCCTAGATATTACAGAGATTGTAATTATACGATATGGGAGGACAGCTGACCACGTGCTCTCAATTAGTTCTTCATAACGTCCGCTCTGTATGAACCTATAGGATGTTGTCCTGTCTACGAAAACAACTGACAAGAACGTGTTAATATCGTCAAACCAGCACTTGTAAAAATATTTGTTAGAATTTTTTATGTTTAAAGATAGGGTGTTATAAAGTGCTTCATGAAAAGTCTAAAATTTCTTTAAGATATCTAGACAGCTTGAGGTTTGCAAAATAATATGATGTTCTACTTCTTTAAAAATTCGATACAAAAACTATTTAATTTTAATTGTACTTAAAAACAATTAATTTGTTACAATATTTAATTTACTTAATTTGCCCAAATATATAACCCGGGGGTGTGAAAGGACAATTTTAAACAATGTTGCCTTTCAGTTACGAAGAAACGAAGTTAATAGCATCATTTAGGGCCAAAATTGATGAAATTTGAGTTTATAAGAATATCGATTTTTAGTGGAATATACTTCAATATATAAATACGAATTCTAAATGCATGTTTTTTTAATTCGTTAAATCAATACTCCAAATAAGCGATGAGATATTTTCCAGCAAGTTGCATTCTCGTTGAGTTCAGAATCCAAACTGATAATATTAATTTAACGGTATGACGTCACAAACATATGTTTTGGGATATTGTTTTTGAACAAAAGGCTACGACAACTAAAGTAAACATTTTGCAATTAACGTAAATACTATTTTAAAAACATAAAATTATATACCTTCCTTTTTTAAATTCTTAAAACTAGAAAATGAAACTACTATTTGAGCAATCTTAAATTAATTTACAAATAACTATTTACATTTAAAATTCTATGTTCTTTTGTTTTTCGTGGCTAGAAAAACAGTAATGGTATTATCTATTTATTCAAATTGAAATTCTAAACAATTCTGTTGAATCCAAGCTTGTACACCTATTTAATAAATAAAATTTGTACTCAAATAGTATTATATTAAAATTAAAAAAAAAAAAAATATATATATATATATATATAAATATATGGTATATATATATGTATATATATATATATATATATATATATATATATATATATATATATATATATATATATATATACCATAGGAAAATATATCTGAGCAATATTGAGCCTGTGGGAGGAGAAAACGAGGGAGTATCTTGACTGGAATGACGGCCGCCTCAACGGGTTGCAATTACGCAAGGACAGTCACTTTTTGTCTCTTCTTTTCTTGTTTCACTTTTACCATTCTCTTATTGTTTCTTCTTTTCTTGACGTCTCTTTGGTCTTCGTCGATATATCCCCGTTGGTATATATCCAATTGTTTACTCGAATCATCTTGTTTTCCGTTATAAGCAATTGTGAGTAATAATCCCAGCTAATTATCAATTCTCTATTACATTTAAAGATTTAATCGAATTTCTGTATAATAGGGATTAATGAATTATTTCCCACTTCTGCTGAAATTTTTTTTTATTCAATAAATAGTTCCGAATGTTAAAGGTTCGTCATTATTTTTAAATACATAAAAAAGTTCAAAACATCAGACTTTGATACATAGATATTAATTTTAAACATAAAAGAAAAAAAAATCAAACATACTGATAATTACCTAAGTCATAGTCATTACATTTCAAAGATATAGGTAGTTGGGGTATGCAGTCATAGATACACAGCAATAAAAAAAAAAAAAATTAATATAAACCCGACTAGACATGCTGAAAAAATAAGGGTTTTCTTGTTTAAAATAATTGCATGTAAAAAGTGCTGATGTTTGGATTTTGTTGCGTGGTTTTAGAGATGATTAATGAAGCTTGTCTTCGAATAAAAAAAAAAAAATCTAATAGGTGAAAATAATTGATCAATCCTTATTATTCTATGCCGTAATGCGTAGCTCAAGGGAAGTTCTATATTATAAAAGTTCTTACAGAACGCCTACAAGAAATATTCACCCCTTATATAAACATTATATTGTGTCTCTTAAAATTCACATACTTCCTGAACTGCTTACAATGTATAAGTAAACACACACTCATTATCCTGCCAATTCGAGATTGTCTTTTTTCTGGTACTTTGGAGGAAGTGGTGTCGGCAGGATGCGAAGGCCGAGGAAACGCCTTCGTTTTTTAATGTCCTTCGCTGATCTTTGCGCTTATCTAACATACGGAAGGGAAACTATGAGGCGAGACTGATAGGCTCCACAATTATATTATTTTGTTACTCTATTATCCTCACTTTTGCTTATGTAAAAAAAAAAAAAAAAAAAAAAAAAAAAAAAATTAAGGAAATATTTTAATTTCTTAAGATAATTCATATTAAAAGAGAAGCTTACTTTTCATATTTTTTTTCCTTCTTAATACTATGTTAACAAAAAATAAAAATAAATGTTAAAATAGGAAATCAATGCATTCTATATTGGATTTAGGTGCACCTGGTATGTATTAATATTTTAAACTTTGTTTCTCTAATATTCATAACCAAGCCTCTTCATAAGTTTCAGTTTTAAAACTTTTAATGAACTAAGTTTATTAGTAAAACTGGAATTTCGATTTGTTTTTTTCAATCCCATTGTTTCCATAGAGATTTAAGTTAACATATTTGTAAGTTATAAGAATAAAAAAAGAAGATTTCTTTTCTTCTTATTAGTCAGCAATATCTATGTTGAATAAACTGAAGACAAAGCTAAAAAAGTTTTGGTTTTTGATGATAATTAAATCTGAATAAATCTGATGCCGGTGAATTGGTTCATAAATTTTCTTTATATAATAATAATCCTTTATTTGTTCCATAATGGTGCATAATCATTTTATTTGTTTTATAAAATTCAAATTTGTTTATATTTAAATGTTTTTCCTATGCAAAGAAATATTATCTATTAACTTGATAATTCATTTGTGTATGGTTGTGTGTATAGGTATATAAGTGAATATATGCAGTTTATTTAAATGTATACCGTGATATCTGTAAATATTTTCTTCATTCAGTGTACATATAGACATAGTTCATTCTCTGTATATATCTTTTCTTATTTTCTCATGGTTATGATTTTTTAGTTTATTTCATTTATCCTTCTTATGTTATCTTATTTACTGAATTTCTTTATACATTATTTACAATTAACTGTATTTGCATGCCTCATGTTCCTCATATATAAATACCTTTGTACGTAAATATGCAAGCCAGACCATTGTACTATTTTATGATACAATTCTGTTATTCGTAGGGGGCAATACGTGTCAGATTAAAGATTATTTTTTCATTTCATTCATTCAATTCCCAAATAAATTATCTAAATTTATTATGAATCCATATACTGCGATGAATATATATTGGTTATTCATTGGTTATTCAATTAATATGTTTTTAAAAACCGCATATTATTATTCTTTTTCTTCCTGCATTCACGTTTTGTATAGCAGCGAACATAATAGAAAGAATGCGGAAGTACACAATTCAATAAATGATATATAAGGGGTAGGGTTCTGAAAGGGTAAGAGTGTGACATGGCCCACTCATCTTCATTACATTATGAGAAGATAGAACATAAGTTTAATTTAAACACTAGCACCTATTATGCTTATATTAGTAACTTGAGACAAATAATGAAGATCCGTAATAATTAATGTATCTCGAGAAATGTACCAGAAATGGCCGGGGTACTGGTTCAGGGCGGTTGATATTGTGAATTTTGTCTTTTTTTGGTGGTAAAACAGATCTGATCTTAGCACTGTATTGGTTGCCTGTAAAAAACAAGCCTTCCCTTTCTTTTTCGGAGTATCTGAGCAAGAATAAAATCCAGATAACAGGATAACAGTTCTGATGAAATTCTCAATATTTCTTCAAAGTAATCCGGCTTTAATGATTTCAAGGAACCGATCGCCATTTATAATAATTATTTAGGACCAGAACAACCACAGCCTTCTGGAGCGAGGTCCTTGGTACATTACATATTTGTTGCAGCAATTAAACAGGACGATTTGTCAAGTTAGCAGGATATCATTAGCAGGACATCATCGGTGGATAAGGCCCCGCCACCGAACGACCTTCCAACTAAACGAGTCGATATATTTCGGAGAGTTGTAATCTCCAAACCCCAACAGCGTGTGTTTATCCTCTACACTTAGCCCCTACAAGGCAATCTCTCCGATTGATTAGGCATTGGATTATTTTATTATCCGTGGAAACCAATCCATTTCAGATTAATGATAATGTACAAGTAGGCTTAGGAATGTGAAGGTCAATGTGAATGTTTATGATTTGGTTTATTTTTGAATTCGCCTCATGAAGTACAGTTCCAGGATATCAAGACAGCTCTTTTCTTCCTTAAATAGTTGTAGTTCATCATAAAAAATTTAAATGAACTCTATAAGTAAAAGCAAAAATGCAAACCGGTCTAGGAAAAACTTTTCAATCAGCACATTATCAAGTCATTTGAAACAGCCACCGTTCGCCATACACGATACCTAGCTGGTTCATTACTTATAAGTAGTCAGAGAAAGGTTTGCCTGATTTGTAAAGCAGAACTGATCAACTTCTACACCGAGCATATCGTATGTATGAGGTGGTGTATGACAAATTAGTAATGTTAATTATAAAAAAAATATGGTATTTTTTAATGAATCTACCTCTGGTCTTATAAATGAGACCAGTATATATGCTGGAGTACAAACTCTCGAAAATATGTGCATTTGGATAACAGATATGCCTCTCCAAAAGCATTAGATTAGTTAAATACGTATAGAATAATTTTGTATAAAATAGTATACTTTTTAGTCTCTGTATTGTGAAAAATTTCATCGTTGTTAATTCCAAAAGATGCTAGCTATAAATAAATAATTTCTGCGGAAGCAGTTATATGGGTGGAGTTCTAAAGGTCGCACATAGGGGTATTTAGCTAATCTAGGCGGCCAAAAGTCGATTTTATAAAATTCACAGAAGGTTAAAAAAACCAAGCTATTTATAAAGTTAGATAAACAGAGGACATTATGTGACCCTTGTCATCTCCTTCCCTCCAATATCTACGTCGTACGATTAATCGAAACTGCCCCTTTCCCTCGTGCCAACGGATCTCTAATTGTTTTATAAGTCTAATCGCTTCAGTTAAAATAGGTTTTCTTGAATTTAGTGATATTCTTCATAAATAGAGCTATTGATCTGGAAACTGCAGGTGAGGACACACACTTTTGAAGTAGTTATTATTTTATCAATTAATGTATCAGTACCATCGGCTGTTTGAAAAAATATTCTATTTTTCATTTATTTTCAACCAAATTTTAGCACATTTTAATGTTTTTGTTGTACTTCAGGGTGCGTCCCGGCTGTTATTTTCAATCTATTTAAAAGGTTGGACTTTTTGTGAAAGAATAATGACCAAATCAGCCGCACCTTTCTGATTTAAGTGGCACCAAAGATGAAAATGAGAAAATTTAATAAAATTAAATAAAATATTAAAATTCATTTAATGGTATCTTCATTTTTTTTTTTTTATTTGTGTTCATTGGTTGAAGAGTAATAGAAATAACCCGGAAATCACTGAACAATAAAATGCTGTAGCAAAACTTCCCAAATTTTAAGTAAAATTGGAATAATTGAAGACTTGTTTTGACTAGTGAGAACTATTCTAGAGACCAGTTAAAGGACACGAAGTAACAATTTTCCTATTTAAAATTCAAACTTAAACAGAGATGGAAGGAGGATGGTGAAATGAAAAAAAAAAAAAATAAATCCTTGAAAAAAAACTTTTGGCTGCTGAAAACATTTGAGATATTTATTTTAATTAATTAAATTCATTAAAAAGCACCTTATTTAAACTGCAAGACAATTGTTACACTGTGAAACATATCCTGCTACTTACTATGATTGACGTAAATGTGTGTAATGTAGTCAATCATGAGGTCCTACATTTGTGGAATAACTTTGAGAGAATTCAATGATTTGATAGAAAAATAAAAATTATGTTGATGCCGATGCTCTTTCGTCTCGTTTATCTAAATGTCACGCCAGGATTTGTCTATTTGGAAGCATATTGCATATCTTATATCAGCTCAAATTCATACACATAACGGAATTAATTGTGGATATACCTAAAACTAAATTTGGCAACACTAACGATGGTAGTGTCTGTAGATAATTTTTTAGATGCAGATATCACCGGTGTCAATTTAAATTTGTTATACAAATTTGAAGTTATCATTGAAGTAATCAAGTGGCCGCAAGGTTCATTTACAAACGGTTCTGATATCAATTATTAAAATTATATATAAGTCATTATCCACTTACAATGCATACTTTTTTTTTTTTTTTCTTCCTTCCTTGGCATACGGGATTTGGAAAAGGGTTGGACTACAGTGCATACAATTTTTATTCACGGTGCAACTTTGATAGAAAATGCAATGTTGCCAAAAGGGTTGCTCTCCAAAGAAGCCGATAAGGCAGACAACAAATATTTCAAGCTATACAGTCAAAATTTTACTCGAAAATTTCCATGGAGGAATGTTTAAGTATATTTAATAAAAACATTAACATTTTTTTTTCTTGAAAATCCTGAAAATCACTTTTTCTAAGCTTAATATGATTAGAAAATATATTTTTGACTGTAAACTGGGATTAAATAATTTTGGCCGCCTAAATTTGCAATATACCCCATGTGGGTCTAAGGTTGGGGCTTATTCAGAAAGTGGGGATGAAAGTGGGCAGAGTTAGTAGTTCAAGAGTGTAGGTAGGTTTTTAGTTTTAATGACTGATAGAACAGCATCAACGATACGATGCTTTGCCGTTAAAAATTAGAAATAGCCACCATATCTCAGAATACGGGCCAGAAATATATGAGCACCTGGAGACCGGTAAGTTGAATCTCATATAATAAATCATTAGATTTTCACGCTCATTTGCAGTGTCAATTCGAACAGATAGTTAACCTCCAAGCATATGTTGTTGAAGGGTACTTTGGTGAAACAAATTACGAACAAATAGAATTTTCTTGAGGGTGAAAAGAATTTGCTGATGTTTTGGGAAATATGTTTCTTCCAAAATGGATATTGATCAAAAGTGAATCCACGGTGTTTTTTAATGTTTTGAAACTGAACTGAACAGTTAATTAAATTCGGCAATGCACATTACAGGATAGAATCAAATGATAGCTTTGTTTTTCTGTGCACTCAAAAGTAATTTATACTTCTCTGGCCGACGGTTGATGGTATCAATGTCATCCTGATGGCTTTTAGATGCTTCAAGCTTGCCTATATTATAATAATATGTAAACTCTTTTATAAGAAACTTTTAGATGAGAAAAAAGAAAAAAAACATGTATTACTTTTTCATTCAAAGTGTAATTTTATTATATTCTGTAATAATTTGCGATAAAACATTATTAACTTTAAAATCATGCATTTTTTTTTCTTAAATAAGGAATTATTCTTCTAATTAAATATATCTTTTTATTATACCTTTTTTGAAGTTACACGATCCCAGACAATTCGATAAATTTGGAAATATGATATCACTAATAATTAAACCAAGGCTAATGTTTTGGTTTTCTCAAATAAATGAAAGGTATTTCAAGATATAATACTTTTACTGTTAAATGGACTTAATACGACATTCGATTTAGTGCTTTTTTTTTTTATTTAATTTTTTTTTTTATTATTATTTTTTTCTTTATTTTTTATTTTCTCTGTGTGAACCGACTAACTAAGGACGACGTAGAAAACCTTCTCCAATAATCCCTTATACGCTCAGACTGATGCAGTCTTCTTCCGTCCATCCTCTTTGTCCATATCTTGTTCCATCTTCCTCTGAAAAACTGATATTTTTAACTTGGTTATTGAATCTCTCTCTGTCCAGGCAGTTCCCGTCAGTGATTCCAAATCTCTTCAGTTCTTCCTCCATCTACTCAACATAACTACTCTGGCTTTTCAAAATGTATATCTTATAGAATATCTCCTTATTCAACCTTTTGGGATCCATCTTAAACTTGAGTCCATAGAAATTCAGTCCTTTTTTCCTCATAACTGTTTTTAAGTTCTTAATAATTTATAGCATTTATAATTAAATTAAATATAATTAATATAATTATTAATATAATTAATTAAATATAATTAAATTAAATTAAAATAATAATTTAAGTTCTTCATAACCTCGTTATCTTTTATATGTGTTAAAAAAAAACTCTTTTGCTGATATTTCGTAATATAAATCAGTAACTATTATACATACCCTCTAGAATTTAAAAATAAAATAAATTAATAGATTAGGTATTCATATATAATGGACCTTTTATTCACACCTCTCGCCCTTTCGCTCACTGACATTTCAGTTACTTTAAAAATATATAGATAACTCTGGTCTAATAGCTGGCAACAGGGTTCCAACTTCCTGAAGAAGGTGTCAAGTAGTTAAGTGTGAAGTAAGAGAAAAGAAGTGGAAGGCTTCTTGAAGTTGTCCATCGTTAGTAGTGGCCGACTTAACTTAGAGGGAGACTTTCGGGATAAAGTTGGCTGGGAAATCGGACAGTTGTTTCAGCAGTCAATGTTTGCAACAGTATAGGTTCCAGCACTACACGGATCTTCCATCGCCTTCTTAGTTCCAGTGTCTATTTCACTTTGTTTTTGTATTATTCCTGTTATTATTTTATATACATATTTCATAAACAGTGATTTTGGATTTTATAAAATCAAAACTTTTATTGATATAGTAAATCTTTATTACTATCTTACTTCCGAATGTACACATTTTGCCATAAATTAACTAAAGATATTTTTAAAAATTATATTATTATTATATATTATATTATTATATACGAGGACTAGCCATTTTTCGTTAGTGATCACTAACCGCGAAAACTACTGAACCAATCTGCACCAAAATTTAACCACATCATCCTAACTATATTTATAAAACTGAATATATGTATGTATATAAATTTGTTATTTATTTATATTATTTTGGTTGGCTCTACAGCCCTAGATGGGCCTTGGCCTCACGCAGAAGAGATGACCATTGGAGTTTATCCATAGCTTTTCTTCGCCATCCTCTCACTCCCAGAGATTTGTTATAAATAAATTTATTATATGACCACTATAAAATATTTGTTCAATATTTTTTATAGTTGGGTATTAGATATTTCCATTAATATATATATATATATATATATATATATATATATATATATATATATATATATATATATGTTCACTCTCAACATTGGGACTATAAATATAGAAATTTGGCACCTCGATGCTCCAGGCCAGTAAGTCCACCGAATTCTACAGCAGACACTATTAAGGAAGTATTTGCGTCACAGTTCGTAAGTTCTTCTCTTTTTCTTTTACATGGATATATATATCTTTTGGCTGGTGGGTCTTTAGTTTTTTTCACCCTCAAAATCATACCACGCAACCCATGAAACATTTTGAAACACTGTAGCTCGGTTGGTGCTGCTCGGGTCAAAAATTTGACCATAGATTTCTTCTCAGAAATTTAATACAGAATATTTTTTGTATTAATATTTGCCACCAGAACCTACCGTTTAGGAGCTGTATTGGTTTGAATGAGAAAAGAATACATGGTGTGTGTATAGCAAATCACGAACAATTTTACCAATGTCTCATTGTGCATAGATAATTAATTATAAAGTCAGTTTGTTGATTGTTTATTTACCTTCTATACCTCATCATTCAGCTCGTTCGTCCGCAAACTCAATTTCTCCCTGACTGGGAAAAAAAAGTAGATTATAGATAAAACATATCCATGATCTATCATATTTTAATAGTCAGGGAGAAATCTACATGTTTTTAAATAACTAAAAATTCATAATCTGCCTGGATATAAAGAATAAGTACCTAATATATACTAGTATCCTAAAACTAAGTAAATATCATCGGTAAACTTAATCTTTTTTTTAGTTTAAAACAAAAAAATTAGATTTAAAAAAACTAAAAATGGTCAATGTAAATGATATCTAACAATTAAAAGTATTTAATTGGTCTTGTAATGATTTGATATACTATTTATTGTCAGGGCAATATTTATGTATTCAATTATGCAATAAAATAAACAGTTCTATTTTTATCTAGTCGGACACAATTACAGAGTTTCAGAATAACTTCAATTTTAAGTCCTTAGTAATGCTTACCCTTCTAAATTCTGGAGAACTCTAACGGCTCATTCCAGACTTGCTATTGAATTACATTACGAAACTTATTAAGCTCAATTGTCAATAATAACACCACCATGTTCCAATGACCTACCTCAACCAGCTGTTGAGCCCTTCAATGTCCATTACAGATATCAATAAAACTCGTCAGCAGCTGTCGTGGTAGCGCCAATAAAGTTCTGTCGTGAACCATGTGGGAGGATCCTTATTGAGCATTAAGCACTTACATTAATAAGCAATCATATATACATAATTTTGAAATGGATATATCTTATGGCTGGGGTCTTAATTTTTTGTTGTTGTAATGTTTCTTCAAACTCAAAAATATAATATACTGACACGCTATAGCTGTGTTGAAGTTGCTCACATCGAAAGTTAGCCGGTAGTTTCCTTACTAGAAATTCTATGGAGAATATTTTTTGGTGTATAACATTTATCGCAGGAATCTACCCTTCAGGAGCTATATTGATATGAATAAAAAAAATCACGCCAGCCTACATTTTTAAATTTTAGGGCTTTTTTTAACACGCTCAAGCTCTGTTGGTGTTAGAAGCTCAATAATAGAATTTTCAATAAGCCGGGAGATTCATTATCAGAAATTTAATTTAATATTTTTTGTTTTATAAAGTTTGCTACTAGGACCTATGGTTTAGGAGGTATATTGATATGAATGAAAAAAAGTCTCGTCTGAAACCCTATCTTCCCCATACTATATTAATTTCGAATAATCATTAATTATTAATAAAAAATAAAATAAAAATATATATATATAAACAAATGGAGGTAGAATATATATATATATATATATATATATATAAGATAAGTTGAGTGTAGAATAAAACTTAAAAAAAAAGAATAAAAAGGGAGAATAAAACACGTTGGTTAACTGTTGAAATACAACTGGCTTTATTGCTCTGAGGCTACCGTATTTATAACTGCACATTGTTTATTGTGTCTGGCACTAGGATTAAGCCTAATACTAGGCTGCTTCGGGCCTTGACTTCCCCCCTCCAGTTTATGATCATCTTTCATAAACTTTAATTTTGGGCACTTAATAGTATCCAGCGACTGATTCCCTCATGGTCAAAGGCCGAAGCAGGTACATAAATACCTTAATCCTACCCAGTCCAAAGTCTTATCATCTAATTCACAACAGTATCTTAATTCTATGAGGTACAACGTCTCTTGATAATTTACAAAAATAAAACTTTACTTCTAAAAATCCTTAACTAACATTAATAGTCCATAAGTCAAACTTTATTTACACTTTTCTTAGACTAACTTACCGCTAATATACAATCAAATTAGAGTCTTCTGCATAAAATAAAATCTCTCTCACACACACATACGCCCACACGCACACACACACACACACAAAATAAAACCAAAACTTCTCTATATACAAAACTAACAAAACAAAAATTTTTTCTCACAATACAGTAATATAAAGTAAAACAAAGTTTAAAATAAAATTTTCCTTCTCCGTTACTCACAACGGAACACTCACAGAATTACTTGCTCCTCTATCGGGAGCTTTAATTGTTCGACGTGAACATTTCTCCGCTTTTTTGGATCCTTGACGCTCTCCAGCGTCACCACATTATGTTCTCTTATCGCTATCACTCGGAATGGCCCTTCGTACCGACAAACCTCCTTCCCGCGGTTGGAACTTTTCCTTCGGTATACTACCATTCCGATCTTTATTCTCCCGGTGACGTCCCGCACCCTCAAATTCTCCCTCTCGACCCTCCGTGCCTTCTCCCTCGCGATTCTCTCTCGCGCCTTTTTCCTAAGCATTTCCAATCCCGCGCGGCGATGTTTCACAACGTTTATGGTTCCCTGGTCCGAAGCAGCATCCCGCAAGTCCCTGCGTCTTTCTCGGAGTCCGAATACGATCTCTAGGGGTGAGAATCCAGTGGCCGCATGAATAGAATTGTTATAGGCAACGATCGCCTTCCCCATCGCGACATCCGGCTCTAACCCCTTCTCGAGCTGGTATATGCGTAGGTGGTCGCTAAGGGTCCCATGAAGTCTCTCGATACCCCCCCCTCTGCCCTTGGGATGCCCTGGGGTGTTTATATGCCATCGAATTTCCAATTCTTTGGCTTCAGCCCTGACCGCCGCGTTATCAAATTCGAGCCCCCCATCTGACGTAATTCGGTCCGGTATCCCGTAGAACGTGCACCATATTCGCAGTGCTCCTAATACCGCTTCCGCCGATTTGTCCTGTACGAGGTGTGCTAGGGCTAATTTGCTGAACGTGTCAAGCATCGTGACCCATCGGTACCCTCTCCACGTGAAGGTGTCGATCTGGAGCTCGGCTAATGGGGCTTCCGCCGTGGGTGTTTCCTCTTGAATCCATCCCGGGGGGTGACGATCGTATTTAGTGGTTAGGCATACCTCACACGACCCTATGACTTCCCGTATAGTGTTCTTCATCCCGTGCCAAAAATATCGCCTCCTCAATGCCTGAAGCGTTTCTTGGACCCCGCGATGATTGGTCTTCCCAACATGATACGACGAGGTTATCTCTTTTTGTTTCTCGGTGTCCCGGATAGTCTCGACCAATCTTGCGCACCGAATAAAAATCCTGTCCGAACCTATCTTTTCCTGCTTCCATAACCTACTTAT
This sequence comes from Euschistus heros, assembly GCA_003667255.2. Classification (NCBI taxonomy): domain Eukaryota; kingdom Metazoa; phylum Arthropoda; class Insecta; order Hemiptera; family Pentatomidae; genus Euschistus; species Euschistus heros. The sequence continues at coordinate 755,616 of RCWM02000392.1, forward strand.
CTTATCCCATATAGTCCGGTTGCCCACGTATATATGGTATGTCTTCTTGGGTTTCGTTGTTCCTTTCAAAATTTTGAGCAGCGGTTCTTCCCTAATTCCTGGTTCCGTCCAGATAGTGATGATGCTGCTCTTCCCATACTCGGAGAATTCCGCTTTCGGTAGACCCTCAGTCTTGGTCTTCCAGATGACTTGCAACTTCTTATCGTTTATCATTTCGTCAATCTCTTCCATCTCTGCGGGTCTCTCGTCTGCGGAACTCTCTTCTTCTTGGGGCTCATTATCTTCTTGGGGCTCATTCTCGGCACTTCGCGTCCCCTCGTCGCCCTCCCCCTCCGGTGTCCATTCACGCAAGAACTGACGGATATCCCCAGATGGCCCCGCTTCTTCCTCTTCGACCGCATTGACCGTAATCGCTCGCGAAAGCCAGTCTGCCACCACGTTTTCCCTACCCGGCTTGTACACTATCTCGAGATTGTACTGACTGAGGAACTCCTTCCATCGCGTAACTCTCGCGGAGGACTCTTTAAGCTTGCCAACCCACTGCAAGGGTCTGTGGTCCGTATGGACTCTAAATTTCCTCCCAAAGATATACGGACGAAAGTGCTCCACAGCCCACACAATCCCGAGTAGCTCCCGTTCCAACGCGCTGTATCTGGTCTCCGCGTCGCTCAGTCTCCGGCTCGCGTACGCCACTGGTCGGTCCCCTTTCTCGCTCTCCTGAGACAGTACGGCCCCCAGCGCGTACTCACTCGCGTCGGTGGTCACTGTGAATATCTTCTCGAAGTCGGGAAAAGCTAGCACCGGTTCCTTCTTGAGCTCCTCTAGACAACGCCTAATGTTATCCTCCATTACCGGGGTTATGACGATCTTGCGCCCCTTCTTTAGTAAGTCGTTAAGGGGTACGAGGAATCGCGCCATTTCCGGTACGAACCGCCGGTAATAATTGAGTGACCCCATCAAGCATCGAATCCCCTTTACATCCCTCGGAATCGCCATCCTCGCGATCGCGTCCACCTTCCCTTTGTCGGGTTTCACACCTTCCTCCGAAATCCTATGCCCTAAGAAACTTATCTCTTTTTCTCCCAGCCTTGATTTCTCGGGGGACAGTTTCAACCCAAACCTCCTAACTCTCTCGAACACCGTCCTCAAGTGTCCGACGTGCTCCTTTTCCGATTTGCTGAAGACTAACAGGTCGTCCATGTAGACCTGGCATATGTTTTCGTCAATCCCCCGTAAAAACTCGTCCATAAGTTTTTGGAACGTCACGGGCGCGTTCTTGAGTCCAAACGGCATACGCGTGAATTCGTAGTGCCCACGTTCAAATGTAAATGCTGTTTTACACTGGTCACCTGGGTGCATTTTTATCTGGTGGTAGCCCGCCTTGAGATCTAGGGTACTGAAAATCGCTGCCCCACTAAGCCTGTCAAGAATATCCTCGAACCTGGGGATCGGATACCTTTCATCCCTAGTGTTCTCGTTCAATTTTCGGTAATCTACTACCACCCGATACTTCTCCTCCCCCGGCGCGCTCTTTTTCTTCACTGCCCATAAGGGACTATTATACGGCGAAGTGCTATCTTTTATTATACCTTGTTCCTTGAGGCTCCTAATCTCCTCCCGTATATGCTGCCTCAGTGCTTGTGGGTATCTCCGCTCTTTGATGTAAGTCACCCGTTCCTCTTTCAGTGGGATCTCGTGGACCGTTCTGCCCGTGACGCTCAATTTATCCCCCTCTTTGAAGAATATGTCCCTGAATTCATCCCTAATTTTCCCTCTCCACTCTTCCGACCTCGACACCGCCCCGATCTGCGCTGCAACCTCTTTCCTAACACCCTTATAACACCGGTACCTCCTCGTCCCGATTCTCACATTCCAACTCCCTCTGTTATTTCGAACCCGCGCTCCAACCCTCTCTAGCAGGTCACACCCGATTATCCCGTCGTATGCCCTACTCATTTTGCTCATAACATGGACCGCCAGCTTCCCCCCATTATCCGACCATCGGTCCAAACTCACCTCCACCTCTCCCTCTACAGTACAAGGGCCACCCAGAGTGATAAGATTACAATCACATACCTTTATCTGGAGTGTCCCGTTGCCTCCTCCCAGCATCCTCTCCACTGCTCCTCGGCTCAGGATGGTACTCGAGCTGCCGGTGTCTACCAGACAGCGCACTCCTTTCTCCACCCTGATGATAGGCAGGCCGCCGCTCCTCGCCCTCACGCTGTTGACTTCTAATATGCGGCTGCCTCTCTGCTGGCACCCTCCTCAGGCTGCCACGCGTCCGGGATGTGGCCCCTCTCCTCCGGCCGCTCCGCTCCCTGCTGCTGGTCCTCTCGTCTCCACTGCTTCCGGGCTCCTCCTCTCCCTCCGTCTCGGAGCATGACACCGCTGAGGCTCGTGACAATCTCGAGGCCTCAGATGTCCCTCTTGGCCTCCTCGCGAGCCTATTCACCTCCATAGGCTCACCTTTTGGGTTGTCTCTCCTCCTGATATAGGGGCACTGCCGGGCAATGTGTCCCTCGGTCCCGCACTCAAAGCACTTGGTGCGGGGGCATTGGGCCACCAGGTGCCCTTGTTTGCCACACCCGTGACAACGGCGTTCCTCCTTCCTTCCGTTGGGTGCTGGTCTCCTCGCTCCTTGCTTTCCTCCGCTCTCCTCCTCTGGTCTCTGGCCGAGTGTCCCGTCTGCCCCAAGGTGATTCCCGTGATCTTCGGTAGGTCACCCTGCTCCATCCTGGTTCCTCCCGCTCGGGTACCTCTTCCTCCCTTGCGCTGGAATCCATCATTTCTTGGGCACACTCTGTGAAGGATTTCTCTCGGGATAGGCCATCTTTCCTTCCCGTCTCCCGCGCCAACTGGACTTTTAGGATGGTAGACACAAAGGCCATCCTCGCTTCCACCTCCGGTGCGGACGCCGTTTCCCGCATTTTGTCGGTGATTTTGTTAAATTTTAGCAAAAGTTCGCCGGCGTACTGCCCGTTGCTCTGCCTTGTGTGTCTAGTAACCCGAAATAGCTGGAAGAGATCTTCCTCCGGGGTCCACCTTCCACCCCCGTAGGTCTTCTTTAGCCTTTCCTTGACGACAGTCCATGGTGTCTCCTCATCTGCCTGTATGAGGTTCAGAACTCCTCTCTTTATGCGGCACACTAGGTCCGCCCTTAAGGATTCTGCGTCATGCGCATCCAGGAGTGCTTCGGATCTCTTTACCTCAATTCGCGTCAGCACCCGATCCACACTCTTGATGAAATGGTTCAGCTCCCCCGTTTTTCTCCCGTGAATCGCTCTATGTCTGATACTGCGCTTTTCGGAGGTCCTGAGCCGTGGCTGCTCTCACCTTCAGCCAGGCAAGGGTGTTGGCGTGAGCTTCCGCCATAGTTTCTCTAGATATTGTAGGCTCGGGATTAATCTGAAGAACAGCTGGCTTCAAGACGTTCTCCATCTACACACTCACTCTAGACCGCAAAGAAAAGGAAAAAATTTTCCTACCTTGGTCTTCTCTCCCCGTCGTCCCGGGTTTCGGCACCAGATAAGTTGAGTGTAGAATAAAACTTAAAAAAAAAGAATAAAAAGGGAGAATAAAACACGTTGGTTAACTGTTGAAATACAACTGGCTTTATTGCTCTGAGGCTACCGTATTTATAACTGCACATTGTTTATTGTGTCTGGCACTAGGATTAAGCCTAATACTAGGCTGCTTCGGGCCTTGACTTATATATATATATATATATATATATATATATATATATATATATATATATATATATATATATATATAATTATAGATATGTATAGATATTATAGATTAATTGTTAAATTGTTGAGTTCCATATAATCAACATGATCCACAAATGCATCAAAATCATCAAAATATTTATCTATGAGATCCTTCTTTGAAGGTGGCTATTTGTCTCCGTTCTGTAGGACTGCGGATATCAGCTTGTATCTGTCTTTCCATATTTCTACAGTCATAAATTGAGATGATCGTAAGTTTGCTCACTGCTTCTATCGCAGTTACAAATGCTGTTGTCAATTAGTTTAGATCTGTGTAAGTAACTTTTAGCTCCGCCGTGTCCTGTCAAAAATTGGGTAAGTTTGTAATTCATGTTTTTTCTGTCGGTTAAGGTTTTAATGAATTCATAAGTATGTCTTCCTTTTGTTGAATTTATCCATCTTTCGTTCCAAGTTTGACGAGTCGTTGTTTTCAAAATGTGCTTAACTGCACTATTTGGTGCTTTATGGAATACAATTTGAAGAGTTGTATCCTTTGCCGCACTTTTAGCTTCTGTATCTGCCTGCTCATTTCCAAGTAAGCCGGCATGGGCTTTTATCCATTTGAAGGAAATTTGTATTCCTTGTGAAAATCCTTTTAATTGTAAAATGTTAAGTGGTAAAGAAATAGACTATAGATAGACATATTCATGATCTATTGTTAATCCTAGTACGGGAGAAATTAAATTTTACTTTATTAAGTGATTTAGAGCTTAGAACACTCATCTATAACCAAACTAAATATAAGTTCAATAATAAAGTAGAATTTCAGTACCTTACGAGAACTTAGCTAACATTATGAGATTATGTTTATTAAAATAAATTCAAATTGTAATAATTTATTGTTTTCCAATCGACAACATATTTTTCTGAAATTATTTAGTAGTTTTAATTTATGGAGAAGAAGATGATCAGAGATGCAGCCAAAGAGGAACACCACGTCTAAGAAGAAATTCTTTAATATGTGCCAACGTTTCGAGCTGCCAATCGACGGCAGACGAAACGTCTTCCTCTTTCACTGCATCCCTGATCATCTTCTCCATTCATCATAATAGTCAACTATACTTTTATCATAATTTTAATTTAGTTTAGTTTAATATTCTAGTACATCAGGTTAGCTAGAGAGTGGGTCCTCTCTGTTCTGGTTCATGTCTGTCTGTGGCAGATATCTTATCTCTTCTATCAGCTATCGGTCAGGGAATCCCTTTTTGAACACCCGACCTATCTAAAGTGGGGACTTGACCCTCCAACGCGTCTGAGATGGAAATAGGTTTGGCTTTGACAATAGACTATCAATATTTAGCAATACTGTGTTAAACCTTAAATACTAAACCATAGTTACCTATTTAACCAATTTAATAATTCTTGTTTAAATCTTTTTAAGATAAAGGTAAACATAGAGTAGAATTTAAGAGCAATTAGTCAATGTGAATGAAATAATAGATAATTAAACAGAACTTTAGGTTCATGCCGACATTTCGGTCATAACATAAATGGCTATCAAAACGGATATGTCTGATACAATTAAAAAAATGAAGATGATAAAAAACAAAACAAAATACAAGTAATATATTAATAACAATAATAATAATAAATGAACTGCATTATTGTCCTTTTTGGGAAAGGTGGTGCTTCAAGATCCAAAATTTGGATTTTCTTACCTAAGAACACTAAGAACATAATCAAAAATCCTAAACTATCCGATGTTTTGCAAATCAAAATGTACAATTTTACCGGACTATCAGGTATTCCCCCCATAATACTATTCAGTCCTCTACCTCCCGGATCCAGTAGGAGGGTTGGATTACCCGGATAGTTGGTCTAGCGAAAGCCGGATTAGAGAGGTGCTATTGTATTATACGTGATAGCATCTAAAGAAGGAGCAGTCAGTGGTATTCCAAAGTCATCTCAGTAATAATAAGTATAGTTGTGCGTGTGTTATATAACTAAATATCTGATTGTCCTTATCTATCCTCGCCTATCCTCATGGCTGCGACAACCAAAGATGAAGAGGTTTAGACTTAATTCAAGGGCAGGAGGTACATTAGCAAGGTGCCGCCGTGTTGTGGACAGAATAATTATCGCACTCTAACGATTCAAAACAACTGATTGAACTTTTAGCCACGCAGGTTTAAAAATAATATAAAAATAAAACATCAATGGTCTTGCGCTGTAAGAACAAAGAGACACATTATACTTATCCTAGTTTTATTTATATCCTTTCAATCATTATCACTTTTTGAATGTTCCCAGACCATTCAAAAATTCAAAATAATTGCTAATAAACTGATATATTTATAAATATCATCTCCCGACATAGTAGTAAATACCAAATCTCGGAATTCTAGAAGGTAAATTCCGTCTCTAAAAAGTAATATTAGGGCTCGCATTCCTTTTTCTCGTCAACAGTACAAAAACTTGCACACCAAAATTGTGTCTTCCGTTCAGAAGACCATCTTTCCCAAACAAGGAACATATTTTTCTTGCACCTTCGGTCTCTACTCGTATGGACAAATTGACTAAAAAGAAGTTTCAAGTTATTTGATTATCTTTTGAAATATTTTATATTTGAGATCTTTCACATCTTATTCGTTTTGTTCCGATAAAAAAATTCGTGCCTACAATGATTTGCTGTTTACCTCTTGTTTTCTCAGCTCACTTTCTTGTGAGAGCAATTTCTTGTCGTTTTAGAATAGTATAGGACTTTACGTTAAACTTCAAAATGTAATCTGATGATTATGTTTTATTGAGAACATCTTCAGCTCAGGGCAATTGTTAATGTTTAAAAATAAAAGAAATAGTTAAATATAATTGATCACAGAATTTGCTGAAAATTGAAAGAAGAGTAGTAAAAATAAGCAGAAAATACAAAAAAAAAAAAAAAAAAAAAAAAAAAAAAAATTATATTTAGAAATAATAAAAATTAGTTTTTATGGTAACTTCTAATAAAAGTAATTTTATTTTCACAATGTACTAACTAACTAAATTCCCTCTGACGGACTAATTCTAATTCCCAAAATAACTGAAATCTATGCGTTGATAGCACAGACCCAACCCACCGTAGTGATCCTCACTGACACGCGAACAAACTTTCGGCACTTACGGCTGCCAGGATACGAGCTGACTGGAGATGAGTCAAGCGGAGCAGTAGGAGGTGTTTTGATTGCCATAAGGTACGGAACCAGGTGGAGAGAAATTCCTGCTCCAGTGTCTATTACAGATCCTAGGATTCATCATAAAACAATCCAAGTCCTTCTCGAAAAGCCTACTGTGATCACTGGAATTTATAGAAGACCTAGGTTTTCTGTAAGGGAATTCTCTCAGCTTTTAAATGAATGCGCTAAGCGAGCGAACCATTGGATCGTTGGTGATCTGAACGCTCGTCATCCATTATGGAACAATTCTTCATCAAATGAAGCTGGAAAAATTTTTTTTAAAAAGTCCTTACACCGTCGTTTACCCCAATAGTCATACCTTTAGACATAAGGCGAACGCGGCGTTTAGGTCTACAGTAGACTTATTGCTTTCTAGGCAGCCCCATCGATTCTCTGACTGCATTGCGTTGGATTTCATCACTTCAGATCACAGACCTGTGCTGTATCAGATAGATGGCATGATGCCTATTCCAGCTCCGACGAAATTTAAATACCAATAAGCGGATTGGGATCTATATAAATCTCAAGTCTACCATGAATTATCGACTATCCCTACCCTCCGCACGAAGAGAGAAATCGATGATTATATAAAGTTCTTCACGGCCACCATACAGCAAGCCGCTGAAACGGCCATACCGAAGTTTTGCCTTCTTCCACCTGCTTTGCGAACACCGCCAGACCACATTTTGACACTGATTGCTTTTCGCAATAAATGGAAGAATAAGTGGTACAGGACCAGGGATCAAGAGGTCAAATCAGTCGTCAATTCTCTCACTACCCAAATCCGCAACCTCATGAAACAATGGAGGACCACTCTTTGGCAAGAGAAATTGAGGGCCACACACGGTGACCATAGAAAATTTTTGAGACTGTTGAAAACGTCTACAAGAAAGAGAACTTCTATGATGCTCCACGATGGTGACAAATTGCTTACAGCAGAGGAACAAGCATCGAAGTTCGTGGACCATTACGATATGGCCATAAAAAGGCGTACTGGGACCCCACTAGAAGCACCTGAAATAGAAGAGCCTGGAAACAACTATATGTTCGTATCCCCGAAACAGTGGAAGGCCATCCTTCGTCGTTCGAGGGGAAATAAAGCCCCTGGTCATGATGGGATACAAACAATATTGTTAAAACAATTGCCCAGGAGAGGTATAGTCCACCTTACCAATCTTTATAATTCATGCCTCAGGCTACGGTACTTTCCAGAGGCATGGAAACAGGCCACTCTCTTCCCGCTTTTGAAACCCGCGAAGACTGGCGCTCAGGCAGCTGATTACAGACCAGTAAGCTTACTTCCGCACTTAGGCAAAATTTTCGAAAAAATTATTCTAAATTATTTAAAAACTTTCTGTTCAGAAATCTCAATTATTCCACCCGAGCAGACCGGATTCCAGGCCGGAACACCATCTGGCAAAACTACAGGCGGAAGTAAGCCAACACATTGCTAAAAATGAAGTGACTGCAATGATATCAATTGATTGCACGGAGGCGTTCGACTCAGTGTCACATGGGTTCCTATGTAAGATACTGCAGGACCACGAATTCCCGGAGCAACTTTCAACTTTATTGTGGTCATTTCTTGATCATCGTAAAATCAGGGTGCGAGTCGGCCAGGCATTATCCAAAGAAGTCCCTCTCACATGCGGCGTCCCTCAAGGGTCTGTGCTTTCTCCAGTATTGTTCTCAATATACACGGCTGAAACTGTTGGTGCTAGGCACAGAAAAGCAACTGTGGCGGCCTACGCCGATGACATTGCTATATATAGTAGTTCATTAAACGCCACGAAGGCTCTACGGCAGGCGGAGGAAGTTTGTAATGAAATCACGCAAAATTGGAAGGATTAAATATTGCAGTTAACCCCAAGAAGACTGACTGCATTATCTTCTCCTTCCAGAAAAATAAGCGTCCTCTTCCTAAAACCTATAAGGTAGCAGGAATCGCTAAGAGGCCAGCGGGCAGTATAGTGTATCCGGGAGTAACTCTAGACAGGCACCTTACACTTTCAAGCCACTGCAACCGAAAACTTAAGTCGGTGAGAACAAAATCATACAGGCTAAATCACCTGCTAAGTACACCAAACCTCTCGCTCCGCCTCAAACTAATGATTTATAAATGTTTGCTGAGACCGGCTCTCCTTTATGGAGCTCCGATGTTGGCAAACATATCACAATCGACATCAAACAGACTCCAACAGTTTCAGAACGGGGTATTGAGACGAATCGTTCGACATACAACGTTACAAAGGACTAAAACTGACATAATACACAAAACACTAGACTTACCAAAAGTAACTGAATACATTACAAAGAGGCATATCAAATTCTTTGATAGCCTCAAATACTCGACTAACCCACTATTCAACACATTAACGCCAACTGAAAAGCCACAGAGGTGGCAAAATTACGTCAAAACACTTAGACTTTACTAATATGACTCAACAGACCCTCTTTCCCAAACACCTAGTGAGCCCCATCACTAGATCAACATCTATTGTATTGCTGTACTTAATATAATCATAATTTTTGTACTTTAAACAAAACTCCCTTAAAATGCACCAAGTGCAGAAAAAGGGATGGATTTAAATGTTTGTTATTGTATTTTAAATCAATAAAAATAAAAGGGGATTAGAAAAAAAAAAAAAAAAAAAAAAAAAAAAAAAAAAAAAAAAAAAAAAAAAAAAAAAAAAAAAAATGTACTAACTCATTTTTATATACATATGAGAAAAAAAATATTCAGTTGTAATAAGCGAAAAAATTGTTGAATGGATATAATTTTTCATCTTTTGAATTAAGTTAGTTTTAAAATCTTCTGTAGCTGCCTGGCTATCTCTATTTGCTACTGGTGAAACTTAGTGTACGCTGGATTAAAATATCTTTCGATGGACGTCCTTCCTCTTGGATTCCGTCCAGCCATTGCGAAATAAAAATTTATTTTTCTTAGAACTGCATTTTTTTTTTCGGCTATAAATAACCGAGGACTGGAAATAATTTTAAGAACGTTTAAATCCAGTATTCGACCGAGGGAGGTTGGAAATGAATTTCAGGAGAGCTAAACATAGTTTCGAATCCGGAATGCTTGAAAGTTTTTAACGCTTGTTCTTCAACTCTTGTCCAAACTAACCTAAATTAAAGTTGAATAAATGATTGTTTATCTTTATAAATGTTAACACACACACACACACACATACATATATATATATATATATATATATATATATATATATATATATATATATATATAATATACTCAGAGTGTTATCGGAAAGGAAGTGGGAACAAGATGAGAGCTTAGGGGATTTAAGTGGTTATTGACTTTCATTAGGAACATATGGATCATTAAGATTTTTATAAACAAGTTTATTTGTAACAATGTAAGGAGGACTAAGGATGTTTTTTAAATTTTCAGATTGTAAGGATTAGATACTAGATGAATTGACAGGTTTAGTGGAGCCACAAAGCTCAACTCCGTATGTCTAAAAAGGTCTACCCACTGTCATGTAAATGAGTTTTTGTAATTAAAAGGAAGCTTTAAACGTTTGTCTCGTAAAAGTGTAAAAAGTCGAAAACGATGAACAGTTTCTTGTCGTTTAATCTTGTATGTGGGTTCCTATAAAGGATTTGTCCAGAGTGAGTCCTAGGTAGTGGATTTGTTTCAATAGTGACTAATTGAATATCCTGACAAAAACTGAAAGAGAATCAACCCATTGGTAGGTCCCATACTTTATTTTTATATAGGCAAGGTAACTTCTCTTAAATCAACTATAAATAAGTGCGCCTGAATCAACTGGGCACCAGATACTACTACTAGTTGATTCATGTAAAACACTGATACAAGCTTCTCGATTATGGAACATTAATTCTGATCTATGGGTATATTGCACTATAGATCGATATATTGCAACACAGATCGACTGGATAGTACTATTAGATACAGTGACAGGTGAGGACAGCTGGTCATTCCTCCCGCCTTCCCAGAAGCCTCTGTTGTGCCGCCATTGTCCAATCTGCTCCCGCGCTAATTGAATCCTCTCTTCTCCTTGATTGAGCCCGCCATCCTCCTCAATGCTAAATCGGCTGGAGTCTTGACCCCAGGGTCGTCTGGGCTCAGGGCGGCAGGAGAGGTTCTAGAGGAAATTATTTACTAGAACCTTAGCATGAGGTAGCTGTGCACTAAACAGCAACTGCTATAAACATCTTTTTTATTATTAAATTTAGATGATTCTCGTAAAAAAAAAAAAAATAAAAAAAAATAAAAGTGGCTGTAGTTGTTCTAAATTTATTTAAATACCTTAATTTAAGAAAATATCAGAATAATTATCAATAATAGAGTAGGTAATGTCTGCTAAAAGATTACCTCGAAAATGACTAAGAGAAAAGCCAGCAGGTTTTAGAATTCGAGGGCTGCCACAATTGAGATGGCTAGGTGAGATGGAGCAAGAGTTACGTTGGGCAGGACTGAGAGGATGGGGCCGCAAGGCCGCGGGAGAGATGATTGGAGAAGACTTATTGAGGAGGTCATGGTCCTGCTCTAAGGACTGTTGCACCGAATAAATAAATATATAGAGTAGATAAATTTAGTCACCTATGTTATTTTAAATAAAAGAGTAAGTTTAGAAAAGAATGTTACATAAAAAAACTACTGTGATTTGATCTCCTACTAACATATTTTATTAATATTCATAATATTATTTATAACTTTATTGTGTTCAAAGTTGACACCAAATTATAATAGTTTCGATAAAAAATAAAAATTAAAAGTTTGAGTTTTAATTTCTAATTTTTTACGTTATTTATTAAATTTGTTAATGTTTTTTTTTTTTACAACCGATTGATTATTGAATCTAACGAAATTAAAATGTTTTTATAAATGCAAACAATAATTAATATTACTAAAATTAATATTTAGATTTTTGGAATTAGAATAACCACATTAACAATGGACTTCGATTACATTAACTATTACCCTTGTGATTGTTTGTAGAAATTGAGCTTCTTTTTGTACTACAAATAAAGCAGGAATGATGTGGGTTGTCCTATAGGTTATCAATCTATCTAAGATTTATTTCATAGGTCCATTAGGAGGTACGTATATCCATCTAGTCAAACCAAATATATATAGGTTTCTGTCTGAGAACGTTTGACGATCAGTTTCTCACATTTTGATTATACAATATGGAATTAGCTCCCGGCCCAAGTTCGAGTCCGGCTGTAGGCAGAGAATTTATCTTCTGTTATTTCATTCGTGGATCGTCTGCGAGATACGAAGACCCTCTTAGGGCATACCAAGCCTATATAAAGTAGGTATTTTACATGGGTTGCAATGGTACATATTTTTTCTTTCCATGTTTTTATTAAAGATGAAGACTGTTGTGCATTAACCCAGTTATAACTATTAATAAATTTGAGTTCTACAGATCAGTGATAGGCTAAATCACTTTTTATCAGAGACCAGATCAGACTGACTCACTATAAAGACGAATCCTTGTTTCCCTAGCCCTAATGCCCAAGGACTATTCGTAGGGCAGGTTAAGACTCAGCTGAGAATATACGTATATATGTGAGCTGTCCTTAAGATGGCGCCTGGTGTAATAAGGGCTGGATTAGGGGAGCCACCCACGGTGGGCGATAGTTAATTGTTAAGGGGGGGGAGAGGATCTGACGTAACTGTTTGTGAAGCTAACTCTTTGGTCTTTATTTTTAGCCTCGGCCTCCTGAATCGAGTGAGTGCGTGGGCGTGTCATCCTTGTCACTGTTTATTGGTCGTTAACATAGTTCCTCTTCATCAGCTCAGGAAACAATATCTATTCGGCGCCAATTCAAAATCAATCCTTTCCAAATGAATACTGTAAATTATTGTGTTGACGATATCCAGCTCATGTGGGCGATGATGATAAGGTCAAAAGAATCTCTGTTAACATACGTTCCTACATTGTACTCCATCTTTTTTTTTTTCAATATCCTACAAAAAGTTTTTTTACTTAAACTTGAGGTCTGGTTCATTTCTTAACTTAGCCACGTTTGGTATCAATGAAGAACAGTCGAAACTATAAGAATTTCCTTATACTCTTGTATTCAGTAGTTGAATCATAGATGCGAACAGAGAATTTTCGTGACAGATTAATAACAAGCAATTCAGGGCTCTAATATTTATTTTGTTTCTTTCTGGATTTTATTTCATTTAATTTTATATGAATGAAAAAAAAACTTCATTCTGGGACACACTGTACTCTTGGAAAAACAATAATGAACAATTACTGGTACCCTTGTCTAAGCACATTACTTAAAATTCAGTAATTCACAAATTATCGACAGCAAAACAAATATACAATCATATTTGAAAAAAAATGAAACACTTCTAATTATATAATCATTAATATCACTAATCACATATTTGGAGAAGATTGATTATCTAGGAGGATGAAAAATAAATGTTGGTTAAAAGAAGTTAGGGAAGAAGCTTCACAAATAGTGATGGTAGGGAATCTCTAAAGGAGGGAGATAGTGCGAATGATATATGATTTTTCAAAGGAAGTAGTTACATGCGAGTGGGTATACAAATGAAAAGGTTGGGACTTTGAATTCAGAAGTTGGATAGAAAAACGCAGAGTTATTAAATCAATAATATAGGAAGTATTTTTGGTTATTGGTTATTATAATAGGAAAGTACCGAGGAATTAAGGAAATGAGGAAACAGGCTCCCAAGTTAAGAATATCGGCTAATAACGTGTGACCGCCTGGTGATTCAGAAGATGAATCTAATGAAATAGTTCCTCAGTCTCTTCAATCTCATCTAGAAATCACCAGTCTCCCATATTCCAAGCACCTGTAATCAAAGCAAGGAAAAATAAAACAATAAATTAAAAGTTTGGAGATTAGATAACTGATATATATCAGTTCGAATGATCCTGTTTTTACTCAGCTGTTTATTGGACAATAATTACAATATGATTATTTATCGTAACTAAGAGATGGGATAAATGTATCCCTTCATACCTTAAATTTATACGAATATATTTATTGAAAATAATGAAAAACTATCAAGACAATTTATCATAAATGTGAACTTAAAAACAACTTGAGGAACTCCAAATCAAGGTTGCGTGGCTGAGTGCTATAGTCATGCTTTAAATAGTGAGTAGATAAGTTGGTCATTACCAGGACTTCAAAGATCTTGATTTGTCAACCCTGTAATTATAGACCGATTTGTTCCGTATAAAAAAAACAAGAAATTTATTAACTAATAAATTACAAATACTACTAATTTACCCTAAAAAAGAAAATTTGTAGAGTCATTTGATAGTACACAATAAAACTAAACATTGCTTCGACTATTACATTATTAAAAAAAAAAAATGTTAAAGGATAAAATGAAAAACATAGACATGCGATACAAACATCTAATAAAAAACAGATGTTTACCTCAAAAATTGATTCATTCAATTCTACATGATATTCTCAAAAAGTTGGTAACCATAGCGGTCTTGACCTTTAAGGAGGATTAAAGGGATAAAAGAGGATGGACAGTGATTGAGCCGGAGCCATTGCATGTCTGAAAAGGTTTCGATGATTTTCAAAAAATTGATGTCAATATTTTGTTCTTAAAGCTTTGAAAACGTTTATGTTGGGTAAAGAGCAAAGCCTAATATTTTTGAGATTATCCTATTGTGTATTAGGCTAAGTAAATACTAATGCTAAGCTGCAAACAAATAACCTATAGTACTAGAATATCTAGCTGGCTTGATGTAAGAGGAAGCGAATGCGTGCTCCAATGCTGGTGTATAACAGCACAAGAAGTAATTGGACAGTTAGAGAAGCGACCCCAACAGAACGGTCATGGAGGAGGGCTTTATGTGAATTCCTCTTGGGCCCGCCCACTGCAGTCCTCGCTCTTTATGACTCCTCGCAGGACTCAGTTTTATTGTCAGATCAAGGGGCTCTGAGTCCAGGATATCCGTCCATTTGCGCATTCCTCTCCCGGCAATTCTTCAAGATGAGCAGCCCTTGCTAATTGCAGGGGCCAACATTGTGGTGGTGCCGGGACCGCACGCAGAGCCCCAGTTTAACTGCTCTAGTCTCCAGTCTGGGTACTCTTCTGCTCTTAATGTATAACAACACTGCTAAGGACTAAACATAAAAGTAAAATATAACTGAAAGACAAAACTACCATCTCTCAGCGTCACCTGTAACACACTACCTTGCCCAGCTACAACTCTAAAAGAGGAGGTATAATAATGCTGATCCTAGGACGGGTATTCACATCATGGGGTTTCCATTGGATTATGTAAGTCTTCGATATTCATATGTAGAGAGGGCCTAGAGAATATTTACAAAAAAAACTATTCTTAAATAATGTAGGCGCAAGACAGTCAAGAAATTCCGTTATTTTATGCTTTTGTATGCTTTCTGAATTCCTAAAAAATATGACTTTTTAATTTATTATAAATAACAATTTTTTTAAGATTAAATATCTACTTAAAAATGTTTACATTGACATTTTTGAATAAATGACCTGCTTGTAGTGTTATATGACACTACAAGCTCCCATCCCAGGATGTACACGTAAAGACGAAAAGTTCCTTGATGAGTAATATCCTTAACTAATATTGAGTCAAGGGTTGACGAATGATTCTGGTATAAGTGCCGCTGGCTACAGTTTCCACTCTTTGACAATGAACACATAACGTTCAGAATTTTTAATACTACTAGCAATCCCCTGTTGCGGCTTTGCTTGCTCTCACAAGTAAAGATGTAGATAATTTTATCTAATTATTGAAGTTTTATATATATACAGATAACAATCTTTTATTGTTGCAAGCATACAAAAAAGAAAAAATAAATTTGTAAGATATCCTAATAAATTACGTTTCGAGTTCTGTCTCCTGATATTATGATAATGATTTGATTTGATTGCTAGGGTTTCCAGTTTCGGAACTAGTTATAGTTGACCGTAAGAGCAAAAGTGAGTAAGTCTTGCCTTGCCATTTCTTAAGTAATAGAAAAAGAAACTTAAGCTGGAAGTTTTGATATTTTCAATTGAAATGGTAGATCAGTAGGAATCTTTGGGATTCTAACAATAAAAGTTTTTTTTTTTTCCGTTGCTGTTTCTGTGCGCACTATGACCTCAATGATATTTTCACTTCTACGAATACGAACTATGAATATGATGTGTTAAAACTTCCATAGATTGGTTAAGTAGTTTTCATCGTTAGTAATCACAAACGAAAAATGGCTTGTCCCTATATAATAGTATGGAAGGAACATTGTTAACGTGTTCCTAAATATTTTTTATATATATGTAAATAATTGTTTTATGAGGAAGACATTCTCTAAAGTATTAGAAAATAAAGGAGGATACGCAAAAATTCCTATTGATGAATCATTCCACCCCAGGTAAATGTGTCTGTTAGTGATGTAAGTTTTCGTGGATTTGGTCGAGTCATTACTCGACTCATGATAGACGGCAGTCATTTCGGTTAAACGAGGAACTACAATATGTACAGAATATTCAATGAACAAAATTTTAATAAAAATGAAATGGCAGTAGGGTAAACCCTAATTGTTATCGACATTCTAATTTTCTAATACTTTGGTCCTATTTATAATATTCATAAACACATATTTCTGCTATGCATAGGGGAAGTACTGATATTTACGGTTACTAACTAATTGGACTTGATACTACTATTGATACCTGGTAAGTATTGTTGATACTATAAACGGTTTTCATTATAAGAAGTCATATACTCATTTATAAGAATACAAGTGCAAAAATTAATGCTCCTGAAAAAACTATATCCAAAACTCATTCTCCTGTATATTTGTAAGAATGTATACGACAAATATCAGATTAGTTATTTACTGACGTGAGATATATTTGTGATTTCCTTAAGGCATTCATATTATATATAATGTAGAATACATGAAATAAATTCATATTTATATTACTTCTCTTGGCTTTTATTTGGATCTCTAAAGTCTGTTTCCAAAATTACGGCCGAAAATAGTTATATAATATTTGTAGAAAAGGAAGTCCACCCTTCGGAGTACTTGTCTTCTCACTAAGCATTTTAGAGGGTGAAAAAAATAATCTGAAATTCAGCTTAAAATAATGAAGCTTTATGCTCATTTTGCGAGGTCACTAGACCTCGTTTCTGTTTCCAGTCTGGTTAAGGTATATTATTATTTAATTTGAGGCACATCCAGTCTCTAAAGTAGGGACTCATGAGTATAATGATTTTTTTTTACCCTCGAAAATGTAACAGTCTGTCCTTTTTGGTTTTTCGAAAATGTAACATTTTGACACGCTAGCTATGTTGGTGTTACTTGGATCGAAAATTTGCCCATATTATCCTGATTCGTAATTTAAAGGGAAATATTTTTTCTTATATAACAGTTGCCACTAGGATCTACCTACCGCTTAGGAGCTATATTGGTTTGAATTAAAAAATTCACGTTTGATACCTGTATTTTCCTTAACTTTGTTTATTTTGAATAATTATTAATTGCTAATTTATTTATTTATTTTTTTTTTTGATTTTATATATTTATTCGCACCTGTCAAATAAAATTTGACAACCAGTGAATTTGCGGTACGAATTTAAATGGCTTGAAAGGCATGAGAGGTAGCAGAACCCAGCGGCACCTCCAGTCTTTATTTTATTTTATTATTTTAGTCAAGGAGGTCTCTCAACCAGCTCCTTTTTAGTCTTCTCTGTGTGTTGTCGGGAATATATGTTGTGGCCATGTTGTTTATTTGTGTATTAGGATGTCCATGTAGTTTTTCGTGGAGCCGTTTGTAGTGGGTTTGTATTTGTTCTTTAACTGTTGCTATGCGTAGGTCAGTATGTAAACTTATGTTGCTTACGTACCATGAGGCTTTTGTAATTGTCCTGAATGTTTTTGCCTGGAAGATTTGGAGTTTGTTAATATGTGTCTTTTTAGATGTCCCATATATCTGTGAAGCGTATGTCCAAATAGGTTTCAGTAAGTAAGTATAAGTGTTAATTTTTTGTTTAAGTGGTAAAGTTGAACGTTTGGAGAGGAGTGAATATAAAAGTCTTAGTCTTTGGTTAAGCTTTTAAATTTTTTTCTTTATATGTGGACCCCATGTCCTTCTTGGGTCAAACGTAAGACCAAGGTAGTGTACAGTGTCTGTTTGAGGAACCGGTGTGTTGTCAAGAAAAACTGGTGGGCATGTTTCAAGTCGAAGTGTAAATGTAATGTGTTGCGATTTGTCGTAATTTATATGTACTTTCCAAATATTAAGCCAGTCATGTAATTTTGACAAGTGATGCTGTAGAGTCAGTGAAGCATGATTCGGATTTTCATCTCTTGTTAAAATTGATGTGTCGTCTGAAATCTAATTTAAAAATAATTTCAGTAATTTGAACCTCTTAATTCTGAAAAGTAAATTGTTAAAATCAGTAGATTATAGATATACATATTCATGATCTATTCTTTTTCCCAATCAAGGAGAAATTTTGTTTTTTTAATACTTACTCTTCTTCAAGTGATATCCTTTTGCTATCCATTTATTTTTCATAATCAATATCTGACAGCTATTTCTGATCATGTTATAACTATTAAAAGATATCACTGAAATACCTGGTTATATTAGAACGACAATATCTGTTAGTACCCGCTTCTAATAGCCTACAACCGTAAATAATTACAGCTCATTACTTAATCATTAATTGTCATCGCCATCCAAGGATAGCGATACCTATTCTATCGTTAGGTATTGATATTTCCTCATCGGCTAACAACCTTCAATGCTCATTAAATAATTAACATTTTCCCTTTATATTTTTATTTACTTTAGTTTTATCAAAAGCGGTAGATATAGTAAACCTAGAAATGTTTATTTTATCGTTTTAGTTAATTTATTTCACAACTTAAATAGAATTTTTTTTTCAAGTATTTAAAATTGTAAATTAGTTAAGAATTTAAAAGTAGGCAGTAGTTGAGATAGGTATCTTAAGAAAAATATTGATATTCAAAACGATATTTTGAGCTCTGAATATCGATGCATGATATATCGGTGGCCAAAAATATCGATATATCGTTATATCGTGGTATTTTTTTATTTTTATCAAATGCAATTTTAAATATTCTAATCACTTTACAATTATATTCCTGTTAATTTTATCGTTTTAGCTAATTTAGGTAACAACATCGAACAACATGCTCCACCAAATTCGCCTAATATGAATTTAGTGTTTTATATATTGATATTTTGTTATTTCCACTTCTATAATGTGATAAATTTTCATTGGATTTTTCGTCATCCTTAATACTTACTGCCTTATGGTAAAGCATATTTTAGTATTAATTCAGTAAAATACATACAGGTAAAAAATAGTTTATTTAATTATGTTAGAATTAACTTTCCATACTTATATACTCCATTTTTCTGGATCATTCGGATATCTTGTATATACATTCTATATACATTGTATATACATGAAATTGTATATACAATTTCTCTATATATTCAATTGATCGATATATTTAGGCTCTATTGTCTATTAGGTAAAAACTAATATTAGGCGAATTTGGTGAATCAGTGGTTCGATTTCGTTACCTAAATTAGCTAAAAAGATATAATATATTTTAGAATATCATTGTAACGTGATTTGGATATTTATAATTGCATTTCTTAAAAAAAATAAAATAAAAAAATTAGGCAGTTTACCTAAAATTGGAAAAAACGGCTATATTTATCATTAAATTAAAAACCTTTCAATTTGTTACTTTTTTTAAATAGATGTAGTTGAGCTGTTTGTTGTATTTTAATAATATAAGAAAACGATATATCCCAAGAAAAAATGTCGATATATTGTATCGATACTCATCCATAGACAGTAGGTAGATATACTTCGATGTGCAGATAAACCAGTACCAGTCTTGCCATTAGAAACTAAAAAATGCCAATTTATGTATGTTGTATAACTTTTAACTTTTAACTTGTATAACTTAATTTTTATAACTTGGAGAAAACGATAGAATGTAAAATGCAAATATTTTAAAGATAAAAAATATCGATACTAAAGTACCAGATTGTCGAAGAAAAATATTGAAATTATATCGTCTAACTGATTTAGTTGATGATAGAATATAGAAGACAATGACACCAATCGGAAGCCACCTTGACACCAACCATGTCAGCTGTAATATTAGGCTCGACGTCTCTGAGTCATCAGCTGGGCATCTTTTGTTTTAGTTGTACGAGATATCTCTTGCTTTGTTGAGTAGTTTATTGTTGTAGTTATACCGAGTGAGATCTGTCCACTGTATCTTGGTAGCGGATAACAGATGTTTTCCTGGCTATGTCTAACAGAACAGTAGTAAGTGTTTCGAATCGGTGAACCTATTTGGTGGGAAATGATTTTGTTATTATCTAAAGTATCTTTATCATTGGGTGTGATCGTAAATAGGTAAACTGATCCTTCATAATAAATCCCAAACCCACACACTGATGTGAGTATTTATCTTGAGTGAATGAATGAAAAATAATCTTTATTCTGGGACACCTTATCCCCTAATAATAATACAAATGAACAATAAAAAGGTATCATTGTCTGGCTGCAACTTATATAGAATGTAAATTATATACATATAAATATATAACGTGAAATTTTAGATTTAAAAACAAGTCTTTGGGTTTGCATAAAAAAAACAAAATAAGTAAATAACAAAATTAAAATAAAATATCTTGTATTAGAATCGAATACAGCCACTTGACCTTACATACTTGATAGTCCGAATAACTTATAATTTTTAATCTCAATTAATTTGTCTGTGTTCTAATACCCTCAAAGGTTTTTTTTTTTTTTTTTTTTTCACGTGAAAAAAATCCTAATTATTCAAGTTAATCGATCAAAATTATTAGAGAAATGATTTCTGTCGTTTATTTAAATATTTCTATAATGTCCCCCAACGGAGTCAAGTCAAAAAAAATAAAAAAAAAAAATATCAATTCATGACACAAGTCAAACATTGCAAAAGTGACAAATTTCATACGAAAATTCAGATGATCTTGATGACCATAAAAAAAAAATCCTATAAAATTTTTAGAGAAATTTATTAGTAAATTCATTTTTTTTTTAGTTTTAGATTTGTAGTTGGGACACAAGTGGTTTTTTTTTTTTTTTTTTTTTTTTTTTTTTTACTGAAATTGATACCAGGGGGATACTACGGATCTATTTTTTAGCCCAGCAAATTATTTTTTATTTATCTATTGTTTATCTATATTTGTTATATATAATCTTAAACAACGATCAGCCGATGGTATGGTTCACATATTCATATATGCAGGCATGAGGAGGATCATTACCAAGAGATTACAAGAGCAAATGAGAGTGTATGTATACACCAACTGTTAGTAAACGTAGTTAAGTATGTAAAGTTGTGTTACTTACAGATAAAGGTACAGTTATAAGTCTAAGAATTTTAGACAGAAAAGTCAGAAGTTGTATATGTGTCATTTTCTCAAAACCTAAAACCTGCTTATATCGAAACTGGTTTAAGTAAGGTAGGATATATAGAACGTTTTTGTTTAAGTTTTAGTTTTTATTGACTTCATTAATAGATACGTTAAGATACATTAAAACTTTGGTTGATTAATGAATAAAAAAAATCGTGTAGTTTAGTAGTTATAAAACGCACTGTGTATAAGATAGGAATTTTAATTTTAGAAAGTAAAATTTCCAAATACATAGGCAGGGTTACCCTCAGACTATGACAGAGCTCTGGGACATATGTTAGAGCCGCTAGAAATAGTTACCACCAGGAAGTCAACCGGAGCTGCTTTCCTCCAAATGGTGATGCAATGAGGGAACTGTGAACTGTCTTCTGTTGAGGTTAAAAGGCGATGAATTGAGTTCTAGTTAAAATAAATGGGATTATTATCGTTTCCAAATTCTCATCCAATGACTTCAAACTTACAAATGTGCCTATCATGTGATTATGATTATAATATAATTAAAATAACATTTTATAGTAACAAGATTAAAAAAAATTTCTAAAAACTTCTGGGCTACTTAGTATTAGTTGGGTTCTCAGGGTTTTCTTATGAATTGCTTTAAAATAGTTTAGCTGCTTTCTTTTAAACTCATTGATGGGGCAGCATTCATTTTTAATATGAATCTGAAGACCATGCATGGATTTAGAAAAAATAAAGTAAATATCTCTATATTATTATTGGAACAGAATAACAGAATGGAGTTAGGTATCGTAAGAAAAATATCGATGTACCTTATGAATTTATTTGTTCATAGCTTTATAGTTTTATTTAATCTAAAAATTTGTTATTATAGTGGTACTTGCTATTGGAAGAATAGATGACTAAGGTGGAAGAAAACCTAAGAGAATAGGAAATATAAAAAAAAAATTGGAAAGAAGTTTAGCTAAATATAGGAAGAGGGCCTGGGGCAATTTGTGTTGCCAATAGTATGCTAATGTCCCATTCGGGGATCCTCTATATTTAACCCTTTCCGTGGATCTCTCCGTCTATTGTGAGGGTTGAGTCGGAGTCAAACTATTGGTTATTAGTCCTTTATTATATATATATATATATATATATATATATATATATAAATATAAAAGAGAATTTAGTCTTCCAATAGATGTTAGCTTTATAAAATTATTATAATCATCCCCCAAAGGACATCCCACACAGCGTAAATTTTTAAATGACCCGAATTTAGGACATTTTAAAAATCTCTATAAAGGAAACAAGTAAGGGAATTCTTATCTTTTTGATTGAACACTCATCTTACAAAAGTAGACATCCAAATTTCAATAAAAATATTGTAATTCCCTGATTTATAATAATGAATGAAATAAAAATTAAATTTTGCTGGGCTAATAAGTATGTTTACCTTTATTGATTGTCATAAATTAAAGTTTCATTTTTTATTCCTCCACGTAATGTTTTGGTATTAATATAAGAATTTAAAAAGTGAAATGGAATTTTGCGTTTGAATTGGATTACCTGATTTTTACGACGTTTTTTAAAATGCTTTCTTCTCACTTCTTGGCAGTTTTCTTAAAAATACCGACTCTCGTAATTTTGTTCACTTAAACCACTTAATATATAATTTCTACATTTTAATTGTTTTGCTTAATTGACTCACACGACTCAAGGAGAATTTGAAATAAGTAGTAAATTCCAATTTAAAAAAAAAGTTTTCTATTAAGATTGGATCGAAAAAATTTATATGGGAAAAATAAAATCGGGGGGTAGTTAGC
Source organism: Euschistus heros (assembly GCA_003667255.2). Classification (NCBI taxonomy): domain Eukaryota; kingdom Metazoa; phylum Arthropoda; class Insecta; order Hemiptera; family Pentatomidae; genus Euschistus; species Euschistus heros. Next base: position 778,798 of record RCWM02000392.1, read on the forward strand.
AAACAAATTAAAAAAACGGAAAAAATTAGATCTCAAAAGTTTTGAAATACGAGATATAAATATTGAAATATTACTGAGAGAATAACTATACTGCTTATTTTGTAGCGTTATTGAAGGTGATATATATGACAAACCATGAATTGAACACTATCGGCAGCAACTAACTCAAAAATATCATTCTACTAAAGTTTTGAGATTGCCAGAGAATCAAGAGAAATAGCATTTAAAGTGTATAAATTTAGAAACAGTGCATACCATTGTAATTAAAAATATTATTTATTTTCATAAAGAAACATGTTTTGAAACATGTTCATAATCACTTTTTTTAACAATCATTTCTAACTCCCTTTACAGCGGGTACTCCATCCAACAATCCAACAAATCCGCCGGACCAGTGAATGTCCGTTGTATTTCGAGTTCGGTGAATCTCGGCAGTATAGTTTTCATTCTGCCGTCATGATATTACTGATTTTTCTTTAATATTCTTTTGTATATCAATTATAGAGCAGAACCAGTTGCTTCCAAAATATAATCAACCATCTGTAACTTTAATTACAATTAATGCTTGGTTAAGTATGTTACTAACAAAGTAGCTATTGATGTTTCTGATCTGCGCTGATCACATAAACAGAGACATTTCCTCGAGGAGAGATCATGTACAGCCTATCTTCAACCCCTTCCGGAGACTACAGGAACAGATGTAGACACTCTCACGAAGGAAATTGGCCCCTCGAGCGATGAAGCAACCAATGAGGGTATACTTAGCGCTACTTTGCTCAAAGCTCTCCCCCTCCCCTTTCCCCTCAATAGCTCCAGTCTTTTGATGCTCGGAGGGTCCTAATCTTTGACTCTTCAAGGAAGGGTTAGTCTACAGAGTCTGTAGTTCAACTGATAGTTAATTATCGATGTTTTAGAAATTATAGATAATTAAAAAAAATAGTAATGATATTGTTATATTTGTCATTTTCACAGTACATATGAATTTAGGTCCCGAAGCGGTTGTGGTTTTCACATGAAATTTAACCCCCTGTAACAAGTAGCTGCGAGGTACCTCCATCTTAAACTTAGTGTGGTTTTCTCACGGTTATAGATTTGTTTTCATGCTTTAATTTGATTTCGAAACATTAAAATCAATTTTCCTTATGTTACCCATAACATAAGTTGGTAACACTAAAGGTGAATAAGTTCTCCGTTTCTGCAATTATTAACTTACTTTTTTTTCTAGTACTTCTGCTTAGTTGAAATATATTCAATTTTAGAATTAGAACTGAGACTTATTGCTTATAATAATGACAATGACTTTTAATGCCTGTGTCCCAGAGGTTCAACCTATTTCCTAACATTTTTTGAAAAAGTCCGCTAAAGCATAACCAAGATTCATTTCATCATATTTCAGGCTGGCAACACTGCAGAAGCTTCCCGCCAAACTGAGGGTAACCTTACTTACAAGTTTCTTTTGTTAGTTTTCCCAAGTTTGTGTCAGCTGAAGTGTTCTAGTCGTGTCATTTGTCATTCTATTTCCTTCCTAGTGATTTTATAAAGAATGTGTGTTTGATTCTTGTCTTCTTTGCACTGAAGTACCAAGTGCCAAGTGTTCCCAAGTGGTGAAGTGCCAAGTGTTCCCATATCGTTCAGAGGTCCATTTTTTTTTAATTTTATTTTTTTAAAGTGAATGTGGCGTTAATTTTAAACGAAGTTTTAAAATTTTAAATTTCCCTCATCTCTATTACAATAGGAAAAACTGTTATTGGGATAGGACAAAAAAAAAGACCTTTTATATATGTTCACTATTTATATTAATTTTATTATTCTAATGTTTTATCGTATATTATGATATCTAACTAATTTAATTTTTTTTTAGTTTATTATTTTCTTTCAACTTTTTTGAAATGTTTATTTAGTGTTAATAAATATCTTCTAATCGGCTGATTTATCTCATTCTCATAAACATATTTTTTTAATGGTAATATAAATATTTTATAAATTTAATTCTGAGTGTTTTCTATTTTCCTCGCAACCTTTCTATTTCCCTCACTTTCATGATTTCTATCATAATCATAAAATAACATTTATACAACATTCTATGAAGGGGTTTTCCGATAGTACCATTAGTCGGCTATAAAGCCTATTATAAAGATGTTTATGGAGAAAAACATACTTTTTTTTTCTAATGAAATTACAGTGTCGAAAATGAGAGAATGGCCCATGTTATATGTACTAGGGTAAAATTCGAACACAAACTTTAGAAAAACACACTTTTGCTCTTTCTTATACCAAAAATCATGGGATTTTTTTTTAAATTTGTAAACATTTCTCAAATTCAATATGATTCTTATACCGATACTGGGACACTTTCGGAAGCGGGGCTCCAGCACACCGGCCTGACCAGCGCTACACCGACCAGTTCGATCATTACACTTCGAGTTTACATTTTTCGATAGTCTTTTCTATAAACTCACATGTAAACATTCACTTATACAGTTTCAACTTGGATTGTGTTTAGCGTGTTATATTGATATTTAGTCTTCTTTAGTGTAAAAAGGTGAAACAGAAGTTGACAACATGAGTTTCATAAAGGATTTAGTGTTTTAGAAATTGATGTTTTCTTATTTCATCTTCCCTAATGTGAAAAAGTGTTACTTAAGTTAACAAGATTAATTTCTAAATGGATTTAGTGTTTTATATATTTATATCTCTTGTATAAGAAATTTTTATTATATATGTTTTGTGAATGGATTCTTTGTTGTCTGTATTACTTATTTCCTAAAGAGAGACAGATTGTATTATTAATTCAATAAAACACATCGATTTAAAAATGAATGTGAAAAAGTATATTAGAAGATTCATATTGTCTTATTTCCACTCCCCTCTAGAAAATGTAGCAGAAATAAACAACATAACATTCTACACGAATTCTGTGTTTTATATATTTATAATTTGTTATTTCCTCTTCCTTTACATCAGAAAGTTCATCAGAAGTTAACATTAATTGTAATTTAGCATTATATTATTTCTGATTTAATATAATATTAATTCAACATTGATTTAGTGTTTTATGTTTTGATATTTTTTTATTTTCTTATTTCGCATTTTAATATCAGAAGGTAAACAGATGTTAATATCAGTGTGAACATGGATTTAGAGTTTCTCCGTAAACTAAGGAGTTATTCCCCTCGAAAAGTAGTGACTAAAAAATCGAAATAAATTGGAAGGTTAGAATCGATAAAAGGTATTCTGGGCACGTGAAGGAGCTGAATCCCAGCTTCTGAAAGGGTACCCTAATAGTGACCAAGAATAATAAATTTATTTATTTAATTTACAATATATTGTAAGGCTATTAAAAAATTATTACTTTTTTTAAAAAATAAAAGTCAACGAAGTAAAGTAGGAAGGAAAGAAATATTCTGTAGGAGGATGCTGACTATATTAGCTGAAACATACACTCCTTCTAAGAGTAAAGAGAAGAAAGAATTTAGCTATCCGATATGAAGATTTCAGGCAACGAGTAGGCGATATTATACCAAAATAAACGAAATTATTCCATTCTCAATCTCGTCGAAATTTTAAAAGAGATCCCGCAGGGAGGCGTAGGCGTTGTTAAAAGGACGGCAATAAAGGGAAGAGTGGGGGAGGGGCGGTATCCCACGTTAAGCTGTCTATTCAAACAGCCAAATGTCAGCCCATCTATCGGTTATTGCTTTTTCTGTAACATTTGACTTTTATGATATTAGTTGAACCAATTTAAATTACTCACACAGTTTTTGAAATACATATATATATATATATACTAGCATTCCCGTCGCGGCTTCGCCCGCCCTCATAACTAAAGATAATTTCAACTAAAAATTAAAGTTTTATTTGTTTATCGATAAGATTCTTGTATTTTAGCATGTGGTTGAGCATTATTTCTTCAATGATTTTTTAGCAGTAAATCTAGTTATAATTGCACTGATCAGGTGGTTGAAGATTACATATAAGCACCATTAGGCATAAAATTTTTAACTTTAATGTATGAATTGGTAATCAAGATGGATAAAGACTATTAAGAAACTCTTGCCGAAAATAAACTGCATTATCAGTGCTTACGACAAAAGGCCCGTGAATCATATTTTTGCACACGATATAAAAAAGAAAAGGATCTACATTTTGAGTTAGTAATAATTTGTATTCGGCAGAAATAACTTTATTGATTTCATCTGGTTATATGTTGATTTCGAACTATAAAAGTATGACAGTGTGGCAAACCTCGTTCCTGCCTCTCAAAATTGTACATTTAAATTTTAGTTATTCTAAATTTTACCATTGCAAACCTTCCTAGAATTATAAAAAATATTTATTTAGATGTCGGTACAGATAGGTTCAGTTTACCATTGTTAACTCTATTGTGGAATGGCTCTATACACAATCGGTCGATTTTCAAGCTTCACTGAGATCAACATATCGCACACCATATTTAAATTTTTTTAAATAATTTTCTTGATAGTTTAATAAGTGAATTTTATCATCGATTTCAAGCTCTTTTCTAACCTCTCGTGTAGAATGGCACTCCCCACCTATCGGTCAATTTTCATACTGCACTGTTGTCCACATATTAACCTTTTTTAATAAAATATAAATTAAAAATCAGTAGATTTTAATATTGCTAAACCTTCTTAGAATTATGAAAATGATGTAGTTAATATTTAGTACAGATTTGTTCAGTAATATTCGCGGTTTGTGATCACAAACGAAAAATGGCTTGTCCTTTTATATAATAGTATAAGTTATTATTATAGTAAATTTTCTAATTGTAAATCTTTCAAGAACTATGAAGATGATGTAGTTAAAATTTGGTTCAGATAGGTTCATTAGTTTTACTAAAACGCTATTGTCGCTTGCCACATATTCGATTTTTAAATTTCACTGGAATCCACACGTCACACCACATATTTATAGCTTTTTGGATAACAAATTAATTTAATTTAGTAGTTTTATTATCAATTTCTAGCTATAATTAACACTGGATTATTGTAACCTCTCTTGAATGGCGCTCGCTTTACTACCACCACATATTTATCGCTTTATAAACAGTAATTTAAGAGGAAATATGTAAATTTTATTATTGCTAAACCTTCCTTGAACTATGAAGATGATGTAGTTATATTTGGTACAGAATAGTTCTATAGTTTTCGCGGTTAGTGATCACGAACGGAAATGGCTTGTCCTTCTATAAATAACTTTATCATCCCCCGTCGAGGAATTTTAACTAATAATTGATTTTTTTTTGTTTATCGATAAAAATCTTGTATTAAAGTGAACAATTGAAAATTATATTTTTGATAATATTTTCACGCATAGCAGCCATTGATTGACTTGGTTAAATTTAGATTGATTAGGTATTTGAAGATAACATAAAGCATAATTAGACATCCAATTTTCAATTTTAATATATGAGTTGGTAATCCAGATGGACAGAGACTATTAAGAAACTGCGGTATAAGAAACTGCATTATCAGTGCTTACAACTAAAGGTTCAAAATTCATATTTTTACACACAATATTAAACAGCTGAGGATCGGCATTTTGATTTTTAATAATTTTCATTCGACAGAAATAATTTTATTTGATTTGATCTGGTTGGATTTTAATTTCTAACCATAAAAGTATGTGGTAGTGTGGCAAAACCCGTTTCTAACACTCAACATTGTACATTTAAATTTTTATTGTTGCTAAACCTAGAATTATGAACATGATGTAGTTAAACTTTGGTATATTTCACTCCATATACCTGTTTTTATAACAATTTAATTGAAAATAAGTAAATTTTATTATCAATGTTCACCTCTATGTAACACTGTACATTTTAACCTTTCATGTAGATTGCAATTGCCGCCATTTTTGAACTTCACTGTTATCCACTTATTATTCATTTTTCAATAAAGAATTAGTTGAAAATTATTAGATTTTAGTATTGCTAAACCAACCTATAAAGATGACGTAGCAAAATTTGGTAGAGATTGGTTCAGTAGTTTTTGGCGGCGGTTAGTGAACACAAACGAAACATTGCTTGTCCTTTTATATAATAGTATAACCTTATACCGCCATATGTTAGAATCGTATAGAGCTAACAGATAATTGTGACTTACAGATAATATAAAAATAATATTGCGACTATAAATTAAGATATAAGGTATCCTATCTTTTTTGTTGGATCAAACTGCACACGGTACGCAAATTTGATTAAAATCGGTTCAGTAGTTTAGGTGTTAGCCGGCCCCTAGGCGGCGACACGTAATTTATATATATTAAGATAAGATATATATATATATATATATATATATATATATATATATATATATTTTTTTTTATTAACTGGAAACAGAGCTGCTACATATGCAATGTTAAAAGTGTTTACAGGTAATAGTACTTTACCAACTAGTCCAGTCAATAAGTGCTGAAATGAAGAGTGTGGAGTGCATGGAATACGCAAAAATGTTTGACTTCACAGCTTTGTTAGGAATAGTTAGGAGGTAAACATACTAACATACATAGCCACTGGAGGGTGAGTTAACGGAGAGGGAGAGGGAACAAGGTCCAATTTTTGGGTTTTTTGATTTTATATCGAAAACCGTGGACTCAAGAAAAATATGTTTGAATCAAAATTAAAGCTGATTAAATTAAATCTCCTATAAAATTGACTTTATACATATTTGTTATTAAAAAACGGTAATTTTTGAAAAAAAAAAAAAAAGAATATTTGTCAAACATTTGCTTCTAGTGCCTCCCACGATGGTTTTACAGAAAAAATGTAAGAAAGCTTTAAAGCATTAAATTTACTTTAAGTTCATATAGAGTAGAACCTCGATTATCCGAACTAATTGGTGTCAGAGGTGGTTCGGGCAATAGAGAATTTCGGATAATCAAAGTTGATAATTGTACATAGAAGAAAAAAAAAATCGGTCTATTAAATGAAATACGGAAAAGTACAAAAAATTCATTACATTTATGTAAACTCTTCATCATTTATTACAATGTACATTAAAATTAAATATGTACATATTATATTTAATTTACATACATTCACACAAAAGGCGTCATTTTTTTATTTCGGTTGGTTTGAAAATATCTTCTATGTTCGTCTACTTCAACATTTTCATTTTTTTGTCAGTGCCATATCCTTTATTTTTGCCTTTCAAGGCATTAAAATGTTATATTAATGGCTTTTATTACATCATCGTGGGGAGTTCGGATAATAGAGGGCTAGGATGATGGAGGTACGGATAATCGAGGTTCTGTTGTATGTGTTTTGGGCACTTGAAGGAGTTGTTTCAAATAAGTAAAAATTATTTTGTTTTCGAAAATTATCGATTTTTAGTTACGTATTTCTCGAAAACCGTTGGAAGTTCGACAAATATGTATAAAGTCAATTTTATAGGAAATTTAATTTAGATTAGAAATATATTTTTCTAGAGTCTACCGTTTTCGAGATGTATTGGAAAAACAAAAAATGGGACTTTCTCCTCTCTTCCACCGTTAGCTCTCCCCCTATAGGCGGGGACTTTTAGTATGTTTACCTTCTAACTACTACTAACGAATATATGAAGTCAAAAATTTTAGTACATTTCATATACGAGGATAAAGAAAAACTCAAGCGAATTGGAAATGACTATATTACTTCTTTCCTAGGGTCTTCCCCGTCGCTATATAAAATAGATTTGTTTTTCTTCTTTACGTTCGACTTACTTCACAAAATATTTTATTGATGAGAAATGAACACACAATAGACTTGATATAGTTTTTTTTAAAAGGCTCTAAAAGTTTTTATGATTTATTTTGATATCCTGACGAAAATCACTAAGGATTTGGATATGGTATACTTTGAAAATGTAATTATTATATATAGGTTTCAAATTTAGCTACATTAATAAAATTTTTCATAATACCATTTAAACAATTAAAGATATTTTTTAAACTGATTTTTATTGGTATAAAAATTTGTATGATAATAACTGCTGTGAAGTGGTAGTAAATAAAAACTAATGAATTTGCTCAATTTTAATAAATCATTTTTACTACACAGACTATTTTAACGGGAGACGAACTTAGTCGAATATGTTTGTATTCTGAGATGTTGATTTGATTTAATGTTCTACAATCTTTCCAACCATATCCTTAAATATATAAACACATTTGTTGTAATTTGTTAGTGTGTAATTGTATAAGAATCGTTGGTCTTGAAGATGGGAAACTATAGTTCCCGAAACACAAAAAAAAAAAAAAAAAAAAAAAGATATCCAATTCTTATTAAAGAGTAATGTCAATATAATTTAATTAATAAGATAAGATTTATTTAATAAGATTAATAAGAACTATTTAATAATTTTAATTATCAAGTATTACTTACGTAATTTTTTTTTATTACAACTGCTAATAAAAAAATTATGTAATTTACTAATGATGAGTCCAAATGTTATTTAAAATTAACAATTTAAATAAATAAATATTTATTTTTGTTATAAACAGTTAAAACTCGATAAGTCGAAGTTGAAGGTTGAACAAATTACTTTGAGTTATCAGTTGTTCGAGATAAATTTTCGATATATCGAGTTTACAAAAAATATTTTTTTTCGAGTTATCCAGTTTTTATATATATGTGTGTATAAGGATAATTAATTTTAAACACCTTAACGTTTTAAATAATCCCTTCTAAGAAAAATGAACAGAAACGGAGATACTAATGCCAATAAAACATAATAAAATACATTTCGCTCATGAGCAAGAAAAGTGACAAAACTCAAAAACATCATATTTTCTAGGAGAGTCAAAAGAAGTTTGTTCACAGCAGAAGAATTGTTCAAATGTCCACTAGAAAACCGTCCCAACTCAAAATATGACACTGTCCTTAACATCCCGTATAAGTTACCTTTGTGAAGGTCAAGACACAGCTGAAATGTGTCAAGTGTTCCTGCTTCCACCGTTCGCCATCTGATGTATGGAAAAATAACACAACGCAATTTTGCGGCCGCCCACTAAGATACCATAATGGAACTTTTCCTATTGCAAGGCAAACCAGAAACAATCATTATCTGAAATAAAACGTAAACTGAATTTTTTTGAGTTGTGTCACTTTTCTTACCTATGAACGATATGTGATAAATTGCATAATTTAAAACAGTCTGTAACTTTTTTTCTGCATATGTTGTGGGGTACGACGGTCTATTATATGCTGAATTGTGTGCAAAGCTGCAAAAACTAACACAATTAATATCTCTATCGTCTCCGAATTGAAACCGAAGCGAGGATAGGATTGAGATAGACTTTGACTTATAGAGCCTAAAGCCTCAGGAAATTCGACCTATTGAGTGTGGGGAGTTCTTTAGACACAAATTTTACTTCGATTCAACAAATACAATTAATCATACAAACTTAATGGGGAAAAGGGTTTCACTTCGACTTAACGACTTTCAACTTATCGAGTTTTGACTGTATTATTATATCGGATAATTAAGGGATTCATAATTAAAAACTTTTCGATATTACTGAATTCTAAAATCCAGGAGTGTCTATTAATGGAGAAATCATTATATCCCATGTATGAGATAGATTTTACTGTACAATTAATAGTACCTGTATTTTCATTAGATTTGTTATATTCTTCTTCGTAATATTATATAAGATAATACCTCACTATTGTAGTACATATAATGCACTATAAATAGTAATTATTGATGAGTAGAGCTCAGTGAAGCAGATTAACTGCCGGCTCGGTGGCATTGTCATCCCGAAATGACGGAACGCAATGAAGGAGGCTCGTGCTGCCAAGGACACAGCTAGGAAATATCTATTAGCTACCTGTTCTCCCATCGCCTCTGTCAACACCTTCCTATTATATTATTCCTTTTTACTATATTATAAATTATTATTCCAGTCTATGATTTCCGAAAAAAAATTAATGCATTTTTAGCATGCTTTTTATTCAAGACCAGTAATGAAAATCATACATTTTTTACAAGGACCTTGCAGGAAATAGGTGGGAAGCATTGCTAAATTTTCGACTTTTTTTCTTCCTTCTTTGCCTTATTGTTTCTTTCTGTTTGTTTATTTACTCTTATCACCTTTGTTATCATTAGGGACAGGATTTATATGTGAAATATGTACATATATGTGGATTTACTTTTTCATGAATATGTAAGTAAAAATAACAAATATATAATATAAAAAAAACTAATCTGTTTTATTATAGTTTATTATAGAAATCGTGATTTTACGTTATCATCGATAAGGAAATAGAAAAAAATCAATGATTCGTTCCTCAAAACTATTAGAAGTTTCGTTTTTTTAACTAATCAAATGTAAAGTTACTTCGTTCTGAAGGCAAATTATTTTTGTATCTGCTGAATGAACTCTCTACGTCTACCGAAATATTGGGCGCCCATTTAAACGCTGCAATTTCGTTACGTGTGAGCGAAACTTATTTTCTAGAATTCTTCCCACTAAGAATATGAACAATACTTTCGATTTCTTCAAAACTAGGATTTTTTTCTCATCACATCCTCAAGTTTTTAATTTAGTACTTTTTTTAGTTTTTAATATTTTTTTTTTCATTTGGAATCAGTGAACCTTCATCTTGAAACTCACTTTGTACATCCTCAGCGATTCTATGACAAACATGAGCAAGACATGTAACGTGAATTAATTTCGGGTAAAATATTTTGAGAGCTTTTCCTGCTTGATTATGTACGGTACAGAGTCAGTAACAAAATGCAAAACGTTTTTATGCTGTACGCCCCAGGCTAAAGTCCACCCATATAATCATTAAAAAATTAGGCGTGGTTGTATTTTTTTCTAAAATTTCCATGTTTAAAAGCATTGGTTTTGTTTTTTCATTGGACATTTTCTCCACTATGGCATTGGCCACATACCGTGATTCAACATCCGTTGTTTCGTCTATGCATACCCATATGGGCCTGTATTAAAATTTGACTTACTAGTTGAGGAAGACAAAAGAAGAAATAAAGCTTTGTTTCAGATTTATGTTCTCTTCTTTATTTCCTTGTACAAAAGTGTTGAGATAAGCATAGAGTTACTAGAAATCGTTGGTTTGTTGACACATTTTTTCCACAACTATCACATAATAAAACATCCATATGAAAAGTTTCGTCGGGAAACTCGCTAATGTATTAGGCGACTAAAGCTTTCGAAGTCGAATTGATTTTGGGCATTTCAACAAATTCAACTAAATGAAAACGAAACAAAGTCTCGACATGAAATGAAACAAATTTTGGATAGAAAAGTGGAAATTGATAGGGGAAACGCTTTTTTTAAACATTCGGAGAAACCTTGATTTTTTTTTTCTTCAATTTTCATTGTTAACTAAATATGGATAAAAATATGTAAAAAACAGTAAAATGTGTTATTTCGTCCTAATATGTAAAAAAAAAAAAATGTTTTCATTTTTTCCAAATGTTTCATCATTCCAAACCACCTTATGCGCATATTAATCTCAGATAATCCAAAATCTTCATAGCTCTACTTGCGTTTAATTTATTTTTTTAGAACGTTCAATTCTCTGAAATTTCGATCGGTTAAACTCTTATTCGTCAAGTTAATAAAACATATTGAAGATGGCATGAAGTATGCGATTATTTTTGACTTCATAGATCCGTTAAAAGTATTTAGAAGGTGAACATACTAAATGTCCCTGAACATGGGGGGTGAATTACGGTGAGGAAGAAGGTCCAATTTTTTGGTTTTTAAATTATATCTCGTAAACTATAGACTCTATAAAATTATGTTTCAAGCCAAAATTAAAGCTAATTCAATTTTCTATAAAATAGATTTTATACATATTTGTTGAACTTTTAACAGTTTTCGAGATATATGTTATTAAAAATCGATACTTTTCGAAAAACAAAAATTTTTACCTCACTTTTTGTCAAACATTTGCTTCTAGTGCCTGTAGAAATAAATAAAAATTTAAAGCTGTAGAGCATTAAATATACTTTACTTTCATATGTACGTTTCTGACACTTGATGTAAACGTTGGAAAAAAAGTGTGGATAAAATTAATTTTTTTTTCGAACATTATTGAATTTTTAAAACTGTTAAAAGTTTGACAAATATGTATAGAAACAATTTTATAGGGAATATAATAAGCTTTAATTTTGATTCCTAGCATATTTTTATAGTACGTTCATCTTATAACTACTCCTAACAAAGCTGTGAAGTCAAACATTATCGCATATTTTATGCGCTCTACATCCCTCATTTCAGCGCTCATTGACTGTATTATATTTTGTATTGTCATATTCATTTTTCAATCGATTTTTGTTCGTTATGGGTTTTTGTATTTTTTTAGTGTTTGAATCAGCAAGAGTTCTCTGTATACCTACTCAATTGCTGATGTTTAAAATTTTGCAAGTTTTTAGAACTAATGATTATTATTTAATAATAGAAGCTAGTATTTGAATAAAAAATTCAAACATAACTGAAAAATTAATCCTTATTAACATTTTTACGTCCGCTATCGGAAGTAGCAGCTAGTAAATAACCAGCATATTTCATTCGTAAATTACAATATTATTCAAGATTAAATTAAAAAAATGTAAAATGCATGAGGTATAATGCATCTTGAAGGAATAGAGAAATGTTTTATCCTACCGCCGGAGGTATCTCTTTCTTGATCGGTTGAGAGGACAAGACCTTGATGTGGACTCTGCACTGATTATGCATGTAAAAACGCATTGGGCTAATAGATTTAAATATATGCAGAACAAATGCAGCTGCACTGGCTGCCTGTGTAGATGTGATTAGCATTAGTGGATTATCCAATGCTATCTCAACACATGCTCTATCTCCGCCTCCAATATGACAATAGTACTCCTGTTAGCCAATAGCTCTTGCCTCTATGCGTCCTGCGGGGGTTTGGCTTTGTTTACGATTTACAATTATTGTAATTATTGACGATAAAGATATCTTAATAAACAATTGCGCGTCTCCCATTTGTATATACGTCGAGTTGAAAAATTACAGTATTGTATTTTGTTATACCGGAATAATATCAAACGTAATTAATTACATGGCTTGCGTTAGTAGTGTGCCACGTGATACTTATGCCTTTAAGATCTTAATTATTTTAGCTACAAAAGCCAAACATTATGAAAACAGCTTTGTGAAAAGAAAGATAGTTACTTCGTTGGTATTAAAAAAATATGTGATATATTTCGTATAGAGAAATTCTTATTTTTTTCTATTATTAATTCTTAATACTGATATTCTGTTTCAAACATTTTTGTAAAAACATTTGTGCATACCGGACTTTAAAACAAAACTAAATTAAAATACTTTTCTTTCGAACTATTTGTTGATATTTACATTATATACATCAAGTAAATTTGAGAAAAATTACAATGGCAAGTCAATAACATGTAAATAAATACTCATCAGTAGCACTTCAATAGTTTTACATTAGAAGGTCTCTTGGCTATCTTATTTTCAGATGCCACGGAGGACTATCGGGAATTCAGTGCCAGGCAAGTTGTGAAACGAGTGGATTCGACTGAGTATGAAGTTTACTATGAAAGGTTTGAGTCGAATCAGGAACTTATGGAACATAAGATTTTCATGGATAAGTTAGCTTGTGGAATAATAAGGAGTATTGAGGATCTTAGATAGGATTTTTGATTGTAAGGATTGGATACGAGAAGAATTGGAAGGTTTAACGGAGCCCCAAAGATCAACTACGTATGTCCAAATAGATCTAATTACTGTCATGTAAATAAGTCGTTTGTAATTTATTGGGAGATGTGAACGCTTGTCTGGTTAATGTTAGAATAGTAGAAACGACGAGCAGTTTCTTGCCTTTTAAGTTTGTAATGTATATTAAAGCACCATTGTAATTCAAGCAATAGGATAGTAAACAGCAAATATTCTTTATTATCTACAATAACATAAGTACTTAATTATTTTTTTATAAATAAAATATTTATGTAGGAGATGTAAGGCTAGAAAATGTATACTTGTGAATAAAAAATATTATAATTAATAATACAAATATTGGTGTAACAACTCTCTAAGTCAAGTATAAAGAAAGAAATCGACATTCATTGTTTGGTTACAATTATGATTTTAGGATTTAAAAAAAAAAAAACCTTCCACACAGCTTTGTTAATACTAATAATTTTAGATACTTTTTCCTTGTATAATGTATACATCTAGTCGATGTGCATATTAAAGCAAAACTAGAACTTATATATTTAGATCACGTGTCATTTCGTCTACAGATTCTTTGTTTAACTCCTATATATTTACAAACAGATTCAGGATTATACGTGAGGGATATTTTCGTATGGGAGGGAGATTGCGGCTGGAGAATAGATTTATATATTTGGCCGAATACGTAACACACGGGATAAGAGGATATTTTTGTCGTTTATACAAGTTGCTCTGCTATAAAAAAAATGAATGATACGCCATTGAAATGAGGAGAGAAAAAAACTTGTTACTATTATAGGAACAACTCAAAATAAAGTCCAAATCTCCTCTTTTAAATAATTACATTCATTATACATAAATTTCTTCAATTTCCTTTCAGTGTTATCAGGTCAATTGGAGTCGATGATTGGTTTCAAATAATTTATAAGCAAATACTGAAAAAAAAGTTCACATAATTATTTTTCTTCTGCTTTTTTTCATTGCTACTGATTTCATATATTTCTCCCTGTATCAGTTAATTGTTTTTTGTATAACTTTATTATACATTAACATGATAAACATTAAATAGTCCATAGTTCGCACACCCCTAATCATACATCATCATTAATTCTTAGGAAAAAAAAACACACATGTTTCATATAAGATTAGTATAATCCATATATTTTGCTGGTTAAGTAATTACTTATAATTTATAAGTTATTATTATCTTGTTCAAAATGTATAATGAAAATTATGCTAGAAATGTATCTTTCATGTCTTGAGGAGGGCATGGTGGTATAAAATTAGGATTTGATTTTTTGGTCACTTCTATTGGAATGTTTTTATTTAAAGTCCGTTTGTATATTTTTAGAACTGATAAATGTTTAACATTTAAAAATACGCCTACGAATAAAACAAAAACAACAGGAGTGCTAAGTAATTCGTGAACTCCTGATTTAATCTTATTCTTTTAATTTCATTAAATGAATTTTCTTTAAATATTTCTGAAAAAAATGTATTTAGTCTCCTTTTATAATAGATATTAACTCATGTATACCTTTAAAACTGTTGTTTTCTTTATTTTATTTCAGAAAGTTAACGAATCCCATTTTAACTTGTCGTTAATTCTTAAAGATTCTGAACAAGGGATCGAAATTAACAGATCCCATTAAAAGAGTTTAACTAGAACTTTTTTCCATGATTTTTTTAAAAAGTGCTTTTAAAGCAATTCATTTACTGATAAGTAAGTAAATCATGTAATGGTATTAGATAGACGTTTGCAGATCACAAACTAGAGAAACAAGAAACAGATGATACATTTAAGAAATACTATGTAGGTACAATAATGAAATATTTCAATTAATTGTAAAAAAATGAGAATAATATTTTTTCATTTTTTGAATATGTAAATATAGGTTAGTTCAGATTATTTTTTTTATGAACACTCAACATCGCAGGTCTTTAGTGTCCTATTTGAATCCATATTTTTTTCTTTCTAGTTTCGGATATTGTTTTCAAATTTTATGGAACCATTAATAATTTTAACATTCTTTCTATATGGTAATTATTTTCGTCAATAATTGGTTTCAATCTTTCCTTTCCGACCGCACCCAAGCAGTCGCCACTCCTAACCAGGGCCTATCCTCTTTCCTCACTCTACAGTCAGGAGTAGCTCAAGGTTTGAGCATTTCCCCTCTACTGTTCAATTCCTACATCAATGATCTTCCCCATTCAATTCACCATTGTTCCCACCATCTTTATGCCGATGACTTCCAAATTTACTTCTCCTTTCCTCCATCCGAAATTTTAGCTGCGTTTGCCAAAATTCAGGAAGACCTAGACGAAATCTGTGCCTGGGCAAATCTGAACAAATTATCGTTAAACGCAGCTAAAACTCAAGCAATTGCCATAGGATCACATTCCCTTCTCCATTCAAATGCCAACTTTCCCACATTATTCCTCCATGGTCATCCAATAACTTTCCATACCTCTGTTAAAAATTTAGGCCTAACTATTGATCAAACCCTCTCCTGGAAATCCCATATTGCACAAATCTCCCGAAGGTCAATCGGTATCCTAAAAACTATTTCACCGCTCCCGGCACCTCCTTCCCCTACCCACACGAAAACTTATCCTCCCTTATCTTCCCCCAATTTGACAATGGTTGCGTGATATATGGCGGGCTCTCGACGGTTCTTGAAGACAGATTAAAACGCATCATGAATTGCTTCATTAGGTTTGTCTTCGGAACTTCGAGACGTTCCCATGTTTCGCATCTCTACACTGAGTTAAATTGGCTTTTCCCCTCCTTCCGCAGAAAGTACTTCCTAGGCTCCTACCTTTTCCAAGTTATCAACACCCGTCACCCTCCCTTTATTTACAATAACCTCAAATTCTATCAAATCACTGCATACAAGATCTCGTCTTTCTGATCTCTATACTCCATCCAACAGAAGTACTGCATTCCAACGTTCCTTCCTTGTCCGATCCTCTACTCTTTGGAATTCCCTCCCCCCAAGTATCCGCAATGCTTCTTCCCTTGGAACATTCAAAACACTACTCTTTCACCATCTTCTTTCCCTCCAACCCGACGCTCTCCAATTATAAGGATGTATGTACTATCTATGTAATCGTCTAATTTAATTACTAAGACCTTCAGACATGAAACATTAGCAAAAACTATAGTTTGACTATGATAATGTTTTGATTTCTTGTAATGATAATTTTTGATTTTCTATCTTTTATTTTTCTTTAAGTTTCAGTTTGTTTGTTTTCTCTTCTTCAATTTTGTTTACAATATTAACCTCTATTTTGTATATATATTTGTTCACTCTCTTTTTAATAATAGTTTTTTCTTTTTTCTAGTTTTTTTCTGTATTTTTTTTCCATACATATTTGTATTTAAATTTACCTATGTTATTTTATTTTTAACAGCCTCTCGGCCAGTTATGATCTTACTTTATGTTATTTAATGTTATTCTTAAGGGACTTTGTCCCAGAATAAAGTTTTCTTTCTATTCTATTCTATTCTAATAGTAGGGAGGATTTTCTGTAAACGTACTTTCTGAAAATAACTATCTATAATTGTCTGTTGTTGCATGTCTCGCACTTCAGTGGACTGTACTTGGTTATAAGGTAACCATGGGTATAGCTTATTCTGAGTCTAACTATAACAACTTCTCTGTTACTGCGGTTTGAACTTTTCCATATTTTTATTTAATTTTTAACAGCTTTTGGTGTATTTTGTTTCTTAACGTCTTCCCAACCCAAGCCCGTTTTGATTTTTCTCGTCAGACCACTTCCTTCCATAATTTCTTCTCCGCTGGTACTCAGACGCAGCCTCGTTCTTCCTACATAAAGCTGCAGAACGCAGAGAGTAGTTCCCACTCAGCTCCGTGGGAAAACTGATAGGAGTGATCTTATCAGGCCCAGATCCTCCTTATGCAGCAGCCCTTCAAGAAATTTCTTTAGCTGACTCCCACAGGCTCTGTAGCTTGCTGGAGGGATTTGAAAACAGTGAAGAGCGACTTATTTCTGTAGCGGGCTAATGGCTTTATCTAATATCGCTTCGGTGCCTGTTCTCTATCAATTCGGTTTCACAAATTTTTTGCGTTATTATTAGTCACAATGAACCTCTTCCAATATTTATAAGATTAATTATTGTTAGTTAGATTTAAACTATGGCTTTCAATACAGGGTAAAGTTCCTATCACTACCACTTTATAATTTTCAATTTAACTTACTCTTATGTGACTGCCCCAGATTCAAAAAAATAACCGACATGTTACTTTATTTTTATAAGGGAAAAACTATAAGAAAATATGAGATATAGAGACTGTGAGGGAAATATTATCAATTATTATTATTTTAAATAATTTAATTAGAATCTTGTCTTTAATGGCAGATCAGTTTGATGTGTGTGTAGCAACGCGATAAAGTTGGGCGGCAATGTGTTCTTGTGTTAATACAGCATATACAGCACCTCTCTCTCTCTGTCTCCAAACAATTAAAAAGTTTATTTACACCCAGACTCAGAACTTTTTCAATAAAATAAAAATTCTAGAAATCCCTTAATCGAAACAATTGTAATTTATAACAAAGGTACCAGTCATATACTATTAGAATAAATTTAGTTAACAAGGAGTTTTTATAATTATTATTTTAATTTAAATTTAGTTTGAAGAAACGAAGAAACGAATATATCTATCATGAAAGGTTATAAATTTTTTGCTCAAAATGTATTTATTTCATTTAAAAAATGTGCTTATTTTAATTTAGTTATTATTATTATTTTTTTTATCTATATTTTACTATTTTGTTTAGGTGTTTTTCCTACTGTTAAAAAGAAATTATACTTTTTATCCATCATACTAAATCAACCTTTTATTCATAACCTGTATTAACTAATGTGATCCGAAATTGTAAATTGTTACATTCTATTGAAATAAAACCTCATTATCATTATTATTTTAATAACTAGATAATAAGACTAATTTCCATACAAAAGCCCGCTTAGTCTTCATATAGAATTCTTTCAATAATATGTTACAATAGTATTGTGAAATTTGTACTGTTCTTGAAGCCACAACAAAATTGACAGTGCCTTTTGTCTGAGTCTGCAAAACTAAAATTAATTAAAATAAGAAGCCATGGTTACGAATATAAGTATATATCTGATAAAATTAAAACTTTAACTTATAAAATATACTTACGTGAAATATTATTAGGATATAGACAAATCACTAAAAGTTCATAGAACATTAATTTAAATTGCAAAAACAAATTAATGATTAACTTTTGAAACAAAATTTAACAACTAAACAATCAATTGAAATAAATTGATCAATTAAAATTAGTTCAAATGAATAATGACTAAAAAGCTACAGTATAATACGTGATTGATGCCTGCAACGAATATAACGCAAGAAGGGAAAATTGGGTGATTGAGATGAGTCAGTCGCAGTTTGATGGTCTTGATGAGCGAAATTGTTGTTATATCTTGTAGATTTATTAAGAATTGTCAGTTAAAGAATAAAAATAAGAATTGTTAAAATTAACTACACATTATTTTACTATGATCTAGCTTTTCGCCCGTAGCAATGATGACTATCTTCAGGGCTTTGGATTTGTATTCGTTTGGCTGATCCTATTTAAAACATTTACATACATATACTCAAAAATTTCTGTTAACATGTTGGGGACGCTGCAGACCTTCGAAACTGGTCACAGCAACATGAGGTTTTCTTGATGGCAAGGTGAGAGGTAATTTCTCAAAATCAATTCCACCACCATTGACGTTCAAATCTTGTATCTTCGGTTTATCAAGGTTACTAAGATAACGCTTTTTCCGCTGCCTCAGGTATGTGTCCATTACTTAGTAAAGAATGTACCGTTACCTGCCAAAGAGATTTGCCCGAAATTACGCTTATTCGCCTGGTTTTCCCCAATGTTCTCCCAACCTCGGGGTCAATCCATGAATAGAAAATAAAAAATTAAATATTCTGCCTATATCTGAAACAAGATTGAAGTAATATGGGTTCATTTGTTGATAATGTAATAAATATCCTTATCAATGCGATATATGTACAGTCTATCTACAACAAAAATCTTGTATTCAATAAATCATTAAGGAAAACATCCTCTAACTCTTTATAAGAAAAAAATATTTTTTATACTCCGGAAGAGTATGTTAAAAAAAATATCTTTTCCTCTTCTTTCTCAAAATATTATCTAATTTTATTTACCTCCCAACGCCTCTCTCCACTTCCTGGCAGAAGCACCCTTCCTGCAGTGCCTCCCCTTCTGCCCTTCCCCTCCATCACAGCCTGCAGCTTATCCCCCAATATCTGTATTCAAAACCATCTTATCTCAGGACTGAACCATAATATATTTCCTTATTGTTGATGATCGTGTAAACATGCATATTATTTTAATATATTCGTCTGGAGTTCTGCGCCTGCGCCAGATAGCTATAGTTGTGTCTACATCGTCTCTTTCCTATATCATTATTTTATTGTGAATTAATTGCAGTTTACGGTGTAAATTGTTATTAATTAGCAGTAAATAGGAATCACGAAGAATTGGACTAATTATCATCGTGAGTACTTTCTTATTTACTAGCCAGTGAATATAATAACGTGAAACATTACGAGCAATATGTCGGATTAACAGCTGCCGTTAGTCGTTATCAGTTCCCCCCACTCTACCAGTACCCAGTGCTTCAGTACCCATTGGACAACCGTGGGGGTTGTTGCGTCGCTCTGCAGATGTCAGGGTCAAGTTCACAAAGACGTGGAACTTATTATTATTTATTTTTTTTTATTATTTTTTTTTTTCTTTTCCCCTAAAATGCCAGTATGAGATATTATCACATGGTAATGTCAAGCAAAAATAAAAGAAGTCGGTCTCTGGAGTCTAAACCAAGTCCGACAAAACCCAAGTCGAGAAAAGCCAAGAGAGGAACCCCGCCTTCTACAGCCAGCTCTGAAAATACTACTACAGTAAATAATCAACCTGGGACTTCTTCACAAGGAGTTCAAGATGAATCGCCATTTTTTTTTTTTCTCCAAATCGTTTTGATCTGCTTAAGAACACAGAACCAGAAGAAATGGAAACTATTATTAATAATAAGATACCACGCCCCCCACCTATCTTCATTAGAAACATAAGGAGCTTTAAACTCCTCTGTGAACAAATAAATAAAATTACAAGCCCAGAGAGTTATTCATGTACAAGCAGGGCTAATGATACCAAGTTAATCCCTAATACACCTGACACCTACCGCACGATTATCAAATATTTGAGTGAAACAAAAGCTGATTTTCATACATATCAGCTCAAAAATGAAAAATCAGTAAGAATCGTAATTCGGCATCTCCACCACACAACACCTGCTGATATTATAGAAGAAGAACTCACTTCCATGGGGTTCAAAGTACGGCAAATTATAAATGTTGTCAAAGATAACAAAAACAATCCTGGAACAGGTAACAAAACACCATTACCATTATTTTTTGTTGACCTTGAGCCGACTCCTGGAGTGGAAAAAATCTTCGAGGTTAAGAGGCTCTACTACACAAATGTTGTAGTAGAGAAACCTTATCCAAAAAGAGACATTGTTCAATGCCACAATTGCCAATCCTACGGACACACTAAGCGCTACTGCCATCATATCCCAAGATGTGTGAGGTGTGGCGATTCACACAAAACCGAAGACTGTAACAAGTCGCGGATAGTCCAGCCGTATGCGCTCTATGCCACAAGGGCCATCCGGCAAACTATAAAGGTTGCGAAACTTACAAAAAGCTGAAGGCACGATTTCAACCAGCCCAAACCAGCAACGAAGAAACAAGGCCAAGAAGACAGCCCTCTAGACTGGTAAATGAAACCATCTCCTATGCTAATATGATGGGTGGCAGGGAGCTAGCTACTGAAACAGGGGCCATGCCACAGCCCCAGCCTCATAAAATATATCTTGAATCACAATATCCTTCCCTTAACCAAATCCCTCAGTCTCAAACCCAGCTCCCACAAAATCCCATAATCCAACCCAATAAAAATAACATACCTACAATTCCTCATATTCCGCCTCCTCCTAATGCCACTGATATCTCTTCTATCCTTAACTCTTTCCTCTCGGAATTTCGATCCATGATTACACCTCTTATATCACTCCTTACAAATGCATTATCCCACATTATCATCCCAGCCCAAAGAAATCCCTAAATGAAACCTTCCCTATCCATTCTCCTCTGGAATGCGAATGGTATTCGGAATCATACTGACGAGTTGACAGCACTACTACACGACAGTAACATTGATATAGCCCTGATTACTGAAACTCGACTAACTAGTAACAGAACACTCAATATAGCACAATACGAAACCCATCGGACGGATCACCCGGACGGGAAAGCTCATGGTGGCACTGCCGTCATCATCCATCATTCCCTCTCTCATTACATTACTACCTTTACCGAATCATAGCTTCCTACAAACAACTGCAGTTGTTATCAAAACCTTCCCTTTCCTCTTACAATAGCTGCAGCTTATTGTCCTCCTGGAAAAACAGTCTCCCTCACCCAATTCAGTTCCCTCCTTGATTCACTTGGAAACCACTTCCTTCTAGGTGCAGACCTTAACGCCAAACACCAACAGTGGGGTGCCAGAATCACCAACTCCCGTGGCCGAACTCTACTGTCGGCACTTAATTCCAACCATTGCCACTACATTTCTCCCTGCTCTCCTACCTACTGGCCGACAGATCCCACTCGTAATCCTGACCTCCTTGATTTCTTCATCCACACAGGCCTAGGCACAATTAATCATTCCATTAAACGCCTAGACAACCTCTCCTCTGATCACAGTCCTCTAATCCTAACCCTATCCTTAGCACCGATCCCCAAACTTCCTCCCCCATCATTTATTAGAGGCCCAATTAACTGGAACCTCTTCCGTCAAAAACTAGATGATTCGATTGACCTCAGAGTATCCCTGAAAACACCCCAAGAACTTGATGAAGCAGCCAACTCCTTTACTAATTCAATTCAACAAGCAGCTTGGAATGCATCTTTTCCTCAACCTTCCTATATCAACCGTATAAAAAATCCTTTGCCACAAGAACTAATAGACCTTATCCAAACTAAACGTCATTATAGATCCCTATGGCAAAGATCCAGGCATCCTGACGATCGGAGATTATATAATCACTATACCAAAATAGTTAAAAAGAAATTGTCCTCCTTTAGATCCCAATCTTACAACTCCTATCTTTCCTCTCTCTCTACCTCTGACAACTCCCTCTGGAACTTAACCAAAAAAAATCCTTAAATACCAGCATATATCCCAACCTCTCCGACGCGAAGATGGATCCTGGGCTGCCTCAGATGAGAACAGAGCAGAAGAATTTGCCAAGCACCTTTCCAGCACATTTATTCCCCATCCCGAACAAATCCCCTCCCACACTGCAAAAGTTCACCAATTCCTTGATTCACCGATTCCCCTCTCCTTACCTCCTAAAGCAGTTAACCCCTCTGAGGTCAAATTCCTCCTAAAAAAGTTGAAGAACCGCAAATCACCTGGATATGACCTGCTCACCACCCAGATCCTCCGACAACTCCCACAAAAAGCCATCATCTTCCTAACTTACATCTACAATTGTATCCTTCGCACGACCCACTTTCCTCTGATATGGAAACACTCCATCATCATTCTTTTTCTAAAACCTGGCAAACCTCCCAACAAAACCTCATCTTATAGACCTATAAGTCTCCTTCCTATCCTTTCAAAAATCTTTGAAAAAATCCTTCTAAAACGTATCCTACCTATACTTGAATCCCAAAGCATCCCTTCCCACCAATTTGGATTCCGGACTGGTCACTCCACTGTTCAACAAGGCCTTCGTGTGGTTGATCACATATCATCTGCCCTTGAAAACAAGCAGTATAGCTCTGGTGCATTTCTGGATGTAGCGCAAGCTTTCGACCGGGTGTGGCACCAGGGCTTGCTCTTCAAGCTCAAGACCCACTTACCCCAATCCCTATACCTAGTCCTACGATCCTATCTCTCAAATCGTTCCTTTCGAGTCCGCTGTGGCTCAGAGTTCTCCAACTGTTATCCTATCGATGCCGGAGTACCACAAGGTAGCGTCCTAGGTCCCGTCCTCTATAATCTCTTCACTGCTGATATACCAACCAATCCTAATACCTTTTTAGCTACATTTGCAGATGATACTGCTATCCTATCATCCCATTCAGATCCCAAACTTGCTTCCCTCAACCTCCAAAGACATCTTCTACAGATCGAAGCTTGGTGCAATCAGTGGAGAATAAAAGTTAATGAAGCCAAATGCAGTCATATAACATTTACACTTCGCCGCAAATCCTGTCCTCCCATCCACTTCAATAATATCCCTATTCCTATATCCGACACAGTACGTTACCTTGGCTTTCATCTTGACAAAAGACTGACCTGGAACCCTCATACTAGACTCAAAAGACAAGAACTAAACAGGAGATTCAGCCAACTCTACAGACTACTAGGCAGGAATTCTCATCTTTCAATTGATAACAAACTCCTCATATACAAAACAATCTTAAAACCAATGTGGACCTACGGACTTGAACTGTGGGGGACAGCAAGACAATCCAATATCAAACGCATTCAATCCTTCCAATCCAAAGTCCTCCGAACAATTGTCAATGCACCATATTATGTCACCAATAAAACCCTACATAACGACCTAAAAATCCCATTTGTCCTTGACCTCATTCCTTCAAAATTCTTTAAATTTCATCAAAATCTATCCAATCATCCTAATCCTCTGGCTCAATCCTTGTCCAGCTCTAACCATCCCTATAACCCCCCCAGAAGATTGAAACGGCAATGGCCCCGAGACCTTTTGTAATATAATGTTATTTTGGAGTCCTGGTAATGACCAGCTTCTCCTCTCAAGTTCTGAGCATATGTGGCTATAGCGCTCCCACTCAGCCTCCACTGGACATTACTGGTGATGCAGCTGAGAGGGCAGCGCTGGGATCCCTACGGGTCTGGCCTTAACTCCCAATAAGTGGGGGAATAGGCTCGATTCGGGGTCCCCTAGGCTGAGTGTGTCTATATTGTACATAGAGTATGAATGTATCAAAAAAATTTTTTTTTTTTTTTTTTTTTTTTTTTTTTATTTATTTTATTTATTTATTTTTTTTTTTTTTTTTTAATTTATTTAATTTCTTTGTATAATGACTATTTGATTTATTTTTTGTATTATGACTGTTGTATTTTGTATTTTATCTCTTGTATTATTATTATCAATTGTGTATGGATGAGAACTTGTATATATGGTACGAATGAACTACATCATTAGCACTGTTACTTATTGCCCTTAACTGAGGCAGATTGTACATATATTTCAATAAAATCAATAAATAAAAAAAAATATTAAATTGGTCTATTATGATAAAGTTAGAAATACGATATCTATTTCAACAAACTACATATTTATATATATGCAAAATAAAGTAGTAATGCATCTAGTGAGGTTTTTTAATGCTCGTTATAACATTTTAATTACTTGTAAAGCAACTATTCATTGGTAGCTCATAAAAAACTTCTAGTTTAGATGTTCCTGAGGCCATCTTTTTTTCAGGGGCTTCGGAGGTTATCTGGAACAGAATGGGAAGCATGTTGAGATACTAATGGATTTGAATGGTTCCCTATGAAAGAATAGGTATCTGATTGAGCTCAGTCAGAAAGGGATGGTACGTTTAATATCTTTATGGATAAGTTCTGTTTTGAGAAAGTAAAGATCATTAAGGATTTTTCGAAGGATTGAGATGAATTCGATGGTTTAGTGGAGTCACAAAATTCAACTCTGTATGCATAGGTCTGATTTCTGTCATGTAAATGAGTCCTAATTAAAAGGAAGGTTTCAATGATTGTCAAGTAAATGTTGAAATAGTCGAAAACGAGGGGCAAATTCTTTTCGTTATAAAAAAAAATAATAAAATAATGTGGATTATTTTACTAAAGAAATTTAAATTTAGGAAGGTAGTTTGGGGTGTGCAGTCAAGGAAAAACTATTAATTAGTTTAATTTTTTGTGCCGACGTTTCGGTTTCAGGTGAATGTTCAAAATTAAAAAGTAATAATAAATAAGTTTTAAATTGTAAATTTATATTTTTTTTTACCTTATTAATTTTTTTATTTTTTTATTTTCCTTTCCTTTTCTTATCTATTTAAATTTACTTTTATTGTTTCCTGTATCTTTGTGTTTCCTTCTAACCAGATGAACTCTGTACGCCTAAACGTCGGTAAAATAAATTAAAATTATTTCATTGTGTCTCCTCGACTACACGCCCTTAAAATGTTTTGTTTCTAAAATTCGCTAAATTTATTATTTTTTGATATGAATTGATTGTATTGAGTTGATTAGTGCTCAAGCAATTTCTTTATTAGTTTATAATTTTAATACCAATATGTGAGATCCTAGAGAAGAGGCAGTTAAAGTGGTTTGGCCATGTTTGCCGAATGAGTGATAACCGAGAACCACGCAAGTTTCTTGAAGCAAGGCCTACAGGCAAAAGACCTAGAGGCAGGCCACGGAAGACATGGATGGACCGAATGGACCAGGTGGGAGAAAAGAGGGGAAGACGATTGGAAGCCATGAAGGTTTTGGCGATGCTTGGTCGATATGGGTCGAGGCACCTCCACGCTGAGAGGCACGGAGGAAGTTGTAAAAGAAAAAGAAGAATTTTATTATGATTAATTACAAATAATAATTATTTTCATTCCGTCATTATTATGTTGTTATATTGATCTTATTGAATTAATATATTCATTCAAAAATCTGATAAAAATATTAATATATGAATGTTCATCACTGAACTACGGTATTAGTAATAGACTTGCTTCTTTTTTGGTAGTTTAATAATGGCCATGGTTCAATGTTCTTGGAATAATAATGGATTCATGAGTTCAATCATGTTAACATTAAACACGTTTAAAATGCACATTGAATAATGTTCCATGATGTTGATATTTATTGTACAAATATTCACATCAATTTTTATATTTTATTATTCTACCGCTAATCATGGATTACCTTATCAGAATCTGTATTCTCTTCAACACTAAAGTTTTTTTAATTAATTGAATATACAATTAATACTGTACCTCAAGGTTAATATATGTTAATTTACTATTGCAAATTTAAAATGCGCACTATGTTACCAGTGAGTTATTTTATCTTAAAATCTGCTGGATGTACAACAGTATCACTCATCATAAATATCCAGCTGCTTTATTGGTATACTTACAACCATTATTCATTTGTACTTACAAAAAAAAAATTATTCATTATTAATTGACCTCCCGATTTTTTTATTTTTTTTAATGTTTATTCTATTAGATTATCTTTAGGTGAAACGTTTTCTCTTATAAGTTGTTAAATCACACTGAAAACGGCCATACTAAAAGTAAGGCCTCTTTCAATTCCAATCAGACAATCTGTGCAGTTTTTAAAAAATGGACTTGGCTGCATTTGAATCATACGCAACAAATTAAAATATCCATCACGGTCTAAATTTCTCGATCTAGATTCGGCCAGCACAAGATACCTACCCTTTCTTGACAAAGTACATAACCATTCAAATCCACTAGTCTCCCAACTTGCTTCTCATTCAATTCCCTTTATACCTCCGAAGCGTTTAAAAAGAAGATTGCTCAGAGACTATCTAATGTAGAACATTTATTAAAATGCTGCTGATGGTTTGTTCTTTACAAGTTGTTCAACAGTCATCGTAATGAATTTACAGCACATTTAGGTACTTATTGTATAGATCTGTAAATATCAGTAAAGTATTAAAAATAATAAATAAAAGGTACACAATTTTATATACAATTAATCGATAATATTATAATCACTTGAGGTACGCATGATGATATAGAAGGATCAATACAATTAGGATTGATGAATTAAATGCCACTTCTATTGAGATTATTTTATTTGAAAACTAGTTTCGAATGCTAAACATTCATCTTCAGTTCTAAAACATACAATAAAATTTTCAACACATCAGTACTATGTTACATAGATTAAATATACTAAGGTTTTTAAAAAGATAAGACAAGAAATCAAGCATAGGCACTCACCTTCGAGGTAACTAAAACACTGAATTTGTGAGAAGTAAAAGGGGGAGGCAGGTAGGTTACGTTTTAAATTTACAACGGGGTTTCCCTTATGACTCATTGGGTTTTTTCGTTTCCTATGGGAAATAAATTTAAAATGGGGCTATTGGATATGTTAATCTGATCATTTAAACAAAAATCTGGATCGGTTTTAAACGATTTTATTATTTCTAGTGATTCAAAAGTATTTAATTTTAGGCTATTTTCTACTTGATGTAATATTTTTACTCCCGAGTCTTTATTAAATTTGTGGTTATTTTCATTTAGATGGATAGCGAAATTGGAATTTTGGGTCTTATTAGTGTATGCTCTTATATGTTCATTTACTCTTTGATTTACTGATCGTCCGGTTTTTCCCGTGTATTTTGCTTCACAGTCATTACATTTTAATTCGTATACGCCGCTTTTTTGGAAAGGGTCTATTTTTTCTTTCGGTGAAGGGAAGTATGATGACAATGGCTTATCTATTTTAAATGCAGGGTTTAAACCTAATTTTTTTTAATTCTTTCCCCGACTTTAACGGATATTGGGCCGTAGTATGGTATCAAAATATATTTTTTAGGGGTAGCTTTTATCCTCTGGGGGTGTTTGTATATATTATTCAACGTTTTTTTTTATGTATTTGTTTTCTTAAAATATTATCGATTGTGGTTTTACTGTATCCGTTGTTGTTAGCTATAGTGTGAATCGTTTGTATTTCTTTGTTAAAATTTCGTTCATTTAGCGGTATATTTAAAAGCCGGTTCATCAATCCTAATTGATAATATTATAAATTTGATTCACTCCTTGCTGAGCTCTTTTTGCAAAACTAAAGATTATTTTGGTAACTATAATACATTTTTTTTTAAAGATTTCAAATGTAAAATAATTCCGTTTTGAAAACCTAAGACTGAAACAGTATATTTATAGAGGATTGCATGTTTTTTTTTAATCGTGTTATAGTGCAGGTTGACGGTATCCGCTAAGATAAAATACCTTCTGAGTTAAAGTATAGCTACGTTTTGGCCTATTTTTGACGTTTATGTCGAAATAAAAAATAGTTTACTATTTAATTATATAAAATAAACTCAAAGGCGGCGTATGGCACACTAGTCCGGGATCAAATACCGTCAATGTAATCCTCGGTATCCTGTGCTCCCTATGTAGCAGAGGCGGAATTGACCTCGATTGCATCAAAAGAAGGTGAGAATCGATTCAACACGTACGCAGTTATTTATCAGCTAGTTGAGTGGCTACAGCAAGTATCAATCAACTGGACTGTAAACTCGAAGATGATCTGGAATATTAACTTTGATTTTTAAAAAATATATGTTGTTAGTTAATTATTGTTTGAAATTTTTGATTTATGGATCTTTCAAATTAATAAATTACTGCAGTACTATTATTACAATCATACTAATTGGACAATTGTAGGAAAAAATATTGAAGTTTCCTGTTTACAAGGCAATAGTATACCTCTCAATCCAATGACAATTATCGATTATATTTTAAACAATTTTTGAAAACACAGAACACTTTCAACATATTTCAGTTAAAAATTAAAGTAGAAAACAAGCTCTATATTATGAGTAGGTTAATTGAAGGTTATAACTGTTTTTTAAACAGTTCTTGTAAATATAAAACACTAGCTGAAAGTGCCCTGCTCCGCTACGGTTTAATATCATTAGGATTAAGGACAACTCAAATTAGTAAAAGTTGATTTTTTATAAATGACGACGTTGATAATTATTATTACTTAAATAAACCTAAAGAATTTCATTCTTAGAATGATGCAATAGACTAATCTGAAACTGAGAAAAAGGTGTATTCTAGGTTCAAGGAATGAAATTCAGAAATGCTAGGGACTACTTGTAAAATACAACTTGGGCCTGGTTGAGAAAAGCCGATTATCTTGTGACTGGAAAACTGAAAAATGGTAGTTCGGGAGGAAGCTACTGGTGAAGCAATGTTGGTGGGTTGCTCGTAAGGAATATGTACATCGAACTGGCCTTACAAGTCATCACCAGAGAACATAAGTATTTTAACCTCCTCTTTAAAGTCTTTTAATAGATTCTCGTCATGAAACAACTCAAACTTGTAAGGGTACACCTTTGCACCCACTATGAGTTCACAGAAAGTACCATATTATAAGGTAGATTATAAAAATTGTTCAATAATTAAACAATTATTAAAGTTGATATTTTTAATTTATTTATTGATATTAAAAACTATATTTGCCTCAAAGAGTTATCAGGATTCAAATGGGAAGCTGGGATTGAAGGTTAATAGTCCATTAAAATAAGGATTTGCCGAAGAAAAAACTACCAAACTTTTATTCTTAAAAAAAAAACGTCCAAAATATCGATTATAACACGAAAAAGAAGCTTTTTTTTTAGGAAGTCAATAAATAATAATTATAGCTGGAATTATTACTGGAATTTTGAATCGGACGAATGGTTTCGGAGTTCTATTGAAAATTGTTCAAAAAAAAACCTGGATTTCACTACAAAACGGGTTTTTCAGCGTGCTTTTAAGGGACATTATTAAAACTTTATATTTAATAGTCTAATAGTAAATTTAATTAGCTTTAAGATGAAAAAAAGTAATTTTGAATAGGACAAATATTTTTAGAGTTATAGACAAAAAAGTACGACAAACATGTTTTCGCTGAGAAGTGGGACTGGCCGCCAGTTGGCCAATTTCTACACTTTTTCCCGAGACCATAGCTTCACGTTAAATGGTCCGATTTCGGAGTAGGTTTTTTTATTTCGTAGGTAATAGTTTTAGCTATAATTATTATTTATTCAATTTCTTAAAAAAAAAAAAAAAAGCTTCTTTTTAGTGTTATAGATAAAATACCGAAAATAATCGATATTTTGGAAGGTTTTTTGGCCGTTGAGAATAAAAGTTCGGCAGTTTTTTTGTTTTTTTTTAAAACGGACTTTTGGAACCTTATTTTACTTGACTATAACATGGAAGGATACTTATGTGGTTTTAATAAAAATAAAAATTAAACTTTAGTGAATGTCAACTTTTCCTCTTTTTTCCAGGTCTTATTTAAAGCTGTTGCAATCTACTCTTAGCCAAAATTAATTATGTTGATTAATTTATTTTGTTATTTCATTATAATTTTATTTATAAGAATTTATTAAACATTTGTTTACATTTTTCCGGAATCTTAAGAGTTACTTTATACAACTGAATAACTTTTGTGGAGACTTTTCACTTGTTTATTCTTTATAAAGTCCACTTTTTTATTTGCAGTTATATTGAAAAAGGTCTGTTAATAAATAATTTATATTGGCTACTATATATATATATATATATATATATATATATATATATATATATATATATATATATATATATATATATATATATTCCTTATTTAATTATAAATATATGATAATTTTTCTTCATGCTTTGGTAACTAAGCAGTATTGAGCCTTTGAAGCTTATGTTTTAATTTCTAACTATAAAGTTTTAACTTTGTTGTATTGTATATTGTATTTTAGGCAGATAAAGTTCCCAATTCACTTTGTTATGTAATTTGGATTTATGATCTGGATTTCCAGTAACCATCTACTTTGTCTCGTTTCTAATCCTTGCAATCCAAAACTCTTCAAAAAAATCCTTAACGCTTCTTACTTTGTCACAAATAAACTTATCCATAAAGACCTTAATGTTCCATATGTTGCCGATTTAGCCCAAACCAGCTACCATTCTTTTATGCAAAACACCACCACCATTCAAATTCACTAACCTCTCAACTTGAGTTTCTATTCTCTATTCTATTCCCGACAATCCTCTGAGGCATCTGAAAAGGAGATGGCCTCGAGACCTTCTCATATAGAGTTGCTTCACAAGCAATTGTTACCAATGATAACGTGAATTTTCACGTTTACCAGTTGTATTTTTTTTTTACAGTTGTGAATTTTAATAAAAAGATAAATAGATAAGATATGTTTAAAAAAAATTGGGTTCAATAATGATAAAACAACACTTGGATTGTACTATGTAGTAGTGTATTCTTTAATTCAAAATAGAAAAAACTGTCAATGACTATTTTATACTCGGCTTAGCATGAACTATTGCATCATTGTGCGCAATCCCAGCCCTTGATCTCATTATAGGATGCTGTCATGACTAAAGATCGATACGTGCCATTTGGCTGCAGATATTGAATATTATGTTGGAGGGCTCCAAGAGGCACCTTCCGCTCGGTTTGACTAACTCGATAGTGACTTGCCGATACAGAACTAGATGGGCTGAGCCTCATTGCTGATTGAAGTGTCATGGCGACACATGTCAGTTCTGAATCATCTGATAAACATTGCAGTCATAATCTCATAATATCTGTGTTACTAATATGTTTAGAGAAAACATAGCCAAAACATGAATTTTGTATGTTATAAATGAAATGTATTCAAATTTAGTATTATATCAAATCCTGTACTTTATTACGTAATATTATCAAAATATGCTTCATGAATATGCTTCTCCTGATAAGGACCTATGTAGTGAACCAGTTATAAATTAAATAATATGACCCTCTTACACCCAAAATTTTGATTTAAAGCTCTGGTTAATTCATTGACTGTTTTTTCGACCATAAGACCATCTCTCTCTCCCTCTCTCTCCCATATATATATATATATATATATATATATATATATATATATATTCGTCGAAACTCCAACATTTTTTTCGAAATATGCATTATTAAAAATCGATAATTTTAGAAATAAACAAAATGTTTACCTCACTTTTTGTATAACACTTGCTTCAAATACCAAAAATGTATATATGAAATTAAAGTAAATTTAATACTCTATAATTTTGTTTCTGACAATTTTTCTGAGAAACGATTGTGGAAGGTACTAGAAACAAATGTTTGTCAAAAAGTGAATTGACATTTTTTTTTTTCCAAAAATCACTGATTTTCAATAACGAATATCTTGTAAACGGTTAGAACTGCAACAAATTTATTTATTATCAATTTTATAGGAAATTTGATTAGCTTTTATGTTTATTTAAAACATATTTTAAGAAGGTAAAAAAAATTGAACTTCTCCCCTCCCCTCACCACCGTTAGCTCACCCCCCAGTGGTTGGACTTACCTTTTAACTATTCCTAACGATGTGAAGTAAAAAATTATCGCATATTCCATGCACACTACAATGTGTTTATTGACTGGACTAATATTTTAAATAAGAAAATAAAGTGGAATAGAGTTGAACCACTTGGTACGGAAAAAATTTTCTTTTAAATTCTACTTCTGGTCTGATACCTTGTATTTTTTTTTTATTCGCAGTACATCATCAAATCGATATATGTTTATAGTAACTACTACGATACTATGTTTGCAATGTTTTTTTCTCAAAATAATAACGATATGTTTTATAGACCGCAATAATAGGCATAAATTCATCGCATCTTACAGTATTTCTCAAAACAGAAAAAACTTGTACCATACTTACATATTATTAACATATTCTCTCCAAAAAAAGATTTATAGTTGTTTTGATGGGCATACGCGGATTTGAGTGAATAATGATTGGTGTTCAAATTTCTATTGATTGTTTTACTATTAATATGAAGCAGTTAATTTTGGCAAATTTCGATATATAACTTTGGTTTAAGTGCAACCAATGGATAGTCATTAGCTTATAATTATATTCATTGATTTATTTCTTCTTATTATTGTGAAGTTCAATAAATAAATAAATATTAAAAATGCTCAGGACTGGCATTATATTGTGAATATATATTTTATATAATGGGAGGACTATAGAATGGAGTGAGAGAGAAGCACTCAGAGAACTCTTAAAGAAATGCTCTCAGTTATCTGCTGTTCTCCGGCTCTATCACACCTCCCTCCTCCTATTTGTTTTTGTTTCATATTTATGAGTGGCTCTCGACAGTTCGACATTCCTCGCCCAGAGCTGAGGTCTATGTCTCTTATTCATCAGCTTCTTTCCAGCCTGTAATATTCTTTTGTTTCCTAATCTCTCATTTTATTCATGATTATTCTTCAGAAATCATTTATGGATCATTCTTAGACGTGATTTGTTCTGTAGTATTTTATCATTAAAAAAAAATATCATAAAACATATATACGAATTTATAAGTCAGTAAATGTTTATAAAAGTATAGGACTTATATACTTATACGTACCCTAATTAGTATTTTCTGTTTTTCTTAAATTCTTAAAGAAACCTTTAGTGGTATGAAAGAACTAATCAACTATAAAATGACAATTTAGGAATATTCCCTCTAGTTCCGGGCTGCTCTTCAAGATATCGCTCCTATTATAATGGCATAAATAATTATTCACACCCAGATGTTGATTTTTTTAAAAATATTTTATTTTATTTATTTATTTATTTTTAAATGAGGTTATCAATACACCTCCACGCTTAGCAGCACAAAGGAGGTGGATAAAGAAGGAGAATAAGAAGCGTTCATTATTTAAAAAGAAAAAAAAAATCTATATTTGATAAGAAGAATTTGATTTTTTTTAAATTCGTCTCAGTCTTCTGTGGACCACGCTATTTACACTGTTTTTGGTTTTTTACATCCGGCCAGTATTCCCGTGTTCCCCTTCGTTGTTTAGTCCATATCCTGCCTGTTTTCATTTTGGGGTTTTGGTTGAAAACACTGTTTTTTTTTTTCCAGTTTCCTCTTCAAAGGATCACGTTCTATGATGTCCTCGTGTCAGATACCCAGTTTTCTTTTAGTATTTTTTCACTTCTGTAAATCGGTTCCATTTTTTATTTTTTTTCCGTCAAAATACGCGTAGATACGATTGGACAATGTTCCAGGTTTCATTCGTCTCAAGTTACTATAGAAGGAAATTTTCAGTTATCCTCTCGACACGGAAATTCAGTTTCTCATTGTGTCACCTTCTGAACTTCCCCTGATCTTTGACTAGGCCCAAGATCTTCCTCTCTTTTTGTTTTCAGTTTTTTTTGCCAAACTTTTCTTATTCAGCCAGGCATTCTGAAGAATATAGCGCCTCCAGTCGAACGACAGTACAGTAGTGCCTGAGTTTGGCCTTTAAGTATACTGATCGCTTATTATAGACTCTTTTTCGCAAATGTTGGGCTCTATCCAGTCACCCAGGTATTTGAATTTCTCTGTTTGTTTTATTTTTCATTTGTTCACCTGAAGTTACCTGACTTGCTGTTCGTTATGACCTGCGTTTTCTCAAAGGAAATATGGAAATATTGCTGCTTATATCTGTATTTGATTGAGTTGAAACCTGGCCATCTCAAGAGTGTTAGAGAGAATTGCTAGATCATCCACGAAAGTCATAAATTTAAAATAGCTTGCTAATATTTTTAAAATTCTCCTTGCTTGCTTCTATTTAATAATTTTTGTAATGAACTTAATAAGTTTCATATATGTTATTTTAAGTACATGTAGATGTAAACCACATAAAAAAAAAACTTTTAACGAGTAAAATTTTTTTTAAAAAAAATTGGGTAGAATTCTTTGCCTGTAAATATGTGTTACATTACTGAATGTATGTATGTTTTAAGAACTGACGAGTAATGTTTACGGTTTTGAACTAATATTCTAATATACCAGGTGGCATATATTTTATGGACCCTAAATAATTCAAATATTCCTAAATTATATAAATTTATATTTACTTATTATTTATTTTCAAAGAGTATATTATTCGAGACAATCCTTTAACAATTCATCAAAAACGTACTTGAGTGCAAAGATTTTTAAAATACTGGAACCGGTGGCCTGCTAAGAAAGTGGAAATATTTTCCTAGGCTAGAGTATTATTAATAGTAACTACATTGAAAAATGAGTCTGGAACTAGTTGCTATAAATAGAGGCTAAATATATATTGACGAGAAGTATAGTCATTGCCCCTGGAAATAGTGCTATATTTACTACTACTAGGCTGGTGCTGGACTCTAGTCGGAACATGGTTGACATGTGTTAGCAGGAGGCACACATGCTTCTCCAGGCGGCGTCCAATTATCGGGCATCGATCCTTTTTTATCTCTCCTAATTGTCTTTCTGCGTCTAGGGCCACTGGAGACTTCGCTCAGTGTTTTAGCGTCGAGTGGGCTTATTTGGAAACTGCGATAATTTTTCTGTTTTTACTGATAAAGCTAGCGATAGAATGCTAAAAGGGAATACATTTTAAAAGTTTTAGAACCGCGAATATTTAATCAGCTTTAATAACTCTGATTGTACGTTTTATAGCTAAAGTGAGTCACAGATAAAATTTTGATTGCGTCTTTTCTGTTTTAAAATACTTAATGCAACTAGACATCATTGCTAAATAAAAATGTATATAAATATTGGTATCCATATTTTTATCAAGGCAATGTTCATAACCGGTATGCATATTAATATAAGTAGAATATACACGGGCTAAAAAAGATACATTTCTTAATAGAGATATAAAACTTAATCTAGCCAATAAAGAGATCATTATAGAAAAACTCTAGGAAATATTTGGTGAATAATTATAATCAAAGTTAACGCTAGAAACAATTATCAATTAAACTTATAGATATGATATGTAATATATTAAATAAATAAAATATTAAAAATTTTAAATAGGTAAGAAACATTCTTCTTGCTCTTTTCTCATCTGTAGTAGTGTTAGGTACCTTTCGATATAGTCTTATCCATAGATTTCAATCCTGTGCCATCTGGTTCTTCCATCTCCACTCCAATCCTCGCCTCTCAAATGCCTCTCAAACCATTTTCCCAATTTTTTGTGAGGGATAGAGAGAGTGAGTAACTATCGTCAAGTGATTGTTCAATTTTTCTGTAGAAATTAATTTATAATATTTTTATAAATAAACAAGTTCAAAATCTTGTTTATAATTGAGAACAATAAAACTTTTATCATTATCGCCACAAACGTTTACCACCAGACATCTACTCTCCCCCCCCCCCTCCCCCTCCCTTCAGAATTTCCGCCCTAGGTGACTAACGCGTCCTAAGGAAGATGTAACAAGTAAATGAGACTACTTGCCATTCCGCTTCGCTCACCTGTGTCAAAGACAACAATTTCCTCTTTGTCACAACATAGTTCACGACTGTGACGTCTGGTTGTCACGTGCAAGCCTAGTATTTCCTCATCTCTGTTGATTCATCATTAGTAGATATGACTGTCATTTTTTAACCCATGAGATTAAAATTTTTTTTTTCTTTCAGGAAAACAGTTATGCGCAGGAGTCTCTTCACAACAAAGGTTAGAAATTTTGTTTATTTTTCATTTAATATTGATTCCTAAATTATATTAGCTGATGTACCATAAAATACTTAGTGCGAATAAGATAGAAGCGAAAATGGCTGTGAACAGAAGTCATATCTACCACACAACAAAAACTATCTCAAAAACTTTTCATACTCACATTCTCCTCGTTCTAAGTTTTCTGTTAACACATTGCCAATTTTATTTTATTAATTTTTTTGTGTATGATTTATTTATATTTACAAGTGTATTTCAATGTTTTTTTTTGTTTTGTTTTCTTATCCATTACAAAAATACATCCAGTAAATATGCCTTATACAACACAAAATAATGACATGACAAAACGTGTAGAGGAACTAACGATTAGAGGGACTCTAATGAAATATCTGCAATAGAAGAAGATCCCGAGTCCATTTTCTTTTTAGACGCCTCGGAGAGTTGTCAGTTATGGAATTGGAAGCAAGTTGTGAAACAAGTAAATAAGGGATGACTATTATGTTTATTATGAAGGAAAAGGTGCCTATTTTGAGCCAAATCCGCGAGATATGGGATATTTTGGTCATTGTGGATCAATTCATTTGTGACAAAGTAAGGAGCATTAAGGATTTTCGATTGGACTGATTGGATGCGGGAAGAATTCGATGGTTTGGTGGATCCCCGTAACTCTATTCCAACTAAATTCCAAATATTTCTATTAATCTTCATATAGGGGACGTTCTTGTAGTAAATCGTGACGCTAGAACGTTTGTCAAGTAAGTGTTGGAGCAGTCGAAATCGGCAAGCAGCTTCTTAACTTTTCATTCATTTATGAGGGTTTCATGTGAGTCTCTTGTTCAGATAAAATGCAAGGTATTGTATTTGTTTTGTAAGGTAACGATGCCCCACTAAAGAATAAAGGTGAACAGGATGAGATAGGTTTTCGACTCAAGGTAAAGATTATTTGCTGAGATTTGCTGGACTTATCTTAACTCTCTCGTCATGACACCATTCTTTGATAAAAATGATATGCGACCAGAGTTTTTGGAATGCAGCAACTGGATTGTCATTGACTGATAAGAGGCTGGTGTCATCAGCTTGGTTGTAAGGTTAGTATTAGTGTGAGTTGGAATATCTATACAAAATTTAAAATAAGCGAATGTGCGGGGAAATTATTAAAATGGAAATTTTACCGAACTACCACTAGTAGTACTTCAAAGAATGTTCGACTTTAGAACGTCATCATGGTTTCAGACACCTCGGAGGGTTGTCAGGAATCAAGTGAAAAACAAGTTGGATTCAGTTGGTATCTTGTTTGAGCTAAATCCGATTTCGGATATTTAAATCATTATGGATAAGTTTATTTGTGACATAATAAAGAGCTTTGAAGATTTTACGTACAATTTAGAATTGTAAAGATTGGATACGAGAAGAATTAAAAGGCTTAGTGGTGCCCCAAAGCTCAACACTGTATGCCATAATGGGTCTAATTACTGGCATGTTACTAAGTCTTTCGTAATTATTTAGGGGCTTTGGACGCTTGTGTAGTAAGTGTTGGAGTAGTCGACAACACAGAGCAGTTTCCTGTTGTTTAGTCTCGTATGTAGATTTCAAGTGAGATATTTTATTGTTCATTTTTTTTTTTTTTTTTTGTGCGCTGGGAAGTGCATAATATAATAACATAAGAAATATTTTTCGAATTGTTTGATTGCTAAACAATTTTTTTAATACCAAAGAATGATAAATTTTAGAGACCTGAAAGTAGCTCTTATAAGATGTAAAACGACACACATCACGTAATTTTAAATATATTCTTCCATCATAATAGCTTAGTAGCTCAAATAGGATGGTATTTTCCTCAATAACTGTCAGCAATTCATCGAAAGGCCTTCGATACCTGTCGAGAAGCTATTGTTAACGACTCGAGTAAATTATTCATAAACGTAGCCTTGATACGACAATGATCCTCAACCGCGACACAATCCTCGGCGATTTGCATCCACATTAAGCCGCAACGACAGCCTCAAAATATCAAATACTAACTACCCAAAATGGGTCTAGCGTCAGTTCGAATTCTTCGACGATATGGTCATCCGAGGCCTCGGTATTTCTATTGTTTTCGATCGCCAGTTGATTTTCAGTAGCGACGTATTGAAAATTTTATAAAATCAATATAGATGATACTGATAAAATATAGTTCAGAAAAACAAAACAAACTTACCTATATATGTCTAAAGATATCATCTGACATTTACATTCTAAAAAAGATATTAGATTTAAAAAAAAAAAAAAAAAAAAAAAATATATATATATATATATATATATATATATATATATATATATATATATATATATATTTACTCCTTATTCCTTTTAGTTTTTTTTCATCTTGTATAGTAAGACTATTTATTTATATTTATTGTACATTATCTATGAATTGGCTCTTCGGCATTCCTATTGATTATTGCCCCTTAGAGAGGCAGATTTTAATATATTTTTTTTTTATTTAAAAAAGAAGAAAAAATAAATAAATAAAAGGAAATATGAAGTCAGTAATAAAATAATTATTAAGAGAATAGAGAAGCTATGCAATAAATATAAGAAACTTGACTTGCTATTGTAATAAGTGGTTATGGGCCATAACAACCCAATATTCTTTATTAAACGCGTATTTCTTTGTGGATGAAGTAGTATACGTTATTTTATTTGAAAATAAAAGGTTAAACTTTAAATTTGTTACGCATACAACACCTTCAAGTATTCATGGCAATGAGTAAATTATTTATATTACCGTATGTATTTTATTTTGTTTTACGTATTACCTATAAAAAAAGAAAAAAAAAAAAGAAGGGTACTTGGAGAATTGGAAATACTAGCCACTGATATTCTCATTCAAAACAAAATGGTCCAGATAAAAAATCAAAAAAAGAAATTATACTTTTAAAAAGTCATTTTATTAGAAAGCATTTTTATAGCTCTTATTTCTATAAGGAATTTTGCTACTCTTTGGGCCCTTTTCCGACCGAATTTAAACTCTGATATAAATAACAGAGAGGGGTAATTTGAAGAAACCAAAAAACCCAATAGTCCATTGCTTTCTATAATCTATTGATAGTTAAAGGTATCCTATATTTTTAAATAAATTGAAGCAAACTGCGGTTGATACTAGACGTGATGTTTTAAATGACTGTAGCGGGGCAGGGAACGCTTCCTAGCCTGAATCCATTCACAGAGACAAGAAAGGTCCCCGGTGCAAAATTCTTGAGATTTGGCCAAATTGAAAATAGTTTTTAGGGGAAAAGGATTGGGTACAATGGCCCCTCCATTCCCCCATCTCTGTTTCTTATACTTATTGTCAGATCTACTTCGGTTCGTCTTCGTCTAGAGCTAGCTCATCATCTTATTTTTAATATTTCTCTAGAATGTCCAGCCTTAATACAAAATCTGATTTAATCATGTGTTTAGTAACTCCGAGCTCTGAACTTGATTATTACCGAAATGTTTATTATACTAAGGGATACTGAATCGTGAACAATTAGAGTAATGATATGGATAAGGAAAATAACTTAAACAGTAAGCGGTATAAGGGTATCATAAAAATGTATTTTATTCCCGTAATATGATACACATAAATTCATTATTATTCAAATTTTTATTTACAAAAGTCTGGATGTTTTCTATGTAGTGTTTTTTATTAATTGTTTTTTTTTCAAGGAATTCATGTCGATTTTACCATAGATCTCGAGACCATTGCTTTTTTAACCTGGAAGGATTATAGAAATGTGCGGAAATTTATAGGGATTGCCATGTTGGATTTAGATGATCAGAAATATTTTTTGAAAAAATTCTAAAATTTTACTTACAAGGGGAGGACACACTCAGTCTCTCACGGATCTTGTTGGCAATTTTTTTGGAGGTTCCTGGTCAAAAAATATTAGACACATATTTTGCCGTTCCGACCAAATTTCGGCCCTAGAAGCCGAGAAAAAAAATAAAATAGCATTAAACTAATTTATTTTTTATCTCGAGTTTAAAAAATGATATCGACATGATTCTTGCACCAAGATTTTCAGTTTTGATTGCGAATCAAAGGAAAAATACAGTCGCGCCATAGATTTTGGTTTAAGTTAATTTAATTCTAAATAAATGATTAGTTTTCAAGCAAACTACCTCTATAGATTTTTTCACACAAAAAATTGAGGTCAGATTCTAATTCAGCACCCTCAATAACATTAAAAAAACGGTTATTTAACAAAATCAAAAAAATATCATTTTTTTCACCTCTTCCAGGAAAATGAAATTTTAAAACCGATTATTGGTTACATACCTTTAAATCGTCATCTACTATTTTGTCATGCAATTCACAATGGTTGGTATCGCTGGGAAAGAGGAGGGGTCTCAGCTTTCTTTTTGATGTATATAAATGTAAAAATTCGATGAAACAAAAACCTATTAAAAAAATTAGAGGAAACGCCGAAAAACCATTTGATTTTTTTAAATGAGTTTGAAATCCTAGATAGGATGATTGAAACCCAATACATGTTTCAAGAGTATTACCACCTATATTTTGTGGAAAAAAATAAAGTATTTGATGCGTTACCGTCTAAGCGAATTCCGTTTTTATCAATTTAACAAATACGATTGCCTACATTTGGTATGGCAAAATATTGAAGCTTACAAACTTGATTTTGTCTATTTGGATGAAATTTGTATTTCCGGGTTTTCTTTGAAGCGGAAATGTGTGTTTCCCGCGAATCCGCATATCGGTTCTGTGAAAAAATTATATTGGGAATATACGGCACTTGAAAAATTTTGTAGCTTCTTACACTGTGCCAATGTGATAGAAAATTCTCCATTTTGAGACCCTATGACTTCCCTACCCTTTTTTTTACCCAGCACCCTCAAAAACTCAGGAAACGTATGTATATATATATATCGCCAATCACTAAAAAAAAACAAAAAAAAAAAAAAATTCAAAAAAAATAATATATGATATTATATATATTATATCTATATATACTAATATATAATATATATTGTGTCCGCATCGCTTAAGAGGGCTAGAAGTATAAATTTGTATACTCTTTTAATAATTTATTAAAAATAATTATAATATTAATTCTTTAGTTGTAATGATAACTTAATACAAATTAATATTTACATTATATACGAGACAGAACAACCACATATTAGATTTGATTGTTACAGTAAGTAACAATTTGTTAATTGTTATTTTGCAGTTGAACATGTTAAAGTATGATTGTGATAGATTGACCATAAAACATTACTAGCAATAAAATGCACCTTGCACTTCTGTTTGCTGACAAGAAAGGATTTGTTGAATCTAATGAAGAACTGAACTTGTAATGTAATAAGCTTCAGTTGCGCGCTTATTAGAACCCAGTAAACAAAGATTAGCAAAACGTGGAGGTCTAGAGATGTGTCTGTGGGTTGTGAAGAATAAAAACTGTGTCTAACCGCTGCCAATAAAGCTTATCTTAATATATATACATTACGTGCGCCCGCTAGGGGCGATAACACTAAACTATGAACCGATTGTAATCAATTTGCATGACCGTGTGCAGGTTTGCTCCGAAAAAAAGATAAGGATAGCTATATCTTAATTTCTAGTCGCAATATTATGTATAGTATCTGTAGGTCACAATTATCTGTTGCTCTATAAGATTCTAACATATGGCGGTATAAGGTTACACTATTATATAAAAGGACAAGCAATTTTTCTTTGTGTTCACTAACCGCCAAAAACTACTGAACCAATCT
The DNA here is from genome assembly GCA_003667255.2 of Euschistus heros. Classification (NCBI taxonomy): domain Eukaryota; kingdom Metazoa; phylum Arthropoda; class Insecta; order Hemiptera; family Pentatomidae; genus Euschistus; species Euschistus heros. Next base: position 821,626 of record RCWM02000392.1, read on the forward strand.
CTACCAAATTTTGACTACATCATCTTTATAGGATGGTTTAGCAATAGTAAAATCTAATGATTTTTAACAAATTCTTTATTGAAAAATGAATAATAAGTGGATAACAGTGAAGTTCAAAAATGGCGGCAATTGCCATCTACATGAAAGGTTAAAAGGTACAGTGTTACATAGAGGTGAACATTGATAATAAAATTTACTTATTTTCAATTAAATTGTTATAAAAACAGCTATATGGAGTGAAATATACCAAATTTTAACTACATCATGTTCATAGTTCTAGGTTTAGCAACAATGAAAATTTAAATGTACAATGTTGAGTGTTAGAAATGGGTTTTGCCACACTACCACATACTTTTATGGTTAGAAATTAAAATCCAACCAGATCAAATCAAATAAAATTATTTCTGTCGAATGAAAATTATTACAAATCAAAATGCCGATCCTCAGCTGTTTAATATTGTGTGTAAAAATATGAATTTTGAACCTTTAGTTGTAAGCACTGATAATGCTGTTTCTTAATAGTCTCTGTCCATCTGGATTACCAACTCATATATTAAAATTGAAAATTGGATGTCTAATTATGCTTTATGTTATCTTCAAATACCTAATCAATCTAAATTTAACCAAGTTAATAATGGCTGCTATGCTTGAAAATATTATCAAAAATATAATTTTCAATTGTTCACTTTAATACAGGATTTTTATCGATAACCATAAAATCAATTATTAGTTAAAACTTGCATCTCTATCAAGATTATTGACGAGGATTTTTTACAATTTGTAAACGAGGATGAATTTAAAACAGTAAAAAAAAATATACAGGAATTCGAAAATAAAAAAAAAAAAAACAAAAATACGAAGATTGTTTATTTCTTTTTCTGTTTTTTGAATTATCAAGTTGAAGTGACACAATAAAATGGCGCATTCCATTCGTTGAATTGACGGTGCACGTGCAGCGATAAAGGCATCGAGTCAACAATCCTTATCTTCTCAACATTATCCCGGAGCAGGATACTTCTACTATCGATTATTGTTATGTCGATCCGCAGATAATATTTGTAATTTTCGATAAGGTATATCTTAATGAAATAAATACAAGGCAAATGACATGTGTAAATTATTGAAATATCAGCTTTATTAATTACAATTTTATGAAATAATTTGAATTAAGAACAATTTGAAACAAATATATTTTTAGTGGTCTCATCTGCTTATTGGATGAAATGTAGATAAAAAAAAAAAATATTTAAAAAAAAAATACGTTCTTCTATGGCACAAAAAGGGCAAGAAATGTTATCATAAGTTACAATTCTACTCTAGCCTGGATCAGAAGGCCAAAACTTATTTCGTAGATCCACCAATCAGCCCTTCAAGTATCCTGATAAATGTCAAGCCACCCCGGCCAAACTGTAATCGGTGCAATTTCGAGAATAAGCTGCTTTATACCTTTACACATTGACAGGTTCGGCAAAAATAATTCAAATAATATTTTTTTTTTTATAAATTCAGCCTTATTTTGTTTTCGAAAATTGCATTTTTCTAGAAAATTACAGAACAATTAATTTGGGGAAACAATAAAAAAATTTTGTAATATACAAAAAGTATTTTTAAACAGTTAATGGAGACTGCTGCAATACAGGCTTCATTGACTCTTCAAGACTGGTTTAAACTTTGGGAAATCAAACTTAACAATAAAAAGTGACAATACATTACATTCAAACTACAACATGGCACATGTCATTACACTGTCATGTTTGTTTTCATTATACTTAGACAACAAAACAAATTCCGCAGACTAATAAAGTAAGATACTTAAGACGATCATTCGATAGAAGGATGACATGGGCCCCTTACTTTAAACATATGCGACTTACTTAAAATAAGCGTCTACGACTCTTGTTCTCCCTGCTAAATAGAAGACTTTCCCTGAAACTAAGACAGCGATTAAATACGTTTATTGACTGGACTCGATACAAATAATTCAAAATGCTGAGTCTGCAGTATAGGAGATTTTTTTTTTTTTAATCAAATCATAAATTAAAAACTTTTTATAGTAGAATAGTATACTTTTGAAAAAATATTACCAATATACTTGATAAAGCCAATTTTAACACAAAATTCGGAAGGTGTTTTGTATGGTTTTTAAATGCATTTTTTTTTTTTAATCGAAAATAAACGAATAAAAGAGATTAGGTATCTCGATTAAAAGTAAGAAGGTACATCCCTAGATTAATCATACATCATAACAAGGCTGAATTATAGCCGTTCATAAAATAGAACCCTCGCCTGAAATATCCTTATATATTCACCACAATCTATATTTAAAATATTTTCTACGATTGGAACTCTAGTTCACTGATCTCTAAGCTATTTTCACAACTCTATTTATCACGGGTCTTATAATATCGTGCATAACGCAGAGTCCTGTTGAGAACATAGCAAATACTCTTTGATAAATTAACTTCTGGAGGGCAAATAGCTTTGATAAATAGGCGATGCTAAAACTGACCAGCTGTTTACCAGAAATAGACAAATGGCTCTATGAGTAAGTGCGAACTGCATTATATTTAGGAGGGGTACATCTTGGCTGGCGGGTCCCCAACTGCAGAACAATGGAATAATTAGCGCAAAGTCAATGGCCGGGTGTGCAAGTGGCTGGGTGCACCCGTGTATTAGAAAGCAGTTTGAAACTGGAAAATTTATATTTTTTTTCTAAACCAAATGATATGTAGAACCGTTTATGATTACATTTGTGTAATATTTAAACTCTAATATTTTTCGCTTTTAGATGTTCAGTCCAGAGTGCACAGTGTCTGGAGTATATTAGTTAAGAAATCAAAAATCGTAATTTTGTCATGACGAAGTTTATTATTTTTTTAGGTTACAACACAAATACGACATATATAACAATTTATTATAGAATTACCTTGCATGAAATGTATATAGATATTTAAATATGGCATATTCGCTTTTACAAAGAATATATACAGAAAATTACAAATGAAAAACTCATTCCTCCTCAGAATTACTAGATTGTAAACTAATGCTATTATTTTCTCATAGAATTAAGTATGTTAAAATATTTTCGTCAATCGTTGTTTGTTTTATAGAGCAAACTTCTCTTAAACTTGACAAATGATCGAAAGAACTATTTTCATTAGATCCATATTTGTATCAATACGACGGTTTAATTTTGATAAGGATTATTAGCTATCCATCTAAATGAATTTAACTAGAAAGAATTGAAACTGATTATCAGTAGAAAACAGTCTTAAATTAAACAATTGTGAATTATTAGATATAAAATCATTCGAAACCAACCAAGATTTTTGTTTAAATGGTCGGATAAATATTTCTAATTGTCCCAGCTTTTGTCCAAGTCTGGCACAAGGGGCTGCTTTACAAATTCCGTAAATTCCTACCTTCAACATACTTCCGTACTATCCGCTCCCATCTCAGTGAGAGAACCTTCAATGTTAATCTTACATTTTCCTATTCTTCCACTGCATCCGATCTGCCGACGTTCCTTAACTTAGTACCCTAGGTCCAATCCTCTACAGGGTTAATACAGATTTTGTTTTTAGGTTGAATTATCACATACCGGACTCAAAGACAAGAAACTGCAGGTCGTTTCTGACTACTCCAACATTTACTACTAAAGCGTTCAAAGCTCACAATAAATTACAAAATACTTATTTACATGAGAGTAATTAGACACATTTAGACATGGAGTTGAGCTGTTGGACAATCCAGAATCCTCAATACTTCTTTCTATGCCACTAATAAACTTATTCATAAAGACCTTAATGTTTCATATTTTACTAATTTAAACCAAACCAGATACCTATCCTTTAATAGTAAACTCCATAACCATTCAAATCTACCAGTTTCTCAACTTGCTTTTCATTCTATTCCTGAGACCCTTGCAATTGCTTCATTAACAGTTGTCATGTTATTGTATACGTTATTATAACATTTAGTGGATTTATGTTTTGTTTTTTTATTTATAGATGTAAATTTCCAGCTTAACTCCATGTCCAAATGGGTCTAATTACTGTCATGTAAATAAGTCTTTTGTAATTTATTGTGAGCTTTGAAAACTTGTCAAGTAAATGTTGGAATAGTCGTTAACGACTTGCAGTTTCTTATCTTTTAAGTCTCGTAGGTGGATTCCACGTAAGTCCCTTGTCCGGATGGAGTCCTCTTTCACTAATAAAAATAATTCTATTGAGCTATGTGATTAGTAACTTGATTAGACATTTCTTGATTTAAAAGTCTTGTTAAAAACAAATCGAATAAATGTTTAAATGATGAAGTACTCAAGACAATGGACGGAGGATTCCGCTGGTATCAAGGGCAGTGACATAACATTATCCTTCGCCTACACCAGGATGTCACAGGTCTACCTTCCATTGTCACTACGCAACTTATTAGCTGGCGCCTTTACCATAATATAAATGTTTATGTTTTGAAACTTCTATGAAAATATATTATCATAAGACATTAAAATTTATGGCAAACTTGAACTGCTATTAAAAGATAAATAATGGATTTACAATTTTTAGTTTACATTTAGTAATCATATATGTATCAAAAAGTAATTAGGAGGTAGGAGTGCATTGTAGAATACGTGATTTTATTCTCATTATTTAAAAAGAAAAAAAAAAAGAAATAAATACGTTATATAAATTTAAAGATATCAACTTCATGATAACATGCCAACTGGTTGTAAAGGATCTTACCATTGGTAGCACTCCAATAAAAGTTCTATATGCCTGCATGGCCTTCTATGTAGGCCTGGAGAAAGTCTGGTTTGAGATAAATCAGTGATTTATGGAACATTGGGATCTTTATGAATAAGTTTATGTGTGAAAAAGTAAGGAGCATTGAGGATTTTGGATAAAAAGGATTGGATATTTTTAGGAATACCTTCAGTTTAAAGGAATAAGGTTTTTATATAGAAAAAAAAACTTTTTTTAAATGTTTATTTAGAGGTTGAAATTTTTTTTTCCTTTTTTTTATTCGTAATTTTTGTTTTATAAATTGCTAAAATCCTGGGATTTTCTTTTTTTTTTTTTTGAAATGTGAGTAGAATTGTTGTCACTCTTAAAATATACAATCCATGAAAAAGTCTTTTTCCGAGATATAATCTTACAATTAGTTATATTTTATTTATTATTTATTTATTTATTTTATTCAAACATGTTTGGAAAACGATTAAGCGAATATGATGGTATAAAAGAAAATACTCATTATCTGGTCTTTACTTAATTCCAATTTTAGATTATTTAAGAAGACCCCTTAGCCAACTATGTTTTAGCCTAAGGTACTTGTTATCAAAATTATTTATTGTGATTTGAAATCGTTATATTTAAAATATTATAAATCACAAGAAAAAAAGAAGTGAAATAAATCTATTTCTAGTATAATCTATAACTGATTTAAGGCATTTTATAAGTTCTTTTAAGATTTTAAAAGATGCCTCTTAACCCTTTTGAACCAAAAATATGTATTTATTTTTAACTCTAATGTCATCTCCTCTCTTCTCCCTGAGTTCCTTATCAAAGTGCCTGGAAAAAAATTACAAATTGCAAATTAATTATTACTAAAAAAATATAATAAACTCCCCGTCAGAAGTATTGTAACACCCATAATTCTCCAGATTTTCCTGTTTTTTACCTTTATCCATACTTGTTTTACATTCATATTAATATTTTTTATTAAACGTGAGACATTAGGGATTAGACACATCAATGTTTTTCCCTATTATATATATTATTTTTTTTTCAAATTTCATTAGTCCATGTTTATCATTCGTTTGTTATTTACAAGTATGCCAAGACTTAGTGGAAGCAGTATTTTAAGCCAAAGGGCAATATGTTTTATTAAATATAAATTTAAATTTAAAAGTTAAAATTGTAAAAAATAAAAATTTTAAAAAGTAAGGAAGACATATTGTAATTTATTTTAATAAAAATTGTTTATGCCTAGTTTAGGAATGTTTATTATAGACTTAAGAACCTTTCTTTAATATGAAAAATACGTTTTTATAAAATTCAAATATAATTTTGAAGGGAAGTTTATATATGTAATAAAGATAAATGTACTGGAAAAATATTAAACTTTTAATTACTGCTGTTAGTTACACAACTAGGTTTATAGAGTTGATCCTGCGCTAGAATACGCCTCCCGTTGACACTCCAATTATCCGATGATCAAACCAACGGGGACAATAGCCGGATAATCAGGAGCCCTATTTATACCATAGGCGGAGCAGAGCCGGTCAGGAATAGGGAACTGGGCGACTGCCAGCAGCCGAGGAACAACATCGGAAAATTAGTGTAAATAATAATTAGGGCAAATTAGTGAAGAGGAAATATTTGGGGGTCGTTAGTGCTTCACTAATGCGGCACCAGCGCCTGTCAGAGCTCATCCTCCCAGGACCTCTTCTCTCTTCCTCTTCCTGGCAATGATCTCTTTGAAGAGGAATGGGAAGGGGGACCATTCTACGTCGATTTGAGAGCTGCTTGGATTCGATATACTATAAATCTATAAAATATTTCTATAAATATAATTATATTTAACTGAAAAATCCATTTTGGTTATGGCAGTCTCTAATTTACCTCTTGCGTTTTTCAACATAGAACATGTTTTTTACTCGTAGCCTAGTTGGTCAGCTGTGATACTTTTTGGAGAACGAGAGGGCGTTACGCGTAGTTTGACACGCTGTATATCTGTTAGTGTTGCTCGGATAGAAAATGTAACTCTATTATCTTAATAAGAAATTTAAAATAGAATATTTTTTTGTTACATATCATTTTTCAATAGGACCTACTGTTTAGGAGCTGCATTGGTTTGAATTAAATAAAACCACATTTGATCTCCCTATTTTTTAAGTGTATGGTTTTTTTTTTTTAACGTTCTAGCTCTGTAAATGTTGCTAGGATCAACAATTTGACGACAGTTTCAAAATCAGATATTTAATAAAGAATTTTTTTGTTTTGTTATTTGCTTATATTAATTCATAGCCAATATATATTATAAAAATCCAAAATTTTAAGTGCATATTGTATAATTATACATTTTAGGTGTATCTCAGTTTAAAATCCCTTTTTCAGAATCACAATGACTTATTATAAAAAAAGATCTACAAATATTTATTTTCCAAGTCGTTTATTATTAAAGAATTTAACTGAATGTTCACAAATAAGGAATTCAGTAAACAAGCCAACATCATTGAACTTCAAGTTTACGATCGCGTGTTGTTACAAGGATCGATATCGGTAAACTCCAAATCGAACAGATATACTGCTTTCAAAATTAGTAATATTTGTCTTATTTTAAATGGCTAATATCCCTATAATTAAATTAAACACGGTTGATGCATATTTATGTATATTTTGTTTTGTTTAGAAACGGTTTATAAATATACATTTATAAATATAATAAATTTTAAATATACACTACATTTCAAACTTTATATAATTTTAGGTTAATCAGAAAATATAAATGTTCTGGCTGTCTTAATTTGATTCGGATGGAAGTTGAGGTCCCTCGATAACAATCTTCAATGTCCTCCAATCATCGATGAAATCATTTTATTGCCTTTTTTCAAATTTACTTATTATTATCTGTTTAGAAAAAATAATAATAATAATAATAAATTTCTCAATTTAAATAACAAAATAAGCCCCATCCTCTACACGGTGTTTTAAGTCAATTCCAATCCTCGCAGAGTCTTCAGCACATACCCATGATTATAATATTGATACTTAAGACACACGAGTGTCATCAGCAAGTAATGATCCCATCATTGCATCCCAAACACTTCAAGATCATATCATAAATTTTCAATAATGGAGTCTTGAATATAAATAAATTCAAGCAAATCTCATTGATAACATTTATCCTTGGCGTAAGTCTACGAGTTCCTTTCCATCGTCATCCTTTCATAATATTCCACTTATCCCTATTGTACAGAGACCCGCTAACTAGGACTCAATCTGGACAAATGTCTTATATGATATCCACTTACAAGACTACCATAAAAGGACAAAATCTGCTCGTCGTTATAGTCTATTCCAATATATTGTAAGCAAAGCTTGCAATAATTTAGATGACTAATTGAACTGAGTTGAGACTCAACTAAACCTCCCAATTCTTCTCATATTCCAATCGTATGACTGTAACACAATTCACAATGATCTTAACTTCTCAAAAGTTGCTGATTGGACTAACCAAATACCTGTCATTTCATTATGAATTCCATAATCAGTCAAATCAACTATTTGTTGTTTGTTAGTCGGGGCTTAACGTATTTATGTACTCCAAGGCAGGAAAAACGCGGCTATCCTACAGGTTAATAATCTACTCAAGCCAGGGTGAGATAGTCAAGATTCATTATGTGGGTCCACCACGAAATAAATTTTAACCCGCCAAGAGAAATACTAGTTTTTAATATGCATCCCATTCGATTACACGTAACGTTTCTAGGCATCTAAACAGAATATGGCAAAGGAACCTTCTAACACAGAACACTTATAGAAGTTCTATCGATGGACAGTTGGTTTACTAGGCATTAGCAAGCCATGAATTCACAGATAACTTAGTTATGATATACAGTAGTAAATAGGAATAAAAAAATAAAAATATTGAAGTAGTGTACTATTTCTACAGAGAATCGTTATGTTAAAAAAATAATAGTGTTTTAGAAAGAACAACATTTCTCGATAGCTCCAAAGATATAAATCTTAGGTGCTGAATGTTTATGATAGTTTTATTTCTTTGAATTGCCCAAATGATTTAGGAAGGTTCCTGAACCCATTAAATTAACGAGATGCTCACTTAACACTAACACTCGGCCACTAATATTCGGAATATTGTAGGAGGGGGTAGGGGTTGGCAATTTAAATTTAACTGAATTGTAGCGCCTTGCCAAAAGGTGCTAACTCTGCCAATTACTCAGCGCACTTATAAATTCTCTTGTCCGATGCGACCAAATATAGTAAATACGCAGTTTTCTAAAATCTCTAAATAGAGAGATCACCTTGTCACTATGTCGTCGACTTTGGCTGGGTTAGGATTGCGCTGTCAGATTTTAATTTGGACATTTTTATGGATTACTTTAAATAGAGTTGTTTTCATTTCTTGTTTTAACTGTATATAGGTCTTTATAACGAGATTAGTCCAATTTGTTATCCTAGGAAAGTAATTTTTAGGAAAATAAGATGTTTTACTAATGAAAATATACATTTTTCAAAGTTTTTTTATTTGTTTGCTAATATTGTCTTTTTGGAGGTGAAATTCACTAAGTACAATTTTTTCCTAATTCAAGAAAAAGTCATTTGTGTGTTGATATTATCATTTTCCATAAATATAAAAAAATTACCAAGTGGATATAACTGATATACATGCACATTAGAGAATGAGAAAATTCACTATATAACTATCTGAGAAATTTTTAATGAGCATATTCCGGTTTGTTTTTCTTTGCTCTAGAAAAAAAATTTATTTTGTTACTTAATGTCTTTTTCCTCCAAGCAGAAGATATATCTACAGTAAGAATCAAATTTGTTTTGACGACTTTTTTTTTTTTTTTTTTTTTTGCTTTCATTTCTTTATTTAAACCTATTTTTAATAAAAACATGACAATGAATTGATAATATATACACACACACACACATATATATATATATATATATATATATATATATATATATATATATATATATATATATATATATATATATATATATTTGGCCTGATTGTCACAAGTGAGATTAACACTCAGCTGTACATCGTCCTGGCATAAAGAAAAATAAATAAATAATAATAAATAAAAAAAAGCAAATAAAAAATATATACTTAGTAAATCTCTCATCCAGCTTCTTTTTAGGTTTCTGAGAGTAATTCCGGTGATGTCTTGTATAAGGTACGTTCTTATGTTCATGACGTTTGTCAAGAACTCGGCTGTAAAGGATACGTCTATGTTCGTTTACTGTGTACATGTAAATCAAGAAAAGTGTAGGGTTTCTGATGTGATTTCGTGGTTAGTTTTAGTATTTTTATGGACATTTTTCTATGTTCTATATCGATTTTCCTAATTAAGTATATAGGTTCAATCGCTGTTGGAGTTTCATTTGATGGTTTTTTGTAGGATTGGACACAAGAGTAGAGAGTAGATACAAGAGTTTGGAACTTGTTTAAACTGAGACACTTTTGTTTTACGTGTTGGTCTCAGACCATTATTCTACCGAATTTAAGTCTTAAGTAATGAATTTCGTTTGTCTTTGGCTGATTAAGACATGTTAACATGAGTCACGTCTAAATGTTAAGGTGATGTCCTTTTTTTCAAGAGCTTATATAAAAGTGTGAAATGGATTTTTTTTTTTTCTTATTTTATGTTTTATAAATTGTTTATCATCTCTTATTTTAAAAAAAAAACTTTTCGGTTGAATATAGTAGAGAAATCTTAACTATTCTATGAATTATATAGTGCATAATATAGAAAATTATTTTGTTGATCATTTATTCACTTAACAATACCAAATGAGCATTTATGAAAATTGGGATGTGCATGACAATTGTATTTATAAACGAAAGGGGTTGAGACCTCTGATTCAATGTCTCAAAAAGGAATCAAGAAAAGTTCAAAATTTGGTAAATTGGTATTTGGTAAGAAAATTTTATAAGGTAAGGAAAAGAACGCCATCTATCAAATAGTAATCAAGAAGTGTGTAATTCGCATCATATATTAAATATGTGGGCATAGGATAATGTGTGTATGAAGCCTTTTGATTTAAGTTAAGCCTTTTGATTTAAGTTAAAGAGAGGAAAGTACCAGCCTAATGTTAGCAAAACATACAAGAGATGCATTAACAAATGAAGATTATACACTCGGAAACTGATCAAAACATACTTAAGTATGATTAATGTGCTATCTATATACTTATAGATATGAAATGTTTGTAGGTGTTTTAAACTCTTTATTTTATCTCTATTTAGTATGCATTCAATTTTTGAAGTGCGATGTGCTTATGGTGAGACTGGTTCTGTACTGTGGAGGTGACACGATATCAGATGGTGTGATAACGAAACAGGCACTGTGAAATGGACCGTCGCATGCACTTTATAAACTCTTTTTTGTTTTTTTTCATTTTTTTTATTCAGAGGATATTTAGATTTATAATATTTTTTTTTCTTGCCATGTTGTGGCTGATCCATTGGATAACTCACCCTAGCTGATAACAAGTTATTCATGACGGTTATCTTTTTATCAGTGTGCTCTTCTCACAAATGCTTATTTGGTATATCGATTAATTTTGATCTTGGTTTGTTAAGGAAAATTCACTTGATTTGTGATTTGGTATTTGGTACATGAAGGAATTATAATAGAATATTTTGAGGATTTGTACTTTTTTTGTGTGTTTTTTCACAGAAATGTAACATTTTGACATGCTTTAACCCTGTTAGTGCTGCTCGGATTGAAAATTTTATGACAATTTTCTTGTTAAAAATTTATTGGAGAATGTTTTTTGGTATGTATCATTTGTCACTAGGATCCACCATTTAGGAGCTATATCAGTTTAAATAAAAAGCCACGTTTGAAACTTCTACTTTCTCTCATCTTTTTTTATATCCGATAAGGATTAATTATCAACTTAATTTTATTATTAATTGAAATAATTTGATCCTTTTAATTCTCAAATGCAAAACAGTAGATTATAGACAGACATAACCATGGTTTAATGTTTTTCTATCTGACTGGAGAAATTTAGTTCTGTTTTTTGATATTACTGATTTCAAAATTTAATAATCAACAAATAGTAATTTATTGTTGAATTATAAACAATATAATCTCCATCAATAATATATTGAAGGAGGCAATCCCATGTTGGGTGATGGTCAATAATGCTGTATGGCTCCTTAATGCCCAGGTCAGTTGCCAATATCCACCAAATTAACTAATCCGTTTAATTAATTCCCTAATTTGCAACGCTCCTGCAATCCACTACTGCCTACATCTAATGCAATATCACAATCTAGATTATAGGTCAATGATGGTTTAAAATTATTACTAAAAATGAAATAAACATTAATTATTTAAATATTATTTACGAAATATTTCTCGAATAAAATATTAAAAATATGGTATTTAGATTTATTTTCCCATAATTTAAAATTTTAAAACGTTTATATCTGAGAAATAATTTTAAGTCTTCCTTTATTTTATCCTTCATAATAATCTGGTTGCTTTTTTAGATTTATATTTTATTTTACTCCTTCCCTATTAAGCTACCTAACATTCTACAGGGTACCCCGAATTTAAATGGCAAAACTTCAGGAACTTATAGGGGACCCAAAAACTAAGCCAAAGTCCTTTAGAGATTTGCTCGTTTTTGCTTAGTTTCAGAGAAAATCACAAAAAATGAAATAAAACAAAAATGTTACAGGTAGCGATTATCACCTTTCAAAGTTCGTCAGGCTAGGCAGTGAGATATGCAAACAGTTAATGTTATCCTTTACATTCTTTTATTTGTTTACATTTTGGCTTCCTTCTAGGATTATAATTCCTAAATCAGTCTTCAGTCAGTTGCTCTGATATTTTTGTGCGAATAGCATCAGCCACAATGCCGCATACATATTCTAATGTTGAATACTTATACTTAGCAATATCGCGGCAAGCAATATGGCGAACTTTGAAAGGTGATAATCGCTACCCATACCATCTTCAAAATGTTCAGAATTTATTACCTCAAGATTATGTCAACAGATTGAAATTTAGTAACTGGTTTCTTGACAAAATTCGCGATGATAATTTATTTCCATTAAAAATTGTATTGACCGATGAAACTACCTTTACAAGAGGAGGAATTGTTAATCCAAGAAATTATCATGTATGAAGATCCCAGAGCTGTTAGAGAGAATTGGTTTCAGCATGAATTTGCTATTAACGTTTGGCTTGGAGTTAGGAACGGATCACTGGTGGGACCATATTTTTTACCTGGAAGATTGAATGGTATCACATTCACACATTTTTTTGAAGAACGACTTTTCTAATTATTTAGATGACATTCCCTTACAGCAGCGGATTGAAATGTGGTTCCAACTCGATGGATGTCCAGCTCATTATAGCAGAGTTGCTCGAGCTTGGCTGGATATAAATTATCCACAACGATGGATTGGACGTGGAGGAGTAGTACCTTGGCCACCCAGATCACCTAATATGACACCCATGGATTTCTTCGTATAAGGAACCTTGAAGCAGAAAGGTTTATTCGGTGTCAATCAACTCAATAGAGCAATTAAGAGACCGGATCATAGATGCAGTGCACCAAATATCATCAGAACAATGTTTAGCTGCAATTTATCAAGTGAGTGCTAGATGTAATGCTTGCATTGGTGCAAGAGGACAACATTTTGAGCAATATTTACATTAAAAAGAACATAACATAAATATAAATGTTAATAAATAAGTATAAAAATGAAAACTTGTTTTGTTTCTTTTTTTTGCGATTTTCTCTAAAACTAAGCAAAAACGAGCAAATCTCTAAAGGACTTTTTGTCTTAGTTTTTCGGTCCCTTATAAGTTCCTGAAGTTTTGCCCTTTAAATTTGGGACACCCTGTATAAAATATTAAATATTTTTAATTGTACTTTTTCAATATATTCTGTTATACCAATTTATGTTTAATTCCCTTATCACACCATCCTACTTTATTATTGTACACCATCATTAATATTTAATTTTTTCCAACCGCTATTTTTTTTCTCATAACCCTATTATTTATTTTCTGAGGAGGTGTGGGGGAGGGGGGCTCTAAGCGCGATCGTTACAGAAGGTCGTGGGGTTTGAATTTTTTTTACTTTAATTCCTTACTCATACTAGTCAATCAAATTGATTAAGAATCAATAAATATGATGAAATACTGAATTACTTGGCTTAAAAGGCATGAAGGTGAGTAAAACCCAGTAGTATCTTCTCCAAACATATATATTATTTAGTATTCTTATATATATATATACTTTCCTTTTATTTTTTTCTATCGAATTCCATTATTTATTTCATTTTTCCAGTATCTAAAATGATTTTTTTTCTTTAACTTTCTTTCTTCACACCTGTCAATTTATTTTATTTTATTTTTTTTAGGGCAATAGGTAACAGTGCTAAAGATGTATTCATTCATACAATATATACAAGTACTCATACACACAAAATAATGATAATAAAAGATAAAAATAAAAACAAGTAATAATTATAAAAATAAAACTAATAATTCAATTATCAAGAATAAAATGAAATAATAAGAATTAAGTAACAAAAATATAATATATATATATATATATATATATATATATATATATATATATATATATATATATATATAAACATAAACAAATAAATAATAATAATAATAAAAAATAAAAAGAATAAGATACATTCTTACTATATGTACAAAACAGACACACTCAGCCTGGGGAACCACGAATCGAGCCTGTTCCCCGACTTATTGGGGGTCTAGGCCAGACCCGAGAGATCCCAGCGCTGCTCTCTCAGCTGCATCACTGGTAATATCCAGTGGAGGCTGAGTGGGAGCGCTATAGCCACATATGCTCTGGACATGAGTAGAGAAGCTGGTCAGTACCAGGACTCCAGCATAACATTATATTACAAAAGGTCTCGGGGCCATTGCCGTTTCAACCTTCTGGGAGGGTTATAGGGATGGTTAAGACTAGATAGGGATTGGGCTAGAGGATTGGGATGATGGGGTAATTTTTATGAAATTTCGAGAATTTTGAAGGAATGAGATCTAGGACAAAAGGTATTTTTAGGTCATTGTGTAGGGTTTTGTTTGTAACATAATAAGGTGCATTGACAATTGTTCGGAGGACTTTGGATTGGAAAGTTTGGATGCGTTTGATATTGGATTGTTTTGCTGTCCCCCACAGTTCAAGTCCGTAGGTCCAAATTGGTTTTAAGATTGTTTTGTATATTAGGAGTTTGTTGTCGACTGAAAGATGAGAATTCCTGCCTAGTAGTCTGTAAAGTTGGCTGAATCTCCTGTTGAGTTCTTGTCTTTTGAGTCTAGTATGAGGGTTCCAAGTTAGTCTTTTGTCAAGATGAAAGCAAGGTAGCGTACTGTCTCGGATATAGGTATAGGAATATTATTGAAACGGATGGGTGGACAGGATTTGCGGCGAAGGGTAAAAGTTACATGACTGCATTTGGCTTCATTAATTTTTATTCTCCACTTGCTGCACCAATCTTCAATCTGTAGAAGATGTCTTTGGAGGTTAAGGGAAGCAAGTTTAGGATCTGGATGGGATGATAGGATAGCAGTATCATCTGCAAATGTGGCTAAAAAGGTATTAGGATTGGTTGGTATATCTGCAGTGAAGAGATTATAGAGGACGGGACCTAGGACGCTACCTGGTGGCACTCCGGCATCGATAAGATAACAGTTGGAGAACTCTGAGCCACAGCGGACTCGAAAGGAACGATTTGAGAGATAGGATCGTAGGACTAGGTATAGGGATTGGGGTAAGTGCGTCTTGAGCTTGTAGAGCAAGCCCTGGTGCCACACCGGTCGAAAGCTTGCGCTACATCCAGAAATGCACCAGTGCTATACTGTTTGTTTTCAAGGGCAGAGGATATATGATCAACAACACGAAGGCCTTGTTGAACAGTGGAGTGAACAGACCGGAATCCAAATTGATGGGAAGGGATGCTTTGGGATTCGAGTATGGGTAGGATACGTTTTAGAAGGATTTTTTCAAAGATTTTTGAAAGGATGGGAAGTAGACTTATAGGTCTATATGATGAGGTTTTGTTGGGAGGTTTACCTGGTTTTAGGAAAAGAATGATGATGGAGTGTTTCCATATCAGTGGAAAGTGGGTCGTGCGAAGTATACGTATATGTAAGTAAGGAAGAGGATCGTTTTTTGTGGGAGTTGTCGGAGGATTTGGGTGGTAATCAGATCATATCCAGGTGACTTGCGGGATTTCAATTTTTTTAAAAGGAATTTGACCTCAGAGGGGTTGACTGCTTTAGGAGGTAAGAGAGAGGATTGGTGAATTGGTGAAGTGAGGAATTGTTGAACATTAGTAGTGTGGGAGGGGATTTGTTCGGAATGGGGAATAAATGTGCTGGAGAGGTGCTTGGCAAATTCTTCTGCTCTGTTCTCATCTGAGGCAGCCCAGGATCCATCTTCACGTCGGAGAGGATGGGAAATATTTTGGTATTTGAGGATTTTTTTGGTTGCATTCCAGAGAGAATTGTCTGAGGTAGAGAGGGAGGAAAGATAGGAGTTGTAGGATTGGGATCTAAAGGAAGCCAATTTCTTTTTAACTAATTTGGTGTAGACACCTGTCAATTAAAGTAATAAACAATCAGTGAATTTGATGAAATAATGAATTATATTGTATGAGAGTGAGTAGCAGAAGCTGTTTCTTACATCACATATAAGTAAGAGGTACATTTATTTTCCCATGATTTATAATTTATATACATATATAAATATATATATAGCTTTTTTTCATCCTTCTGGGTGTTGAGTTGTGAGTGTGTTGGGATGTCAGTGTATAATTTTTCGTGAAACCTTTTGTAGAGAGTCATTAGTTTATTAACTGTTGATATGCGCAGGTCTGTATGTTGAGTTATGTCATATACTAGGGTATTTTCGTGGTGAACTACAATACTAATTTTATTTTATTAGAATATATATCAGTTATTTTTATAGCTTTACTAAAGTCCTGCAATGCTTGCCAAAATATTTATATACTATGAATTATAGTGTTTCCATACTGTGTTTTATTTGATATCATGCCAACCGTAATATGTGTGATAAAAATCACTGTTAACAATTTCTCTATAATTAGATTGAAATATGTTATACATGCCATGCTAACAGTGACTATCAACGTTTACTTTAGGGAGGATAATGGTTAACGAAAGGCTTCATGTTAAAGAAATTTTAAAGAATAAATAAAGCAAAAAATAAAAGTTGAAACTGATACAGAAACATCTGTATGTACTAAAACATACTTCAAAATAAGGAAAAGTAAGTGGGTAGGGAAGGGGAGTATTGTCCAAGTTGGGTGAGGGTGGTTTGAGCAGTGACTGAGAAATGTCAGAGGTTATATAAACGTTTACGTTGCCATAGCGTTGGATCATTTAATTTCATTTTTTTTTTAAATTTACTTGGCCTCATTTAAGATATATTATACTATTTTTTATTTTTCCAGAATGTGTATTATCTTTTAGGTTTTGAGACGAGTCAATACATTAATTATGTACCCTCCACTATTTTCAAAATTAATATTCTGGCATACATAGTGGTTGAAGTGAAAAAATAAACAAAAAAATCGAGGACAATCATTCGAGAAAAAAAAAAGAATAAATTTTCTTCATAAGGGAGAAAATAGGCTATAAACAATAATAGCTAAATGCCTAATATTTAAAACTTTAGTTGTAAAATGAGATAAAATTATACGAAGTGAAAAAAAAGCGGTATATTATTTAAATGAGCCAGAATAGCATAAACTTAATTCGTTGATTAAACATAACGTCATATAATGTCAATTTTTAGTTTACGAATTTTACGATTAATCAAAGTATTCTGAGCATTTTTATACTTACGGTTTTAAATATGATTTAATAATTAAAGTTGTATATTTTTTTATTCTATTAGGAGTAATGAAATATTTGCCAATTATATCGGTTTTTTTTAGTCGGAGATTTTTATGTCATTACCATCAGCACTATAAACATGAAAATATTTCAAAATCATATTAATCATCAATTCGAAATTTATTAATAAAGTTTATATAACGCAGATAACAATACATTCAATCAAAACTTTTGAGTAAAACTAATACATCATGTTTTTTCTTGTATTATATTTTTCTTTTGAATAATTACCATCTGCCTCAAAGACTCTACACAAAGTTAATAGTATATGATTCGTTATTTTATGATTATAACGTTTTGGTAAGTTTTTGCCATAGTTTCCTATTTCTTGAATTAAAGGAATTTCTGAAAATATTTTCTAATTTGATTTATTAGAAATTGTTGAATTGTGTGAGGTCCTCATTCGTCAAGCATAGATGCTAATTTTGTATTTATTTATTTTATTTTTTATTGTATTTTATAATAAATTACCTACACATTATACAGTTTATGCATTCAATAATGATTTCTGACTTACGGATTTATTCCAAAACTAATTTTCTTTTAGAACAAACTTTGCAGACCTACTTACTTTTCATTTTAATTTCATATAATATCCGGACAATTGTTTTTGTAGAAACTATTGAATGATTAAGAGCATTATCCTTGTTTTATTCCAGCATGTTGTATGTAATGTTTTGACGCTTAATAATGTGAGCCAGTTATCAGTCTCTAAAATTAGATTGGGATATTATTTTTTTCGAATTTGCGTACTTTGTTAAGTAAATATATTTAG
Organism: Euschistus heros; assembly: GCA_003667255.2. NCBI lineage: Eukaryota > Metazoa > Arthropoda > Insecta > Hemiptera > Pentatomidae > Euschistus > Euschistus heros. The sequence goes on from RCWM02000392.1 coordinate 840,090, forward strand.
GATGCGTAGGTCCTTAAGGGTTTTTTAAGTAGTTCGACTTAGTTTTCTATTTTCAGCCATTTTGGGAGCTTTTGGGATCTGAGTGCGGCTCGTGTTCTATCAATCGCCTCTAATGAAGATTGTGGGGTTTTTGTATGAATTTGAAATCGAGGACCGCGCTGGGTGGAGATAGAGAAGCGGGCAAAGATATAGATAGCTCAAGGTATATATAAACCGGTGTGCGAAATCGTAAATAGTTGTAGTGAACTGTTCCAATTAGAAGTGTTATAAATCGGGCTATTTGGGTTCTAGTATCTTACTGTCTTTTGCTTCGGCTCTGATGGCTGTCTCTAAACAGCCAAGATTTCTTCAAAGATTATTCTCAGTCTTCACAATTGCTAGAAACGCCTCGGATTATTTTAGTATTGTTTGCGCAGTTTCTATGTTCGACATTTCTAAAAACAATCCTACGCTGCTGTCGAACAGTTTATCGAAAAAAAAAATACATTCCACCATCTTCGCAGCTTGTGCCATGTGTTATTTTTAACTGATTTTTTATTGTTTATGATTGTTTAAAAACATAACTCACATTTTAATGAGACTATAAAATAACTATAAGTGATTCGACTAAAAACTAACTTTTATATATTTGTATTAAACAAAAGAATTTTTTAACATGGGGACATGCTTTACCGGTGACCTAGTCGCTCAAAAGCAATATTTTTTGGGAAACGCGAGTGCATTACGCTTAGTTTGAAATGAAGGGAGTAGAATCAGATAGGAGCTTATAGTAATACTTAAATTAACACTAATCTTGACTAGGAGGGAGGTTTTCATGAGTGATCTTATTTTGACTTCTACTCTCCTTATACGAAATAAAATATTTTACTCTAGATTTGACCGATCTTGCTCCATCTCTAGGCTATTCAAATTTTTGTGGCTTGCACCTACCATTTAGGAGCTATCTTGGTTCAATGAAAAAGTCACATTTGAAACCCCTATTTTTTCTAAACATTGTTTTTTTCGAATAATCATGAAATGTTAATTCAATTAAAAATCATAAAGGTAAATAGAATTTTTATTTTTTTTTATCGTTAAATATCACGCCATCGACGATTTTTTTAAAAATGAATAAATTCTTAATAAAAATTAAATAAATTAGATTTATTTAAATTTAGCCGTGATCCCACAATGTCTTTTACTCTTGGAATATCGTGTCTCTAAGTGGGCGTGCATTTCTGACTCTGCTAAAAAGGTTTTCCCACGTCCTGGAAGAGATAGAGCCTTTTGCTTCTTTACCAACCATTTCATTTCATCTTATGCTAACATCACCTAGCGACTAAATTAAATACACCGATGTACATACATTATAAGCATCTTCACACCATCTAGGATAAGATGTATAGTTATGAATAGTATCAGTGCCCCTCAGTATTGTTTGTTGAAGAAATAGATGTTATCTAAATTTTTATGGCTAAAATATCACGTGCCTTAGGGTATACAGATGCTTTCACCTGTTCCGGAATAAAAGCATGAGAAAAAATAAATAAATTTAAAAAAAAAAAAAAATTATTTTTTCATAAAATATACATTTTGGATTTTATGAAATTTCTTCTTCATACCTATATTTTATCTAGTTTCTTAAAGTCTCTCTTTAAACTCTTTATCTTGTTTAAGTCTCTCCATTTTATCTTGAATGATCTCTAGCATTTCTTTGTTCGTCTTTCCAAACTTATGTTGACCAAGACTCCTCTATCATTAAGTATCTGAATTATCTTATTGCTTATTAAAAACTTTTAACGAAATTTAAAATAAGTCTTCTTTTTTTTTTATTCAAAATAGTCAGATTTTTAATTTTTATCCACACATTTACCTAAGATTTTTATTTAATCAAACGGTCATGTTTTCGTTATTTTGGGACACTTAAAAAATTGACAAAATGATTTAAACCATAACCTCATTACCTTTAAAAATATTAAATTTAAATGATAAATAGCATATTTACTAAAGTTATTGCAAATACATTTTATATTATTTCAATTTGACGAAAGAACGCTAAAAGATTATTTTGTTTAATATTTTAATATTATTATATGTATTGTTTATTTATCGATTCGTTCGACATTTTTCTTGTATATCTATTATCCATATTAGTATTTATTTTCATCGTTTTAATGAACTTAATGTAAAAATACTTGCGTCCTTGAAGAATGTGGGATATGCTTTCAATTTTTATACTATTATTGAATTGCAGAAAGCTCTAAAAAGAAAGCAGAAGAATGACAAGGGAATATAGTAGTTCTATTTTGAACTTCATAAAAATTATCATTTTTTTTTTTTTTTTTATATTTATGTTTCTATTTCTCCCTTTCATTTTTTTTTTTTTTTTTTTTTCATTCCACAAGATATCCAATTTTCAATTACCACAAGATATGTAATGCTATTTTTGGGTTGGGTACAAGATAAATATATATTTTTCTACTTTAAATTCAACCATTTCAAAGATAAAATTCACTTTCAACTATGTTAATTAAATAAAAAACAGCACTATACATTTTTTTTAAATATTTGAAGTCCACTGAGAGTAAGATTAAATTTAAATAAGAGTAGTTTTAATATAAATAACATTTGTATACAAGCCTCTGACATTCTGATCTCGCTTATCAACTCCTCATTCATCAACAGCTATCAATGATATCAACAGAGCAACAACGACAGTTGAATCCCAAAATCAACTGCATAGAGCCTTCGGTTGATTGATTGCTCTCAGCAATAAGCAACTATATTTAGCTTTCTCTCCATTGATCTGTTCAGTTGAGACTTTACCAGCTACAACCAGATCCCTTTCTATAAAGGTTGTCTTGTCACCAACATAACTTAGCCAACTGTTGTGATTATCAGAAAAAAAAAAGAAGCAAAATATTTTAATACATATTAAAACCTAATATTAAAACCTAATATTAAAACGTAATGTTTAGTATTTGTATAGTTGTTCAGTTTCTTCGTTCGTCTTTCATATCATCAGTAAAAAGAACAAAATAACTTCTACGATGAAACCGTTTTCAGAAAAGAAATAATCATTAAATAACGAATAGATCACTATTTCGCCCATTTAAGCAGATTATATTGCAAGGCCTAGACTCGTCTTAATTTAGTTTTAAGTCTGTTTAAATTCTTTAAAACAGTTAAACATTAATTAAGACTGAATAAATGATCGAAAAATAACATCGATTTTTCATAACCTATTGAGTTGTTATTGTAACCTGCTAAAAATACGAAAACGCTGTAAATATATGTAAACATATACGTATTTTAATAAATGTAGTTTCTATTTAATGTCTTCGATACCTTTAATGAAGCTTTTCTACATTTATTTTTATGACTCCTTTATTTTTTAAATAAATTAATAATGCTATTTATGTTTATTATATAGGGAAAATAATGTCTATATTTTGAATTTTCAAAAAAATATCTAAACATAAAAGAAGAAAGAAAATAATTTATTATAAAGTTGTGGAGCTTTACCTGTACATTTTAGTTATATAAGCATCAAATCTGTCCATGGCTACAGATGTCACCCCTACTGTACAAAGTTTAAAACTTTATTTAGGATTAATGAATTATAGCCTACTTTTCTGACTTTCTTATATTCAAGGACTAGTTGTATCCATGCTTTAATACTATCATGCCTAACTCAAATAATAAAATTTGTTTATTTGGTCTTGACTTCCTTATGTACTTCAACTAGGACATTAAAGACGGGTTATCCTACAGGTTACCATTCTAACTAGGGGGTGGGAAGGTCAAGATTCATTCCGTAGGTTCCTAACGAAGTAATATCAAGCTGTCCTGTTGGGATTCCAACTCACGGATATTGTTTCGGGCTCGCTAAGAATCTCCTATTTAAGACTTTTATGCTCAAAATGGTTTTAGAAAGAATTTGTTTATTTATATATTTTTTGTTCAGATTATTTCTGCACAAACAATAGACGTAAAAGAAAATTGTATTTAAAGGAATTTTTTAACTTAAAAAAGTATAGTCTTAACTTAACAAACCTTTTTCGGGAAAGTCGGGAAAAAGTCGTCGTTAATGCTAAAATTTTCAGACTTTTTTTCAGTTTTCGCTAAATATGCCACTTAGCGAAGCGCCTGCAAACTAAATTTGCTACAATTTCAGATCAGGGTGAGCTCTATATAGCCATTGGTTCCCAAGATACAGGGATATTATCTTCGAAAAGAGGCCATTTTTTTCCCCAAAAAGTGATGTTTTTTCGATATGGCCGCTTATTTTGTGAAATATCTCCTGAAATACATCATTTGAGACCAGAATGGTACCTGTGTGCCCAGCGGTTCTCTCAAATACCGCAGATAACAAAAAACAGTCAAAAGTAGGTTCTGGGGGAAAATACTGTTCTGTATTTTTATAGTTTACTTGTCAATTGCATTTTTTTTTTTTTTGTTATTGTTAAATAATTGATTGTTGAAAAAGAAAAAAATAGGATAATCGGGAATTACGTCATCATCTAACATTTTTTTTTACCTATATACTAAAATGTTTAAACAAACATCATATATATATATATATATATATATATATATATATATATATATATATATATATATATATATATATATATATAGGTTTAATCATTTAATAAAGGTTTAATCAATGTCATGTAAGTCTTTTCTAATTAATTGGGAGCTTTGAACGTTTGTCTAGTATATGTTGAAGTAGTATGTAACGACAAGCAATTTCTTTTCGTTTTAGTCTTGTATGTGGATGTCAAGTGGAGTTCTAGGTAGCGGATCTGTTCAACTGGGATTAGTGGAACATCATCAAAGGGTATTCATGGTGTCTACCGATTTCAGCCATCAAATTTCCCGACATATTCCCGACTTTTTCAAAAAAGTTTTAGAAATCCTAACCAATCGATATTTTAATGGTGTTTCAATAATAACCTAAACAAATCAATCTATGCATACTTTGCTACTTAACATACAGTTAAACAATATATAAAAAAAAAAAAAAAAAAAAAAGCAATTTTCTTTATATTTCAGGTGACTCTAGATAAATTTCAAGAAACACATCAATGTCGAATATTGTCAATCGGTTTGAAAATAGTTACGAGGTTACACGAGGTTGTCGGATAAAATAACTACAAAAATATATGTCCGATCAGAATTCTTTTTTTTTTTTTCCATCTGAAAGCTAGTTGAATTTACTATGATACCTCTTATATGAAATTTTAATCAAGCCCCATGATATACTCACGCCATCACACTGAGAACCCATACTCTTGTGAAATATAATTACCTAGTAGACGTAAATATTTTCATTATTAATGTTTGATTTTGTAAATATTTAAATACAAGTTATATCTGTAAAAAATGTTGAACTATAGATCCAGTTAAAAATAAAGTAGCAAAGCTATACATCAAATTAAATTAATTTAATGCTTTATCAAATTGTTTCCGACTATTCTTCTGAGAAACTAGAAGCAAACGTTTAGCTAAAAGTGAGATGAAAATGATTATTTTTCGAAAATTATTTGCAATAACGTGTATCTCAAATACCGTTAAAAGTATGACAAATACTTATAGAAACAATTTTTTAGGAAATTTAATTAGCTTTAGTTTTTATTCAAATTATATTTTTTCTTGAGTCCACCGTTTCCGAGATATCGAAAAACCCAAAATGGGACCTTTTCCCCTCCACCCCACCGTATGCTCATCCCCCAGGGGTGGGGAAATTTAGTACGTTTTTTTTCTTCTAACTACTCCTAACGATGCCCTAAAGAAATTGCTCGTCGTTACAGACTACTTCAACATTTACTAGACAAACGTTCAAAGCTCCCAATTATTTAGAAAAGACTTATTTACATGACTGTGATTAGACCTGTTTGGATTAATGGCTTTGAGCTTTGGGGCTCCACTGAACCATCCAATTCATCTTGTATCCAATCCTTACAATCCAAAATCCTTCGAGAAAGCCTTAATACTTTTTACTTTGTTACCATCAATCTTATTCATAAAGATCCTAATATGCCCTTTGTTGCTGAGTTATCCCAAACCAGATGCCTATCTTTTATAATAAGCTCCATAACCACTCAAATCCACTAGTTTCTCAACATGCTTCCCAATCTATTCCCGATATTCCTCCGAGGTATATCAAAAAGAAGATGACCTGGAGATCTTCTAGTGTAAAATGTTTATTGAAATGCTACTGATGAGTAGTTCTTTTCAAGTTTCGACATGTTATTGTTATCGTTATCAACACATTTACTTGATGTATATATTTGTACAGTTATAAATTTCAATAATTTATATGAAATGAAAAAAAAAAAGTTTTATGAAGAAAAATGAATTTATTGACAGAAATGTGAATCGTAGCGATGGGAAAGCATTTAAATGCCTTCGGAAATTGTTTCTTATCATAACATTCGATTTCAATATCGATACATCGTAGAGGAGTTGACGATATCATAGCTCCTCTCTGTGGTTATCCTAGTGGACCTATACCAGATCTAGGAACGATCTACCACCTGACCGCCTGCCCTTTGCTCAGCGTACAGTAGGACTTGCAGCCTGCCACTTACGTAACATGGCCTCCAGACGACTGTATATTTAGCGTCATAGCACCCACTGTCCATATTTTATACATAGTTCAATAGAAATTGTGCAATACACGATTTATTTAATAATTAAAATATTTAGTGTAATTAAATACTAGGGGTGCAAAGTAGTAAATATTAAGCATATTTTAAAAATATATTAAATGCTTAAAATCGTTTGTTTCATATGTTATGTTTTCTCAAGAAATATTATTTTGTAAAAAAAAATGTACGAAATAAAATATTTTTATCCGAAAATTTACTCCTATTTGTTTTTATTTCTCATGTTGTATAAACTATTTTTGAGTTTTGTGAAGGAATCAAATCAGGAAATGCGTTTGTGACCTGAGAACTATTTTCAATAATTTTACTTTAAGGATGTTGTCTAAATTTCTGAACAGATAGAGATCTGGAGATAAGTCTGACGAATGAGGAGGCAGTGGAAGAACTTCATAACACCTCGTTTAGGTTATTGCACTTTATGTCGTGAAACATGATTTCTGGCGTTGGTCTTTTCCGATTTACCAATGCAGGGTGCTTTTTTGATAAATCCTTAATGCATTATGTCTAAATAATTGCAGTATGATGTCGATGTGATAGTTTCTTTTCTGGGTAAAATGTACAGTATTAACAAGACGTCCACCGGTTCCACAATGAATTTCTTCTTCTAATATATTTTATTGAAATAAGTGTACAATCTGCCTCAGTAAAGGGCAATAGGTACAGAGATAAATGTATTCATTCATACCGTATTTACAAATGCACACACACACACACAACTAATAATAATAAAAAATAAAATAAAATAAATAATTATCTTCATAAAATAAAACTAATAATTATTTACAATAATCAAAAATAAAACAAAATTGAATTAAAATTAAAATACACAAATTATTATTCATTCATACTTTATATATACAATACAAACACACTCAGCCCGGGGAACCCCGAATCGAACCTATTCCCCACTTATTGGGAGTCAAGGCTAGACGCGTAGAGATCCCAGCGCTGCTCTCTCGGCTGCATCACTGGTAATATTCAGTGGAGGCTGAGTGGGAGCGCTATGGACACAGATACTCAGGACTTGAGTGGAGAAGCTGGTCATTACCAGAACTCCAACATAACTTTGTACATTACAAAAGGTCTCGGGGCCATTGCCGTTTTAACCTTCTCGGAGGGTTATGAGATAGATGGTTATGGACTGAATAGGGATGAGCCAGCTTAGGATTATACTTCTGACTTTTGATGGACTAGGTTTTGATGAAATTCCGAGAATTTTGAAGGAATGAGATCAAGGACAAAAGGTATTTTTAGGTCATTATGTAGGGTTTTATTGGTAACATAATAAGGTGCATTGACTATTGTTCGGAGGACTTTGGATTGGAAGGATTGAATACGTTTAATATTCGATTGTCTTGCTGTTCCCCACAGTTCAAGTCCGTAGGTCCAAATAGGTTTTAATAATGTTTTATATATGAGGAGTTTGTTATCTACTGAGAGATAAGAATTCCTGCCTAGTAGTCTGTAAAGTTGGCTGAATCTCCTGTTTAGTTCTTTGTCTTTTAAGTCTAGTGTGAGGGTTCCAAGTCAGTCTTTTGTCAAGATGAAAGCCAAGATAGCGTACTGAGTCGGAAATAGGTATACGGATATTATTGAAGCGGATGGGAGGACAGGATTTGCGGCGAAGGGTAAAAGTTATATGATTGCATTTGGCTTCATTAACTTTTATTCTCCACTTGTTGCACCAAGCTTCAATCTGTAAAAGATGTGTTTGGAGGTTGAGGGAAGCAAGTTTAGGATCTGGATGGGATGATAGGATAGCAGCAGTATCATCTGCAAATGTGGCTAAAAAGGTGTTAGGGTTTGTTGGTATATCTGCAGTGAAGAGATTATAGAGGACAGGACCTAGTACACTACCTTGTGGCAATCCTGGAAAATCGAAGAGGAATTTCTGAAAATAAGTCAAGCATATGGGTAAGAAGCTTTTGAGATTGCATTGCATTATGTTGAGGTGTACGATGATGGCAGATCTTGGGATATTTTGATGCTTGAGAGATAGAGAGATATAGTTGCTAGAGAGCCTGGGAATAAGGACTACGCAATTTAATGTTATACATTAACATTTAATATATAAAATTAATTATTATATAAATAACCAGTTTACAGGTTATTATATAAATATATAAACGTTATACATTAACATTTAAAATAGTTATGATGTACTTTTAAATATGCAAAATAGGTGTCACATTGTAATATCCGTTAATCCGACCTTTTGGCCGAAACATACATTTACTTATTATTAAAGAAACATTCAAAACAACACCAATTTGAAGTAGAGATTGTATTTCTTATCATACATTAATGTAGAAATGTATGATGTTGGCAATCTTGGGGATATAGAGACACTTAGCGGATATTAGACCTTTACATGGAATGAAATATATTTCTTCGGAAGAGAAATTTCGTCTTGAAGTGAGTGGTAAATAGGTTATGTTGTTTACGTATACCAAAAAAACTAGCATACCTCGTCGCGGCTGCGCCCGCTCTCATAAATAAAGAACTGTGATTATTTTATCTAATAATTGAATTTCATTTAGCATTATTTGTTCAATGATACTTTCACGCACGACAATAATTTATAAACTGTTTAAAATTGCATTGTTTAAGAGTTGAAGAATACGTAAAAGTATAATTAGACATTTAATTTGTCAGAAATAATTTTATTGATCCACCAGGTTGGATTTTAATTTCTAACTATAGAAGTTTATGACAGTTTGGCAAACCTCGTTTTTAGCACTCAAGACTATATATTTTAATTATTATTGTAGTAAAATTTATTATTGTAAACCTTCCTAGAGATATGAAGACGGTTTAATTAAAATTTGGTAAAGTTGGGTTTAATAGTTCTGTCATTGCAAGCTCTGCTGCGGAATGGCTACATATCGGTCGATTTTTAAACTGCACTGGGATGCATATGTCACTCCATATATTTTATAGATTTTAATTTAATATTTCAATTAAAAATAAGTAAATTTTATAATAAATTGTCAGCTCTATTTAACACCTTATCTTTGTGACCTCTCTCGAATGGTACTCGTACATGGTACATATCGGTCGATTATGAAACTTCACTGCGCACCACATATATATCGCTTCTTTATGGCAATATAATTGAAACTTCTGATTTTATTATTGCTAAACCTTCCTTGAACTAGGTGTAGTTAAAATTTGGTACAGATTGGTTCAGCAGTTCTTGCGGTAAGTGATCACGAAAGAAAAATAGCTTGTCCTTTTATATAATAGTATAGATATGATATTAAACAAAAACCGATTAGGCATGACCGAGGCATATGGAACCCTATATTTATAAAATTAAAACCTTAAGGCATATTCACTGGAGGAAACTTGTATAATACGGAGAAGAAACGAGGACTGCCTGGAACACTAGCTGGACAGGCTCCAGGCTTTGACTAATTATATCCAAATGTTGCCCATTCTCACCTCTATATATAGATAGCTCCATCTGGCCCTCATTGGCCGAAATCCTTCGTCACAATATGTCTATATCTAGCAGCTGTTATATAGCCCTATGTAGATCATCCTCTCAATAAAAATGGCTTTAAAAAAATCAGTGTTATCATAGAATTATTACTATATCCAGTCCATAATTTTTTTTTATTATATAAACTTACTGAAATTTTCAACTGCAAAAATATATGCACAAGTAAATGAGTTGATAACGATTACATTAACATGTCAAAACTTGAAAAGAACTACGCATTAGTAGCACTTCAATAAAAATTCTACCCTAGAGGATCAGATTTTTTTTTCAGGAGCTTCGGAGGACTATTGGGATTGGAGTGGGAAGCAAGTTGAGAAATAATGGATTTGAGTGGTTATGGAGCTTACTATGAAAGATTAGGTATCTTTGGGCTAACTCAGTAACATATGGAACATTACGAATAAGTTACGAATAAGTTTATTAGTGATAAAGTAAGGGGTATTGAAGATTTTTCGAAGGATTTTGGATTTTAAGGATGTGATACGTGATGAATTGGATGGTTTAGTGGGCCCCAAAGCTCAACTTCGTTCGTCGAAATAGGTCTAATCACAGTCATGTAAATATGTCTTTTGTAATTAATGGGAGCTTTGAATGTTTGTCTATTAAATGTTGAAGTAGTCTGTAACGACGAGCAGTTTCTTGTTGTTTTAGTCTTCCCTAAATTTAAAATCCTAAATAATCTCGTCGTGTTATCTCGCCGATGGTTAAATCCTCATGGTGCTTATTGCCCCACAAGATTTAAAGCAGTTGCGTTCTTTTGTATTTGTTGTGTTTGCTTCCCTCTAGATTTTTGGTAATCTTTCAGACCATCTGATGTGAAAAATTTGATGAAGTACTTAGTAGATATCTTCAAACTAAGATACTGATTGAACTTGTTTACTATTATTTATTTTATTTTATGTTTTGTTTTAGCTTTATTATTTACTTAGAAAATAAAGAGCCAATGATCAGATTGTATAGGCCATTTAATAAAAAGGCGTGCCAGGCATGTGAACAATAGCCAGCAGAGACTTACCCGAACTTTAGATTAAAAGATATATACTTATTGAGAACGTTGATTCAACGAATAATAAGATATTCGCTAACTTAAATTTGTATATTTAATTAAGTACATATGTAAATGCCTTAAAATATTTGTATACTTTTTCTGAAATTTCGAATATCTTAGAAACGTGCGTCCAAACTGGTATAAGTAAGTATGAACAGCATGTTTCTGTCTAAGTTTTAGCTTTTGATTAGAGGGTACATAAGTTAAAGTACTGGCATAAGTTTTATTTTGCTTTATTTTTAACTAATTATGGATATTTGCAACTGTACATCAATATACATCAAGTAAATTTGAGGAAAATGATTATAATGACATGTAAATCACTTGTTAAGAACTACTCAATAGAAGCTCTTCAAAAAAAAAGTTCTAAGCCTAGAAGGTCTCTTGACCATCTTCTTTTCAGATGCCTCGGTGGGTTATCAGGTATCGAAAGAAAAGCAAGTTGGGAGACTAATGGATTCGTGTGGGAGTGCAGTTTAGTATGAAAGGATTGGTATCTGGTTTGTGCTAAATCAGCTATATATGGAACATTGAGGTCTTTGGATCTTTAAGTTTATTCGTGACAAAGTAAGGGCATTAAGGATTTTGGATTGTAAGGATTGGATTCGAGAGAAGAATTGGATGGTTTTGTGGAGCCCCAAAGCTCAACTCCGTATGTCCATATAGGTCTAATAACTGTCATGTAAATGAGTCTCTTGTAATTTATTGGAAGCTTTGAGCGTTTGTCTAGTAAATGTTGGAGTAGTCTATAACGACGGGCCGTTTCTTGTCGTTTTAGTCTTGTATGTGGATTCCAAGTGAGACGTTTGTCCAAATGGAGTCCCAGATAGCGGATCTGTTCAACAGGGATTAGAGGAATTTCATGAAAGGATACCGTAGGACAGTATGTCGTAGGTTTACGACGGAGGGTAAAGGTTATTTGATGGGATTTATTTTAATTCTCCATTTTTGACACCATTCTTGAAGGTTCATGATGAGGGATTGGAGTACCTGGGAGCAATGAAGGGATGATTATTTACTGATAACAAACAAGTGTCATCAGCTTAAGTGGTGAGGACAGTGCGAGAATGGGTCGGGATGTCAGCTGTGTGTAGCACTGTGTAGAGGACTGGCATAAGTTAGAATTTCTTTCTTTGTGTGCGAACTTCAGATTGTTATTACATTTTTTTTAATAAACTTCACTCTGGTACTTATTGTCTCTTAACAATAACAAATAATGACAATTACAGATACAATCGTCTGGCTGTATTATTTACAAGTTAAATGCTTCAGTAATCACGACGTATATTGTTGACAGAAAAAAAAAAAAAAAAATAAAAAAAATTACATAAAATACGCTGGTGTATAAAAAGATAAAATCATTCTAACTATTGCTCAATTATTTTCATATTTGTTGATAATTGATTGTTGTAAAAGATGTATATATAAAAAGATTTTTTAGATCTATTTCAATAAATAGATTTTTAAAATGATATGTAACATAATAAGTAATGCATAATCTTTTACCTTTCATGAGGTGGTTGATGGAAACCAACAATGGTTACCTGCATATAAAAAAAAAAAAAAAAAAAATAATGGTATAATAATATTAAAAAAAAAAAAAAAGAAGATAAAATAAGTGTTTATAACTTCCTCGAGGTTCAGTCAATATATATTATACCATATATATTATTACAATCAAGCCTTACAATTAACAAAACAGGTTACAATGAATTATAGAAGTTCCACCGGCAATTTATTGAATAAAGGTAAGAATAATAGAAGCATACAAAATACATAAATTTGGGTATATAATTAGTAAGCATAACCGTCATTAGCATTGTAAGTAGATTCATATTTCCCATATTTTTGAATTTTAGACAGTTATAATATTCTAATTAATATATTTATATATATTTATATTGCTGTTAGCTTTATTCTTTGAATTGCTAGTGTAATTTAAATAATTTTATTGTAATCTTTTTTGTTCACTGTAAGGCATGATTATGAGAACAATATAGTCTCGAAACGTCGCTATAGTATAGTTGTTACTTTATTTACCGCACCTCCAGAATCTTAAAAAACATTTAATATTAACACGTCAAGATAAACAAATACACGTATATATATATATCACATCAGATTTACTAGTTAATGTCTTTTAGAACGGCTTTAAAATAAAAATGGCTCACAACGTACAGATTTTATTTACGTTTACAAATGATGTTATTTCTGTATGTTTATGTTGGTTGATATTTTTCTTGGCCAGACAATTAAGAATGTAAATATCATCGCACGGTCATTTTTGTCAAATCAGAGTCAAAACAAAATAAATACCAAGAGATCATTAGCCCGCTTCGAGGCAGAAGGACAACAGCGAACTCGCCAGGCAAAAGACAAGGACAAATTAGTAGCCATTAATTTGCATTCCTAACAAAAAAAAAGGTTTAAAAAAAAAATAAACAGAAAACAAAAAATACGTTTCTAATCGACTATTTAGAAGTGGATAAAACCTTCGCCTTAATGGCCATTGTTAGGAATTGACTAAGATATACATCTATCCATTCGATTTTTATAGACATATTGCTCAAATAAATTTCTGTTATTTGTAAAAGAGGGGGGCAAATCAAATATCCTCAAAAACTTAATATATATTTTTTTTCCTGGGCAACATATTATTAGTAAGCCATTTTTTTTGAGCCCAGGAATTTACAATAATAGTAATTAATACGAAAAAAATATATGTATAATTATATTTAGCCAAAACAATAATACATATTTTATATTCATGTGCATCACAATTTCAATTTTCTGTTTGTAATATCCATTACAATTAAAAATTTCGTCATATCGCTCATTCGGTAGAGCAAAGAAGCAAGAATGAAAATTTAATTTTACTGGCCATGCGAGAAACTAAAATAAAATAGCTTCAACCAATAATACTAGGTATAAGTTTCTACTGATGTATTGATATTTTGAAAGTCTTTCTGACGGATTAATATAAGGTTTTTTTTTTTTCGAATTCCACCGGATGAGCGATATATTAAAAAAATTATGCCTTCTAAAACAATTAAGTATGGCTGTGAAATTTATTCCAATATGTTAAAAAAAAAAAAAAAAAAAAAAAGAAAGAAAAATAGGCAGTTAACATAAATATATTTACTGGATTTATTTAAATTAAGAAACTGAAAAATAGGTACAATGGTCGGTTAAGGATAATGCATTTCTATGATTGCTTTTAGTTATTAATTGTGATTTTTATTTTTTTATTTTCAAAATTCATGTTATCTATAACAATCTCCAATCTTGGTTGCAACTGTTTAAAAATTAATCACTATATTGATTTATTAATATTGAAATTTAAAAAAAAAAAAATACTCTAGAATGAGCTGGGTGTGACTTATGGGCCGTTCATTATTCAATTTACTGGATATAAAACAGTTTCATGAAAAGATTGCAAAATGAATGATTTTTTCATAATGACTCGTATATTAAGTGAAATGGTTTCAATAAATATTTAAAAAAAAAAAAAAAAAAAAAAAAAGGAAAAAAAACTTTTACTTTATATATATATATATATATATATATATATATATATATATATATATATATATATATATATATATATATATATATATTCATAACTTTACACAAATACAAATTTGCGCTGCGTGATCAGGCCTTAAAGCCGTGATGGTGGCAAGGAAAGAGGCGCTGACAGTCTATTTCCAAAGACCGCTCTATTTCTAGATCTATCGCTAATTCTGCCAGAATCCCACAGCTCCCGCCATCCTTACCCTCAGATTCACTGCACTCTTATAAATAGTTTAATATTTTAATAATTTAAAGTATTATATACTTATTCGCCAGGTTTCAAACCCGACTTCTATGATAGATGTTGACAGTCGAAAGGGTCAACGAACCGCTTGGGACCAAAACAACTCTATCGTAGATGTTTGTCTGGACACTTTTGTTTACCTTCTTATCAAGAATTTTTGTTTTAATATTTAAAACTTGGCAAACTATATTTGGTTAGTTTGAATGTTATGGTAGAATCATAGTCCGGACTCGATCACTAATAGATTGCTTCCTATAATAATAAAAAAGAAAGATTCTACAATCAATGAAAATAAACCTGAGTAAAATCTATGCTATATTTTTTACGTAGAGACGACTAGATAATTCGTCCCGCGTTTCTCGCCTATTGTTTGGCCAACTAAGACTTTACATTTATGACTTAACATGCACAAAAATTTGACTTTTACTTTCCATGTTAATTATATGTGCAATAAAGCTAATAGGGCTTCTAAACTCTAAGGAACCTTTGAGTGTAGAAATTTAGATTAAATATTGCTTATCAGTTATCACTATACTAATCCTTCTAACAACCAATAAAAACATATCCGTGTCCAGTATTCAGTTATTTTTCTAAAACTATTCATAAAAAAATATAATTATTTCAAAATAAATGCCTTCGAATAATTATCAATTATGTTTACAATACGCATACTATAATTTAAAACTATCTATGATTTGAGGTATCTTACATTAATGTATATTATAACTATTGGTAACTACAAAAGTAGTATAAAGCGGTTTTATAAACATTTGACCATATGAAAAGGTCTAGGAATAGATAAGGTCTCGTTTACTCTTGAATATATGGTTGCCTCAGATATAATTCCAAGACATACAACAATTTTTCGAATTTATTACATGGATGTACCGTATTTATGACTTCTTGAGGTGCATCCCTTTGAAAAATTGGGAGCAAGAATCGAAAGGTCCAAACAGTATGGTGGGAACATATTTGGTACCCTCAAGAATTTTGAACTTTTCCTAGGCCTGATGTTTGGAATGGAAGAGCATAAACTTTGCTTGTACTGAACTCTAATGTAGCTGGTGATACACAGTAACTTAAGACATTCTAAACCTCCTTGACAAGGTTACGAGTACTTAGAAGTTTATGCTCTTCCATTCCAAACATCAGGCCTAGGAAAAGTTCAAAATTCTTGAGGATACCAAACATCTTCCCACCATACTGTTTGGACCTTTCGATTCTTGCTCCCAATTTTTCAAAGGTGATACACAGTAACTTAAGACACTCTAAACCTCCTTGACAAGATTACGAGTACTTATGGATGAATTTGATCCAAACTTACTTATCCATACGGGACTTCTTTCTTTTCAGTTTCATTGATTTCACAAGTCGATCTACAGGCTATCTTAAAATAATAATAATAATGTATTAAAAACACAAGAATATCGTAAGGCATCTTAATGTTGCTTTTACAATCAATATTTTTAAAATAAAGCTTTTCCGAGGCAGCCCATTATTGATAAATAAGCATAGATTAGTGTTCTAATGAACGTGTTTATAGTTTTTCATGCGTTTGACAATTTTTTTTATTTAATGAGACTATTTATCTATCATAGTTTAAAAATTCAACCAAATGGGATATAGTTGGTTGATTCCAATACAAAACTATTTATTCTCTTAATATCTGTTAGTGATAAACGATTACCGTAACATTGATTCAACAGGATTGAAGAAAGCTAAATAATATTAGTGCTATATATTTATAGGATATTTTTCTTCTTAAGCCTATTAAAGATTAAGAAAAAAAAAAAAAGTATTTTTTTTTTTTTTTTTTTTTTTTGGGCTTTTAATATAATTAGAAGAGAAGTTCTTGAGAGACACCCTTTTTTGGATAAATACAGTATGATTAAGGAGCTATACCTATACAAGAAGTTTCTATTAACAGCAATCGCTATCAGCATATTTTATAATGCCATTCATAACTAAAATAATTCAATTAAAATTATATTATGAATTTTAAATAGTTTAGTTTAAAAATCGAAACTTTGATATAATTATAATGTGCATTTTTGAGCCCGTGCGGAACGAGAAAGGCGCTGGCAAGGAACACTGTTGTTTTATCCGCCTGTTCCAACTCGGCTAACGACCTATTTGTTCAATAAGTTGAGACAACTGCAACCTGTCGCTAATATCTTCGCAATATTTTTAGGATGGAATTAGCATTAGAAACTGTCTGGGACGTCAAAGTATAGCTTTTTCAAATTAACCAAATGAGCCCATTTGAATCAATTTATTTCGAATACATCTTACTAAATTTGTACTAATATTAGAAATAATTTTCAATCCGTATCTCTCCTCACAGTCTCAAGAGTTAGGGCTACAAATACTTATTTCTCCTTGTACACAGAACGATTTTTTGACCGTGATATTTAGAAAAAAAAATTGCATTTATTTATTACTTTACACCAATTACTTTTCTTATTGCTACAACTGAGGAGTTTGCTGCAAGAAGGGTGCAGCTCCATATTTTGACCGTTTGGGTGCAAATGTATGCCATATTAATAAAAAAATTGGCGGATTGACTGGGCAAGAACGATGCCGATCCGATAATAAATAAAGGAATCATACTTCATTATGGATCTGCATCCTCAGTCATTGCTGCAAGAAGGGTTTTTTTCAGTTTCCTAACAATTACCTAATATGGAGATGAACCCTTCTTGCAGCAAACTTTTCAATTTGATTTTATTATTTCGTCATTTATTTACTTATTTATTTATTTTGTCTTTTATTATTTTGTTTATTTTTTCTTTTTTTTTTTTTTTTTTTTAGTTTTAAGTTATCTAAATTTAGGAGTAAATTGCGATTTTTATTTTTCTATTTGTGATAATTTTAATTATAATTGATGATAATCGACCGATCTAAGAATACAGAATATAAGTATTATGGTAGACAGTTTATAAAGTAGATGTTTGTTTTAGATAGCGAATCATAAAAATATTAGAACTATCCATTGTCAACGCTCACTGTTTTTTGAAAAAACTATCCACAAAACGTTAAATCTAACAAAAACTTGCAAATTTAATAAGCTTTCGAATGATATGTTAAAAGTAATCATTATGTTTCGATTTCATGGAGAAATTTACTTTTAAAGCCGAAATAACATGGTGTTCTCATTTGGCATACAAATCCGTTCCTTGTGTAAACAAAACATTATGTCAATCCCTTAGTAGAAATATGCATTTTAAACATAATGAACTCTTCATTGGAATATAAAACAAAGAAAAAAATTATTGATTAATAGAAAATAAAGGAAACTGTCAATAAGGGACACCAGGTCAAAGGATCTGATGTTATTACATTTATTTATTTATTTTTTTAGATTTTCAACGTAAGGTTTGAAATTCAATGATAATGAACATAGACCTCGATTTTGCCGATAGCTTCTAAATGCAGATTGTGTAGAAGAATCCCACTTTTGGAGGTGAATTTTATAGACAGATGAGTCTGTTTTACAGGGGAAGACATCTCTACCAGTTGAGTTTTAAACCTTACATTGAAATATATATATATATATATATATATATATATATATATATATATATATATATATATATATATATATATATATATATAGATATATATATATCTGCTCGGACGCTAGCTAATATAATATTCAGCGAAGGCGATGATCTTCGAAATCAATCGTCATCCCTTACGCTGTCGAAGGAGCCATTACCTTCGGTTTAATAGCCAATAAGAATAAGTGTGGAATGATCCAGCAGTTTCTTAATGGATAGACCTACAACTGCGCAACCTGACTCTAGCACGTTCCAATCCCTGAAGTCGCCGCGAACGTAGCTCGAAGGCCCTTTGAAATCTAGCAGAGGTCTATCCAGATCGGGTACAAATCCCAGGGAGCTGTGCCTCCAGAAATAGATTCTTGTGTTTTGGGTGCCATCCCACTTAACCTTGGGGAATAGTTTAGGTTATTTATAGTGCGTGAGTTGTTGGGCTCGGGGCATCCTGGGGCCGGGGAGGGGGTAGGCGTTCTCAGGAAGTTCAACCAGCGCTGTGGGCAAATCGAGGTTTCGAATTTTTGTCGTATTTCAGTCTCATAAATCATGCTTCCGCAACTTAAAACATTAGCTGGGTAGAGTTAATTAATACTTTAGGTTTACGTAATACTCAATAATGATAATAATACCTGTGTATTTGGGAACTTTTCAAGATCGAAAAATATTGCATTTAATTAAGTTGCAATCAATATAAAGCTGTGATTAATATTTATATAATTCTTAAATATATTTAAATCTTAGTGAATACCTTATTCTTTCATTAAGAAAATATAATTTTCCTGGCAGAAAAGACAACAAACACCTTTTTCTAACAAAAATATTTTCTCTTTTAATTTTAATATTATTGAAGTGCTACCAGTAGGTGGTTGCTTCACAAGCGATAGTCTTGTTATTATTAGGGCGTATAAAAAAAAAAATGACCGTTTTATAAAATTCCTGAGTTCAAAATCTGTAAATATCTTAATGCTATTTATTATTTACTAATACTTAGTAATCCCTTTAGAGCATTCTCTAAGCTTGTTTACTAACACTGAACTTCTTCAAAAAAAGCTTCAGTTCAGTTATATCAGTTAGTTTTATTTCAAAGGAGAAACATGACAGTATCCTACGAAATTCTCGTAATTTTAATACATTACTTAAATAAAATTTCACAGCCGTTGAAGCATCTCGTGAAATTATTAAATATGAAGGGAAAGGTGTCCTTAAAGAGCGCACTGCGCGGCGTTGGTTTAAAAAAATTAGAAGTGAGGATACGACGTTGGAAAGAAAGAATGGCTCTGGGCGGCCATTAATGGATATTGATGAGTTTCCACACACTTTCCGTCGAACCAAAGAAACGTTTACAGAACTTCTGCCTCATCCACCATATAGTCCAGACCTCGCGCCTTCGGATTACTATTTGTTTCGATCCATGGCCCATTTTCTTCAAGGGAAAAAATGTGATATTTTTGCGGAAGTTGAAAATGCTGACCAAGAGTTCTTTGACAGCCATCCCAAGGAATGGTATCAGCGTGGCATCGAGCAACTGGCTAGCAGACGTAGATAACAATGGACAATACTTTGAGTATTAATTGTATTTTATATTAAAAAATAATAGTATAAATATTTGTTTAAGTAACAGTATTTTTTTTATTGATACACCCTATTATTTTACGTTATTATCAAATTTACTGGATGCATATTTTTTCATATACAGTTGTAAATTTCAATAAAAAATAATAAAAATGTAAATATATTTTATTTTGCCCTAATATGTTAATTAAATAATTTTGAACTATCGAGGAGAAACGTCTAAACTACGTGTTTGAAACTCGAGTTATGGAAATATCCGTTCCTCCAATGGGTTCTATTTCTTAAAAAATCAGGTTCCTGTCAGAAATTGATGACTTAATACTTTAAAAATAGTATGTGCCGATCGATCAAAACATTAAGCAGTCAACGCTATATTTAGAAGCAATTGTTTAGAACTATAACTGGTGAATTAATTATTGAAACCGTTTTTATCAAATCGTCTGTAAACCATCAAAATTAATGTGATATTATTTTGAAATACATAACTTTGAAGAATTATCGTTTTTCGTTTTCGTTAGATTGGACAGATCTAAAACTAGTTTTCTTCAGTGGTATAGTATAATTTGAAAAATTATTTTTATTTTTCTTCTTATTTACGTATTATATAATTTAATGATAATTAAAAAAGTGCAAATGTGTAGTTAGATCCAATCATTCCACATATACTAGGTAATAGAAAAAAATAATTAAATAAGATAAATAGAACTTTATGTATATTTATTATAAAAATATATTTGATAGCAAATTTATGGGTATAAATTAATATAAACTCGATTCCCTTCAAATTCCTCTTTACATTGCCCTACGTACAGCTTCTAATCAGGGAAAACATTTTAAAAATTAAAACCTGATATATTTCGGAAATTAAAAGGTTTAAAAACTTAATCACATTCGTATGTTTCATGTTACCACAGTGTTTTAATTACAGTTGAAGTGTGTGATATTGTGCAGCAAATTAATAAAGACAGAAAAAAAAACATAGCTGTATAAAACATTACATAGAAAAAAAAATTAAGTAGTCCTGAAAACCGGTCTAAGAACATAAATAAAAGACAGGTTCTCTGTTGATATGTTCCCGTGTATATATATTTATGGTTTTATAATTATATATGCAATAATTAATTTATATTCTCATGTGCTCCTATAGTGTCACTTACTAAATAAATCATTTTTTTTTTTTTTTTTTTGTGCAGACATTTTAGATTCTAGGCTGTTCTATGAAAACAAAAAAGTCCTCTGTAGTTCTGTTTATTTTTAAATTTCAAACAGTTATTTAAATAAATATAAATATAAATTTCAACCAGTGTACTTGGTTTCATATTTATTCAGTAGCTTCATACATGACGTTCTGGC
Source organism: Euschistus heros (assembly GCA_003667255.2). NCBI lineage: Eukaryota > Metazoa > Arthropoda > Insecta > Hemiptera > Pentatomidae > Euschistus > Euschistus heros. The sequence goes on from RCWM02000392.1 coordinate 861,595, forward strand.
TTGGAAATAACCTGGTTTTTAGAAGTTTCATCCATAATAATAAAAATATTGAATTTAAATTATGCTAATCAAACATTATTATAAAAATAAACCTCTTAGATAAAAAAAAAAAAAATCATAATTCTTCTTAAAATCCTTAATCCTCCTTAGTATGTGACAAATAAACTTATTCTCAACAATCTAATGGTACCAAATATTGCAGATTTTACCCGCACCAGATACTTATCCTTCCATGACAAGCTGCATACCCTCAAATTCACTAGTCTCCACTAGCTTCTCAGTCGATTCCCGATAACCCTCTAAGGCGTCTGAAAAGAAGTTGGCTTCGGGACTTTTATATGTAAAAAATTTATAGAAGTGCTACTATTGAGTTATTCTTCAAAATCTATAGGCTTGTCATTGTAATCATTTTACCGCATATTTCCTTATTGTGTATAATGTATACAATTGTAAATATAAATAAAGAATAAACATAATAAAAAAGAATCAGAAAACATATATAAAAATATATGTTATATATAAAAATACAAATAAAATCTTGGCATAAGGAAACTATTGAAACCTTTATCTATATTAAAGACACTTAATTGATCTATATGGATATCTCTGGAATCATCAATTTTAGCCAAACATACTTTTATGGAAATTTAAGGTACCGACAATTTCCAAGAAGTCAGCTTTTATAATTTTTCTTATTCATTTATTCTTTCATTCTAACTAATCTATTTGCCTTGAAGGAAAGATAAATTTTACATTGTCAGCAAAAACTTAGGTATTAAGTAATATTGTTTATAATATGTAATATTATTTATTGGATGTGTTCCAGCCATTATCTCTGTGATACAATAAATGTACAATCATTGTTACATAATTTATAACATAACCCCTGAAAGAGCTTACACTGTGCAATAGCAAAATCTCTGGCGAAGAGTAACATTTAATTACTGAAGGGACAATGACAACAGACACAAATACTCACTATACCGAAACAAAACTAAAATACTTACTAAAACCGAGGTACTTTTTGATATGTGTATGCACAGGCTTTCGTTAATGGATCTATGATTGTTAACAAAAAGTAATCCGAATGAGAATTAACAAAATGAGAGAGTATATCAATAAACAAAAAAAAAATACTGCGGTCTATCAGAAAAATTAGTAGGATTATGATTAATTATAAATAAAAAGGATATTAGTTATTGTAGGACCTTTTAATTTTTTTTCAATTTTCTAGTAGAATCATTTATTTTTACCATCCTAATATTAATTTCTTCTAGAGTAGTTGTACTTTCACTTTTATTTTTAAAGGCACGCCAATATAAATTTGTAGTAATGATGTAATGAAATCGTTATTACATTGTCGGAAATATTGGGCAGATACATATATTTGTAGTGATCCATAAACGATGTATAAAGCTTGATTTTTAGTCCAAGTATTGTTAATTATTGTGAATAATTCTTCTTCTTCTGTCTCTACCCCCTTTTAGTCCAAGCAACGAAGGATTGTATGTATGTATGTATATATATATATATATATACATACATACATACATACATATGTAAGCTGTTTTTATAATATTTGGAACCAAGGGCGCTAAAAGATTAATTATATAAACCATAAACATTTCATTTTTAACAATAAAAAAGGGTTTTTTCTTTTAATTTTCATTTTTTTCGCTCCATATCTCCTTAAGCATTGCTGTTAGCAAAAAAGTGTATATCTCCTTTTTTGTAAAGAATTTTATAATTATTAATTTAGTACATAAACACATTTTCGCTAGGGCAAGAGTCTTCGAGTTATTAACGAAAAACTGAAAAAAAAACGACCTTTAGAGCGCCCTCCCTCCGTTAGCTCCACCCCCCCCCCCCCAGTACTTTTAGTATGTTGTTAAGGACACCTTCCCCTACAACTGTGCCAAAATTGGCTTCTACATGAATTAAGTCCCCTAGTCGGCCTTTTTTGGTCTTCGTTGCTTGGACTATTTGTTCTGCTAAGCGTGGAGGTCTTGCCTCTGACCATCATGTCCAAAGCCACTTTCCTTGAGTAAGCCCCCTCACCTCTATATACTCTATATAGTAAGCCTCTCTATATAGTTAGGATACATGATTCTTGGTCTGCCAAGATTTGCCTTTAAAAACCACTTGAGCTTATTAGCTTATTATAAGAAAGGATTGTTTCATTCTATTAACATGGCCGTACCCTTTCAATAGCCACTTCAGGATCACTTTCTGAACGGTCCTGAGACCCATCTCCTCCCTCATCCTATCATTCTTTATTTGATTTATTCTGTTTTTTCTTGTATTCAGGGAAGGAATCCCATTTCAATGGCAGTTACTCAGCCTAGCATAGCAGTCGATTAGTGTCCAACTTTCAAATCAGTTAAGGAGCACTGGCAATTTGACTTTCTTTAGTTTTATACTAGATATACACTAAAATCTTGAATAATTGTTAATGAATCAAAATTCACTAACACGACTTGTACAATCTGTCCTAAATATTATGCAGTAGCCCTATACAATAAAAATTTCAATACCCAGAGTTGATACAGAACGATATCATTGTTGCATCCTAAACGAATGCATCTCAGCAATGATATGAAAACCTAACTAAAGATTCAACCTCATATTCTTGATACTTACCCCTCATCTTCCAATAATATTTAGATTTACCGACTAAAGCCTATCCTAGAATTATTGATAAGAACTTTAGATAACAGGACAGATACATTTTTCCAATCCAAAATGTATATAAGCTATACATGTGCATGTTATAACTGTATTATTATTTACTGTTGCAGATTGTATTATTTGCCATCAATTATAAATTATAAATTATCAATTGATATAATAAATTGATAAATTGGCGCTTATTCAATAAAAATAAAAGTAAGTTGGATTGAAACATCCCTATTGTATTTTAATAGGGATTTTGTATATTTGAGAGGTTTAAATACTTGGATGATTTTGAAAATAAGCTGAATGATTTGTAGTGAATTTCAGTTTTTAATAACAACCATTTACGTATAAATTAAATTAAGATTTTTTCATATCTAATTGGTAAGAGAAATTATATTTTGTTTATGGACCGCAGTTTATTATTCTGCAAATAGGATGTGCTTTTCGTCCATGGGAGCCAGTGCAAACTTGTTGGATTTCGATTTATCCTAAAACTTGAAAACATTATTTATTTATCTATTTATTAAAATTTACAAAGGTAAATATATATATATATATATATATATATATATATATATATATATATATATATATATATATATATATATATATATATATATATATATTTACATATAATATATATATATTTACAGTAAATGTAATAATATTTCAATTGCTTGTAAAAGGAATTTACTTTTTTTTTTTTTTTTTTTAGACGCCTCCAGGAGTTGTCGGGAATAGATTGGGAATGAAGTTGAGAGGCTAGTGGATTTGATTGGTTCGAGAGTTTTCTATGAAAGAATAGGTATCTGGTTGGGCTAAATTAGAATCAAATTAAACATTAAGGTCTTTATGGATAAGTTTGTTTGTGGCAAAATGAGTTGCAATAAGGATTGTTATTATTAAGTGTAGTCAAATATAGCAGATAACAAAAAACAAAATTTTATACCTGATATGAATATAGTTAGGAACTGTTACTGAACTGATGCTATTAGAAGTGGATCAGTGTGAATAAGATATAAGAGACTCAGGCGAGATGTGAGGGACGCGGAGCGTGAAGAGTTGTTTTTCCTCTCGAAGGATAATTTTATTTCGCCTTTTCCTCTGCAGAGGCAGGAAGGTGAAATGAAAGACACAGAACGTTTTAATTTGTGAATGCCATTGAGTATAATTTTCACAGAGACGGGCTGCTAAATGAGACACAGCGACCAATGCTACGCTGAGCAGCAAAATAAGTGTAATTGTTGCAGATCTGACATCCTGCCGCCATCTTGTACACGGCGAGATGTTTTAACAGGCCCCACCAAGGCATGGGACAAATGGCGTTTTTAATAATCACTGTATCTTTTATTACCGTAAATAATAAAATGATGTAGCTTTAGGATTGATATATTTACCACTGTACCCGCAATTTTTTTTTTTTTAAAGATTAGCTTGGAATGGTAGAAATTCTTCATTAGTTCTAAAAACATATAAAAAATTCAAAACATCAGCAATTTGATTCACCAGTTATATATGTATATTATTGTTTTTTAATATGTAAGACTTGAAAGCAAATATGTTTATTATACTCTTATTAGGAAGTAAAATTAAAATGAATTATAAAATATATCAAGACAGCAGACTAAGCCAAAAGAGATGAAAGGGCCAGGTGGACAGGCCTTAAGTATTTCTCTAGGACGATGGTTTTTTCCAGTTTCTACTAGAAACAAATTTGAAATGAGGCTACTGTACGAATGGAAAATGGGGCCAACCGATCATAGGAAATACCTTAAAGACTACCCGTCCACCTAAACCTTCCGTCGGCAGGTCCTGATATCTTTCAAAAGTTCTTTTCATTTCGCCTCCTTAGGCGATTATTAATATGTTTGATTTTTTGTCTTAGATTTAATATATATATATGATGAATTTTCTACATGACAATGACAAATAATTCATCTATCATATTTCTATTGATCCTTCTATTCAACCATACTTTACCTCAAATGACATGTACTTTTGATTTTTAGAAAGTCTATTTGCGTTTAAATTTAATTCTTGTGGAGTAGTAATGAATGTTGACATTATCGATTTTTCATAAACAATAGACTCACGTATAAATAAAACAAAAAAATAAATAAATAAAATGCCATTTCCTTGGAAACCTTAAAATCTGCAGTTTCATGCAGTACCACCAAAATGAACAATATTGAACTTGCACTAATATATTGTGGGGTAAAGGTTCGGATGGCGGACACCACCAAATTGGCTTGAACCGCGCTACATCCACCAGTTCGATGCTTACGCTTCACTTTGAGTTTACATTTATCGATAGTTCATTCCTATAACCTCACATGTAAACAATCACTTTTACAGTTTCAACTTGGATTGAGTTGTTCAGTGTATTTTATTGATATTTAGTCTTCTTAAATGTAAATAGGTGAAACAGAAGTTAACAACACGAGGATTAACAATTCATGTTTTCTTATTTCATGTTATCTAATGTGTAAAAGTGTTACAAAACTTAAGAAGATTATTTGTACATGGATTTGGTGTTTTATATATTTTTATTTGTTGTTTCAATTTCAGTATATATATTTTGTAAATGGATTTTTGTCATCCATATTACTTATTGCCCTAAAGTGAGACAGATTGAATATTTAATTCAATAAAACATATCCGTCTATAAATAAATGTGAGAAAGTATATCACAGGTTTCATGTTTTCTTATTTCCACTTCCCTTAGAAAATATAGCAGAAAATAACATCATCACTTTCAGCTAGGATTCTGTCTTATATTATATAATGGCTTATAACATGGAGAATAGGCAATGTGAAAATAATCACAGATTAAGAGGTAAATGACATATTACTACATAATTGTAAAACTATTGGTTATATAATGTATTTTAAAAAGTTTTAGAAGCCTGATGATGGCAGCATTGACTCGGAAACATGTTGCTACAAATGTTAAATAAATATGAGTTAAGCCAAATAAATACTTTAGGATTCTGTCTTTATATATTTATAATTTGTTTTTTTCACTTCTCTGACAGAAAGTGTATCAGGAATTAACTTTACTGGTGGTTTAGCATTATATTAATTCTTGATTTAATTAATATTAATTCAAAATTGATTCAGTGTCTTACATTTTGATATTCTCTTATTTCCACTTCATTATTTCTCATTTTAATATAGAAGGTAAACAGAAGTTAATATTACTTTGAACAGGGATTTAGAGTTTCTCCGTAAATGAAGGAGAATAACCTTTCCCCTATAAAAGTAGCGACTAGAACATCGAAATAAATCGGAACAAGGTTAGAATCGATAAAAGGTATTCTGGGGGCACGTAGGGGTTGGTGTCAGCCATCCGAACCTTACCCATTGCGGTTTTTTACTATTGGAATTTTTAAAGATGTAGTCCTAAAGTAGGAACTAGTAAAACCTTAATGCGATTTTTCAACTTCCTTATACCAATTGCCTTTCTTAGTGTGAAATAAAAAAAAAATCTAAAGTGTTTTGCAGTTTCTGCGGCTAAATATCCAAATTTCTTCACCTTTCTCCACCCCAATTAGAGTTACCATGGTCAGATGGAGTGGAATGTTGCTTGGACCAGATATGGCCACGCAGATCCGCTATTCTTTGTTTCGTTCGGTCTGTCCTATTGCTAAGGCCCGGCGTCTAATTTGTCGTGTTTCTATATGGGTTTGTGGTTAGTTCCACACTTTTCTTATGAGTGTTGCTAAATGGTTAGGTAATACTAAGATTGGGGAAGAGTTAAAGACCTTTCTTTATTTTAGGTTGATTTCATTAACAGGTATTGATGAAAATCATTACGCTATGTGTGCCTAGTAAAGTATTACGACAAAGAAAAAAATAATTTTGCAATAAAAAATATATTCCAATTATATAGAATACACAAAATAGCACGTTATATCATCGCTGCTAGAAAACATCAGGAGCCAGGTAATGCCCCCTAGCATAAAGATAGTTATACACAGGATTGAGATAACATTGTTCCTGCTTTGTGAATGAGTCGTTGGTGAATGAGTGGCCTTCAACGATCGCGAATGGTTGGTTTTAAATAATGACCAGTTGTCGAGTCGTGTAGCCTGTCTTTAGTCTGTCCAGCCAGCTACTGGACTATTGTCCATGATAAACCATAGCGTAGGCCTTCCGTTGTTCAGAACAATAGTATTCTAATAATAATGTAATAAAAGTTTCAGCTAGGGATAGTATTTTGAAAGGTATCGATGTGATCTAAGGGAATCAATATTTTATAATGAAAGCTTTTAATAAATAAATTATAAATCAAACCTCTACTTTATAGACCTAGGCCAAAAGTAATACAAATGATAAATGATTGATCAATAAAATATTACACATGAAATATATGACTGTAATAATCAGGTGAACGATGAACAGGGTTTACCGATAATTGAACAAAATACAAAACGCTTAAATACATACAGCTTGTAGCAAATTGTATGTAATTTATTTTTGTATTATCTTTCAATCCTTTTAATTTACACATGGAAAAAAAATCTATACAATTATTTAAATTGTTAGCATTTTTTTTTTTTTTTTTTTTTTTTTTTTTTTTTTTTTTTTTTTTTTTTTTTTTTTTTTTTTTTTTTTTTTTTTTTTTTTTTTTTTTTTTTTGGGGGGGGGGACCGTTCACCTTTTCTAGGTAGCTTGAAGTTGAAATTTAGATTTTTCACCCAAAAAAACAAAAAAATATCTATTAAGAAAAGAACTTCTAGATTTTAAAACAATTCAGTTAGTGTTCTATAACTTCAACGTGCTCTTGTGCCTAAATAATTGATTTGACAAAACTACTAATATGAAACAATTTGTAGAAAATTAAATGTATTTATTATTATTATTTTTTTATATAAAGAATTTTTTTTATGAATGATTTTTAAAATTCTGAATTTAAAAATTAAAATAATTTTCGGATCTTTTTCGGAACGCTAAAATTGTACGAGAAGGCAAAGTAGGGTTTCAAATTTAGCATGTTAATATTTATATTAAAAAATCACTCAATTGAAATTAAAAAAAACTAATAAGCATCGACATGAGATTAGGACACCCTCCTTGGGCACATCCAGCCTCTATATAGGGGGTGACTTTAATAGGGAAAAAGTCAGTCTTCATTTTTATTTATAATACATGAATTCATTCTAGGTGTAATACAACTTTTAATATTTAGGTCTGTCAGAGGTATTTGTGACCAAACACTTGTTAATTGGACATGAATTTAATTCATAATCATCAGTTTATTTTATTAAAACTTTTTTCAAGTATTTAATAAGTTTGTTAGTGTTGGATGACTGTATTGTATTGATTTGAAACTATTAATTAAATTTAACATTTACTTTATCTGAATATTGAGGTTTTCTACACTCTTTCTGTCTGTCTTTCTTATTCCAAGATTAAGTATAGCAATGACCTTAATATAATATATATATATATATATATATATATATATATATATATATATATATATATATATATATATATATATAATGTAGATTTTGTAGATTTTTTTTTATTGATTTTTTTTTGGTTTTTTAACTTATGGAACCATACTTAAGAATAAGGAAATACCGTATTAGCATCTGTGCGAAAAACTTTAACGTCTGAAAGCGGGATTATGATTGTAATTTAAATATAAATAATGAGCTGAAATAATTAATCCAAGATCACTTTTAAAAAATCAAGATCACTGTACAGATTTTATTGACTCATAAGTTTTCTGAATGAAATGAGTAAATTGAGAGAAGCAATCTTATATTCAAAGTTCAAAGAAAAGTAGAGGTTGCTCATTCCTTCAGAGGAAAATCAATCAGAAAAGTTTCCAGCAAAAAGATTAAAAAAAAAAAAAAAAAAAAAAAAAGGAGTTGGAGAGGTGGAAAAGCCCCAATTTAAATCCATGGGTTTCCAACTTGAAAGGAACCGAAGGCAACGTTGAGAAAATTTAATCCACATTTCAATTATAGGACAAGCTAAATTAATAAAATTATGCTTATTGGACAGAAGTAAATGCAGCTTAATTAAAACAAAGGTTTAATAGTTTTGAATTACTCTCATGGATACGTTTGATTCTATGTATAATAAGTCAGGAAGACAAGTTGTAAAAGTCAGTTTTATTAGGCTAATGGGTAAGAAAATTTATACTATAGTTGTTTATACCAGAGATGAATCTTAGCCGAAATGTTTCGTTTTTCGATACCGATTCCTTGGTTTAAATATAAATTACAGCGAATCGATTGAAAAACTTTAATTTAAGAAATAAATTAGTGAACACATGCATCATCGATTATAAAAATCTCTTATTATACAAGTTAATAACAATTCAGAAAAAAATAAAAAAGATTCGATTTACAAATTTCAAAAGATATTTCTTACAAAGGTTCTATGTTTCACTTATGAATTAAGAAATAGCAAATTTCACTGAATACTGTAGATGGGAGGATGCACTGATGTTTATGTTTAATGTTCTTTAAATAGTTTGTAAGGGCTCAAAAACCTCTTTGACATATTTAATTGAAATGAATAAGAATCTTTATTCTGAGAAAACAAAAATCCTCTATAGTAAAACGTTATATCTAAAATAGTGCTGTTGCATTTATTCGCAAGTCCTTTATTATACTTATCTTCAACAATTTGGCTGTACAATTCTCATTGCTTGCAGAAGAAATGTTTGATTTATATATTCCGTACCAGTAAGTGTTGTGATTTAGTATATGAACATGCTCTGTTTAGAAAGATGGAAAAATATCATTAACAATAGTGTTTTTGACCATTAAGGGGATAGATAAATCGTTATATTATAATGACGCAATTAGTTATTACAAAACTATCGTCAACGTAAGCGGTATTGATCGGTTCCCAGGAATCGACTTGTCATCATCGATTCTCAGTACCAATTGTTTTCTCAAGAATATTTTATTGAGAATCAATTATATTTTTTAGAGAATTTATTAAATTTTATTTATTGCGTAGTTTTTTTGCTAGTTTATTTTTAAATAAATATTATTTTGTATAGGTTACTGTTTTATTTTCCTGTATATTCTATTTGAATGGATTCATTAATTTTTTTTTTTAATTTTTATTTTATTTAAATTTTTATTTTATTATTATTTTTTAATGCTTATTAATTTTTTTTCTGTTCCTTTATTATTACAATTGTTTATACTTTTATTTTCTGATCTATTTTATATTAATATTTAGTATAGATAGAGGATTTATTTTTATTTTTATTTTATTTAATTGTGCATATTGTATGTATGGATTCCTTGTCATCCATATTATTCATTGCTCTTTAAGCGGCAGCTTGTAATAAAACAATATATTAAAAAAAAAAAAAATTCAAATGATTTTTTTTTCTTAAGTGATAGATTGTAATATATAATAGAGATCGGAAAAAAGTGCTGTCTGGGGTCACCTGTGGTGTAGTGGTTAGCATAGTAACCTACTAAACCCATGATCGTAGGTTCGCAGCTCGGCAGATGACCTTAGGATTTTTTTAAAGGGATTAAAAAATCCTTAGCTATGCCGTCCTTCGGAAGGGACATAAAATGGGGGTCCCGAGCCTGTGCGATGTCAGGTACTCGTAAAGATCCCTATCCTAATTATACCTGGATAGGCGAAATTTAGGAATCCCACCGTAGCATCGTCCGATCAGCCACATCTGCATAAAGTGACGTTAAACGAAATAAACAATAAACAAAAGTGTAGTCGGCCATTTTTGTTCTTAACATTTTCTACGCTTAAAAATAGGCTGATTAAAATGAAAACATAACTTATATAAAGTCTTATAATTCTTATTTTAGATATCTTTACGTTTATTCTTATATTCTTTTTTTTTTTTTTTTTTTTTTTTTTTTTTTTTTTTTTTTTTTTTTTTTTTTTTTTTTTTTTTTTACTTTAACATAAGAGAGATAATGATATTAAAAAAATAAAAATAATTTCATAACTGTTACAATACTGAATAAATACCTTATGTAACCTACAATTTTTATTTTAATTCCAGTTTTTGTTTTGTAATTAAAAAATATTAATTCTTAGTTGAAATGTAATATAAAGGTAGGACCGCGAAAAGGAAACTGCTATTTTAGCAATTTATGCAGCGTTTACTTTTAATTCTTTGCTACCTTTCTTACGTATATTACAGATTTATCTAGAAGTCCATAAACAACACATTTATGTCAATTCAATGGCCGAATTTTACTTTATTTTTCTAGTAATTGCTATAAACAAGACTCATAAATATTGCCGATGTCACCCGAATTCCATAAAAAAAAAAGAAGAAAAAAAGTGATTAATAAAAGTTATGGTTCGATGTTTATGCCTCAAGAGAATTCTGTAAATGATCATTAATTAATACAATTTAACTAACGAAATTAATTAATATAAATTATATCAATGATTTTTATCGTTAAATAATATTTTATGTTACGGTGTTTGAGTTGATTCATTATATTAGTAATGAGATAAGTAATGATAGCCTCGATTTTCCATGGAATTAGCGGATGTTACGGCCTTGTTTTTGATCGATTCTAAAATGACATTTGATGGAGCCAGGAAGGACAGACATATAATATAATTTCATGCACTTGGCTAATGAATATATATAGATATATTTCCTGCAGGTACAATGTTCCATGAACTATTAGGCAATAAAAATCTTCACTGACACTGGTTATTATCGATGTTACAGCCTTGTATTCGATCGATTCGAAAATAGACTTCGACGAAGAGGTTGAGAGACACACATGACACGAGGAGTAGGCCATTGTGTCATCGAGAATCGAACCCAATCTAGGCCTGGTTGACTCGTTACCCGCACGAACCTCGTATCACAATCCTCAATCACTGTCCCTTGTCACATCTGAAATATCCCCTGCCGTGGACTGCCAACAATATCTAAGGATAATTACCTAATTCTGGGCCCGATGTCAGTCCCATCTCACGTGTCATTCGATTCGATGTGCCATTAACGAATATTTTACGATTGCCCTAATTTACGAAACCATTATTTGAATTCAAGCAGAAATTGAACTAAATTGTACTTTAGATCAAGCTAATTCAAATTTAGGATTTGGCTCTTGTGTTGGAATTATTTTATTTGAAAAGTAGTTTCGAATGTTTAACATTCATCTACAACAGTTCTAATGGCATACAATAAAAAAAGTTGCAACGGAAAAAACTTACCAGCCACTGAGAAAACTAAAAGGATAACCCAACTATTAGCCTGACCTTATCGACTCCTTACATTTAATCTCCTGTGGGAAAAGTGTAAGTTTATAGTCTATGTAGCAAAGTCCTCATGTTTTTTATGTTTCTAGAACTGATGTTTAATATTTGAAACTAGATTTCAAATAACAAACTTTCAATGGAAATGGCTAATGATTCTAATTGTAGCAAACCATCTATGCCTTCATGCGTATCTCAAATAAAATTGATAATGCTAAACCTTATTCCATGGTAAGAATTTCCTATTATAATACATTACTATTTAACGTTCTGGAACACTTTTCTAACACAAATTATTCAGTAAGCACATCAAAGTAAGTTTGAATTCTTCCTAGGTTATTTCAACCATGATTTAAATTTTCGTTTAGAAGACCCCACTGGGTCACACTCAAACTCTATAAAGTCGGTACCCTTAATCGGGGAAAACCTTCGAGCTTGAAACTAGAGAAAATACATTTTTGGCTAACCTTTAGGTAAAGTCTCTTGTCAACACTTCCCGTGAATTGATTGATAAATCAGAATATTTTAAAATTAAAAATGTTTTTTTGTTCATTAGGAGATCTTTCTCTTCCGGTTTGAGTCGTTACCCATAGCAATCTATCCACCATCTTAATTTCAGTAAGGGATTCTCTTTTGTTTCCTCCAATCTTTTGGAATTGATATACTATCCAACCTTTTATCCCTACTGAGGAACTCCTGATCGATAATTTTATCTTCTAATGATGGATCTAGACTCCTCCATTAATCGAAGATTGGACTGGAGCATGTGTTAGTATATATATATATATATATATATATATATATATATATATATATATATATATATATATATATATATATATTGTCCTTTTGAAATTTGATTAAATTGTTTTGATTATTAAAGGACATTCTCTTTCCGTTCAAAAGGAAATTTAAAAGCATTGTATCTAATAATCCTTAGGTTTGAATAACAGATTTTATTACAATAAAATTTATTTCAGATATAAATAATTGAAATGACAACGATTATATTCATTCAATATGTAAAGAAAGTAAATAAATAATCCTTAAACATTTGTAATGGTTGGAAAAGTTTTGTTGGAGTTTTAAATATTAGAAACGTCAATTCGCTAATTTTTAAATACTTCATTATCAATTTAACATCTGATTAAAAACTGATTAATTGTCAGGTACTTCAAATAATAATTTATGAGTTTAAAAAATATTTATTTTCTAGTCATAAATCAACAGTAAATATAATGCCAACTTTCTTTCAATTTACAAAAAATATGCATGCTATTAATAACTTGTTGGGATGAATATGTTCTATGGGCATATAATAAGCTTCTATTTGAGCTATTAGCTTGGAGAAATGTTGCCTTATTACTGTGAGCATTTATGTAATATATATAATTTTTTTTTATACAATATAATTCGTATTACTAACTAGTGCCAGTTGCAATTCCTTTTCATTATTTTTTAATTTTTCTCTAATATTCATTCATATTTTCACCATGTTTCTTCCTTCTACATTCCTACCACTTCTTACCTGTCCCCCTATTGCTTGTACCTTAGCATCTTTAGATTAACACTTGCATTCGGAATGCATCTATTTTTGCTATTCCTTTTGTTTTTATTTTGTTTCCTTCTTAATCTTTATGTCTCTGTTTCAGCGTGTTTTTAATTTATTTTCCCCGAGATACTTGTTCTAATTTTTACAGCGTGATGTCATCTATTCTGTATAGATGTCAAAATAACTTACAAATTACTATTTATATTGACATATTAATGATAATAAACATATATTATTGTATATATTTTATAGTTTATCGACTACGATATATCAATCTATTTGATGCCAGTGAGGGATCGACTAGTATCGCAGTTAATAGAAGAGACTATAAGTGATGTTTGAAGTGAGTCCTGCTCAGGAATAGTCACACTCCTCGGATACAAACACCAACCGAATCCTATTTTAGAAATGAGATTTTTACTCCCGCATCTGGTATTCCTTCTTCTTGGCTTAGAAACAGGGACAACATAACAGATTTAGTTTTCTCAGCTCTCAATAGAACTGAAAGAACGCCATATTGGTCAGTAACTTGGTTATTTTGGTTATGGTCAGATCATTTTTTTTTTTTTTTTTTGAAAACTTAAAAATAATAAAAAAAACTTTATTAATGACATATTTCTCTCTACAGTCTATACCCTCCGCCAAGGTGATGGTAAATCCCACATCTCGTCCTTAAAATCACATTTGGCCGGCCCAGAAAAGTCTCGTCTTGAAGAGACTCTTCGCTAGGACAGAATTGCCTCAAAACTATAATTTGGATATCCACCTTTACAATTAACAGGGACCAAAATCCTTAGTAAGCCAAAATGTTAAAAGCCCCGAAGTCACGAGTCGGATTTTTGAAAAATCTTTTTGATTTATGATGAATTGTAGATTTGTAATTATTTAATTTTAATGTTCTAATTATCCGTTATTATTTAATTATTTCCTTGATAAACCAAGCATACTAAATCATAATTTTGTCTATTTAACCAACCCTCATTCAGTATGTTTGTGTTCTTCAATGTATTATCATAGATACCATTCTTAAACTTCAGGAAAAACCAGAAACTGTTCACCGTTCGAGAAACTTCAACAAATACTAGACGCCTGAGGTACCGCTTAATTACAAAAGAATCAATATGGCAATAAATAGATCTATTTAGACCAGTAATATTTAGGTACCAAAGCTATCGATTCCCGATACCCTTACCGATACCATGAAGTCGATTTTCGATTTTCGGTGCACATACCTCCAGTTTAAAAATAAATTGAAAAAAATAAGCTACAAAAGCAAAAAAAAATAAATAAAAGTCGATTACAAAAACGACAATAATTCAAGAAGTAAATTAGTAAACCGTTATTACCATTTTTTATTTACAGCATATGATATGTTTCATTAATTATAATACAGACAATGTACACTAAAATAATTCAATACATAAATTTTTATTTACGAAGATAAACATTCCAATGTTTTATTTATTGATTAAGAATTGGAAATGTTACTCAACTATTTCACTAATCGTTGAAGATGAGCTGCATTTGTTTTAATTAGGGTTCAAAAACTAGTATTTAGACGCAATAACATGGATTTTTTTTTTTATATCAATTTATTGAAATTTACAACTGCAAAAATATATACATCAAGTAAATGAACTGATAACGATTACAATAACATATGTCAAAACTTAAAAGGAACTACTCATCAGTAGCACTTCAATAAAAATTCTACAGTCTAGGCTATCTTCTTTTCAGACGCATCGGAGGATTGTCGGGAATGGAGTGGGGAACAAGTTGAGAAACTAATCGATTTGAGTGGTTATGGAGCTTACTATGAAAGGACAGGTATCTGGTTTGGGCTAAATCAGCAACATATGGAACAATAAGGTCTTCATAGATAAGTATTTTGGTGACGAAGAAAGGGGCATTTAGGATTTTTCGAAGGATTTTGGATTGGATACGAGATGAATTGGATGGTTAAGTAGAGTCCCGAAGCTCAACTTCGTACGTCCAAATAGATCTAATCACGGTCATGTAAATAAGTATTTTCTAATGAATTGGGAGCTTTGATCGTTTGTCTAGTAAATGTTGAAGTTGTCTGTAACGACGAACAGTTTCTTGTCGTTTTAGTCTTGAAGATGAAAAATAATCTTTATTCTTGGATATATCGTCCCTTAAGAATAATAAAATCGTATTATTATCTGAGTGACATTATTTTAATCTTGATTTGTGAATGTAATCTTATTTCTTCATTTTCCAATTACGAATAAATATCTTTAACAAACTGTTTAATGCTTCAAAAAAAGTTTCAGTTGCAGGGGATATGTGTTTAATTCGGTTCAAATGTAGCCAGGTCATGAGGAGGAGATGTATAATAATGATGTGAATATTTAGATATCACAAAACTATTGCTATCGATTCTCGATACCTATTAGTTTCTCGACAATCGATGGAACCGAGAATCGACATTTGGAATAGACACATCCCAAATTTAAACATCAAGGAGTCCAGCTTTACTGCTTTTAAATCATCAAATTCCTCTCGTGTCTAATTATTACTATAAAAATACGTAAAATCCTCAATGCTCTGTAGCATGTTCAAATAAAAATTAATAAATTGCTAATTAAGTTATTAATTATTTTATTTCGCTGATTTGGGCTTAACCTGATACTTGTTCTGCCGTAATATTCCGCCCCCTTTAGTTTCAAAGTTTGCTTGAAGTTTCAAATTTCAAAAGAGGTTGAGAAGACAAGAACTTATCAATATGTAGCGGTTGTTTGAATGCTACTTATGGGTCGTTCTGTTTCTAGTTATTGTCATTTTAGATTCATAATCCGTCTTATTTGTTTTTATTTTATTCACTTTCAACATTAAAGTTAATACATATTCTGATTTTATCAATAAAATAGATTTAAAAAACAAAATATCTCCCAGGTATAGTTATTAAATATTCATGATAGCAGTGTAGGATTGCAAGACAAAGAGGTGTTTTAACTGCGTCGACTTTTGTAGAGGCCGCACCATCAAGTACACGCGTCTAATTTATGAGAGAATTTGCGCAATTAGCTGAGTGGTGACCTAATTCTTGTTTATTGAATATGATAATTCCCGTTTAATTTACTTATTTTTATTTTTTCTTATTTGTATGAGTTAGGAGTAGATGTAAATGTTTTTAGGATTATATTCACTAATGGTTGTCCAGACTTTAAACAGATAGGACTTGTATCAATGTATATGATCGCTAATGTGTAATTGTAGTTTAGTATTTTAGTTGATTTTTGTTTTAAAGCTGATAGCTGACATTATTTTAGAAGAGTTAATAAAATGACGTTGGAAATCGTAATGAAGACTTCGGCTACATAATTCATTTATTCATAATTCATTCATTGGCTATTCGTTATACTGTTAGGTTGTACGTATTAAAAAAAATACGAATGATGTAGAGCCTACCACCCAATATGTCACAAAAAAAAATGACTGTTATACCATATACAATACAAAAATGACTGTGTTAATATTAGCATACCATTAAAGCAACATTCCTGAAAGTTAGAAATAGTTTTACAGACCTATTTCTATTGTGTTTTTGTTCTGATTCTATTATCATTTGTTTAATTGAATAAAATAATCCGATTGCACTCACCAGGCTGAAATTAAATAGGACAGAATATGATAACTTCGGCGATAATTAGTTCTTCTGTTTTTATTAATTTTATTTTATAACAGTCTAGTTTTGGCAGTGTCTTACAGAGAGGCTTGGTTGTGCAATTCACCATGATCAAGATGCTTTTTGTCGTGTTTGTAGTGGGATCACAGTTGTGCCACAAAGTGGTAATATTAACCCTAGATTAAAGGAAATATATTATTTAAACTTTTGTTTAAAAAGGACACACAAAGATAATGTATGGACTCCTAGTGAATTTTGCTTAATGCGTGCCTTCAATAATTCAATCATTCAAACAGTCGAACCTCGTGAACGAATGCTATTTTTGTC
Organism: Euschistus heros; assembly: GCA_003667255.2. NCBI lineage: Eukaryota > Metazoa > Arthropoda > Insecta > Hemiptera > Pentatomidae > Euschistus > Euschistus heros. Next base: position 879,039 of record RCWM02000392.1, read on the forward strand.
AATTTACAAATGTGTCATGACTAGATAGCCCAATTTCCCATAATATCATGGAAGAATTGCAAGATTTCCAAGATAATGAACATTCTCACGAAAATGATGCATGTGACTTAGAAACACCCGAATTTTTAGTGTGGATTTAAAAAAATTAAAGAGAAAAAGAAAATATTCATTTAATAGTACCTTTGAAAATCTAGCTGCTAGATTTTTTTTGAAAAACTAATGCTAATAGAATGTAATTTCTATGACTAAATATATATATCATCGTACTGTCCACTGAGACAACTATGGTGACAAGACAAGTGATAGCCAAGAAACTTCCTTAGCAAACCATAGGGTGACATATTTACATATTGCTTATGCAGATAGTAAACCTTAATTATAGCCAAAATATAATGAGTTTAATAAATTAAAATAATTAAACGTTTTGATATGTTTTTAAATAAATTATTAAAGAGTAGTTATAATTTAATATTAGAAGACTAGAGTGAGGTTTAGTCATAGTGAAGGCCTCCCTCGTTGATTCAAACCCAAAAAAATCTTCCTAAAAAAACCCGGAATTGATGCTATATCGGTACGAGGAGTGGTCCCTAGTCGCAGGAGTTACGTCTTAAATAGATCTGTCGCTTGTTCTAGGGTCGTTTAGGGTCAATATTGCTCCTACAGATTGCTGAACTATGTATTGCTCAAAAGTGGAAAGATGATCCCATAAGACTTTATCACCATTATTAAATATTGATTACATTTTTTTGGTTGGAATTCATGAATAACACTGTTCTGCATCAAAATACTCCCTTCAACAAAAATGTTGTTTTATTATGTTTTGAAGTGTGCTAAACATGAATCCGAAATTAGAAAATCACAATAGGGCACCATTTTTTGTCAGATTTGTGTTTTAGGTCGAAAAATGAGGTGATTTTCGTCTTTTTTTTTTTAAAGCATTTTTTCATCATTGAAGGCTTTAACGAAAAATTTAAAAAAAACCTATTTGATTTTGAAACTTTTATAACGTATTGCAAAATGAAAAAAAATAGAGAGCATAAGTATAAGGCTTTGCTGCAATAAATGACATTGTTGAAAAATTGCTTTTATCACATAAAGCCATGGGTTGTAACATATCCTCAAAAATTCATTATTTGCATTCCCATTTGAATTTCTTTCCTTCCAACTTAGGAGATATTTTAGATGAACAACGACAACGATTTTATCAAAAGGTAGTCTACATGGAAAAAAAAATTATAGCGATAAATGCAATGAGAAGATGCTTGCAGACTACTGTTGGGTACTACACTGGGAGACACATGATGAAGAGTACAAAAGGAAGAAATATACACATTAATTATGTTCAGTATTAAATATTATTATTTTATATATTACTGTTTTTCACAAAAAAAAAAAAAGTGTTATAGGACACTGCGGACTCACTGGAAACGAGAGGGCGGACCAGCTGGCCAAGGAAGGAGCTTCGAATGGGCAGTTCGAATGTACCCTCAGTCTCGAGGAAGTAAAAACGCTCAACAAAGCCGCAGTCAGCCAGCGATGGATTGGGAGACATCCACATCACGATCCTGGAGATGCAATCTACGAACTCACTCGAAAAGAGCAGGTACTCATCTTCCGATTGCGAACGGGACGTAACAGGCTCAGAGCTCACCTGTTCAAAAAGCTTCATATTGGATCCGGCCCCCTTTGCGAGTGCGGAGAGGGTGAACAAAATACTGAGCACATCCTTCAGACCTGCAGGCTCTATTCTGAGCAAAGGAAGCAGATATGGCCCTCTCCAACCGATGTGCGGACCAAGCTCCATGGTGACCTGGAGGACCTTAGGAGGACCACTGAATTCCTCATCTTGACCCCCGACCTGGCCATCTAAGGGAAGAACGCAGAAGAAGAAGAAGAAGTGTTATAAAAATACATATAAAAAAAAGTGCTATTTCAGTCGTTTTTTGTTTTTTATATTGATTTGAATTCATTACACTAGGAAATATAACTGTCACAAAAAATGTTTATTAGAGTGAAAACAAACAAAAGAAATTTAAAAACAAATTAAAAATACGCTATTTCAAGTATTTAGAAAATAACGTCTTATTTCTCAAATATAATGCCAGATAGATTTATTTGCCTTCAATTTTTTTCAATTGTACCATCGTAATAGAATTGACAACTAGTTCATCAATTTATAATTTTATTTATCCTTCTACATTATCACGCGTACCTTAATTTACACAACATAGTAGTTTTCGTTGTAGCGTACGAATTCGAATTTTGTAAAAAATTTAAAGCTGCTTGCCTTAACAAAATGGCCATACGAGTAGTTTAACATTAAAAACAGTATCTAAACTTGAACAAAATCTGTATTGATTAATTTTTATTAAATTATTTTAATTATTTAAAAAAAAAAAAAAAAAAAAACAATAATTAAACCTCTCTCTGGGAAGTTTGAAAAGTAATGCGATAGGGAAAGTACCGGCCCCTGGAATCTAAATTCATTTCTGAAAAGTTATCCCAAGTTGCCGCTGATATCTTTCATCTGGTGAATTATTCCCGAGGGGCAGAAATTAAAAAAGTTGGGGACTGAAACAAATCTCCGGGACAGAATTAATGCTAAGTTATAGATATCTCTTCAACGGGCAACTTATTTATGTAACGCCAAGATCGATAGGTCGCCTCAGTGCCTCCTTTAATGAATCAACCGCCTCTTTTGTCCTAATTATGATTTTATTATTTCATCAAAATTAAATCTATCTCTTTAAAAATTATTTTCAGTGTGTTGTTGGCTAAATGTACGTTTCGGTAATTCTTTTGTTAATTGTATAAATTATCCGCAACTGCTATATTATTATCGCTGCTTCAGATAGATACACATTAAGGTGCAGCGAAAACGGCCGAATCAAAAAGATAGAGAACCTAAAAAATCCTGACCCGGGAATAGTGTCCAAATTCGGTAAAAACATTTGAGACTAAAATGACGTTGAAGTTTTAGTCTTGAACAAAAATGCTTAAATTTCAAGTTTTATTTTTTACAAAGCAATATTTTTATAGCCAGAAGACTTGAAAAATAATTCATCAATTTTTTTCTCATTAGGATGATTGTCCTGAGGTCGCGTATTATCAGCTTGAGGAGCTCCTGATACGAGTTATTATGAACCCGTCACATTAACATGTCCCACTGCTTTGCATATTTGATTTATTAGGTTATTAGGGTCTCAATTTCTATAGTGTTTGATAAACTAGGAAATAAGTTTTCAATACAAACTAAATAATCCAGAGTGAAGGGTGGCTGACGATTAGCATACAAATTATTGTTGAAATAAATTTTGCTCAGAAAACTTGAGCAACCAAAAGAAAACTTTGCACAATTTTTTTTTTTTTACCGATTTCGCAACTTTTCCCGTATCATGGATTCTCAATTTCTCAACCTTTTTCCCCCTCCACCCCAATGCTCAGCTGTGGATTTGGCTCACTGCACTTTTTTGATAATAAAAAATCGGATTTCAGTACTAGAGAATGGTATTCTTGCGTAACGTTTTTATCACTCTGAAAAATGTAACATTTTGACATACTCTAGCTATGTTGTTGCTCGATTCAAAATTTTGAACGATAGTTTCCTGATCAGCAATTGAATAAAGAATAATTTTTTTGTTATGTCACATTTGTCGCTAGCATCTTCAATTTGAAAGGTATATTGGTTGAAATGATAAAAAGTCACGTTTTGTCTACATTTTTTAAGTATTCGGGCTTTTGGCACGCTGTAGCTCTGTTAGTGTTGCTCGGATCAACATTTTTTTTTTTTAATTTTAATTTTACCTATTTTTTTATTATTTTTTTTTATTTTTTTTTTATTCTTTTTTTATGAAATGCCTTTTTAAATATTCCAATCACGTTACAACAGTATTTCTGTTTAGCATCATTCTCTAAAAAGTAATAATCAAATATATAAGGAAAAATCAATTCTCAATCTTGATGCAGTATTTAAGAAAGGAATGAAGAATATAAGAAGAAATGTTTTCTGAGATCGGATACCAATACCATTCATATTAACATGCAAAACAAAAAAAAAAAAATCAATAGCTGAAGATGTTTACTAAAAAAATGTAATGAATCATTAAACAATAAATTATTTAAATCTTATTATATAACGCATGCTATCCTGGTAAATCCTATTTCCTGTTTATAAAAACGCAAAAGATTATATATGCAAAAAAAAATAAAATATTCGTCGCATTAAATGTTTAGTAATTTTAAATTAGTCTCCTTTTTCTCAACGAAGTTTTAAGGTTTTATGTATGTTCATAAATCTCACTGTTCTTTCTTATTCAGTATTCCTTCCCTATCCATCTGGCTACTTATAATACGCATTTTTCTCTCTATCCCTAACGAAGGATCAATGTTATTGAATTCAACAGTCCCATAAAGTAACATTGTTTTTTTGACTGTTTCGTTATATCCAACAAAAATAGTTTCTCCAGGAAAGCCAAAGTTAGATATTAACGAAACAGTCAAAAAAACATTGATACTTTATGAGACTGTTGAATTCAATAACATTGATCCGTCCTTAGGGATAGAGAGAGAAAAATACGTACTATAAGTAGCGAGATGGATAGGGAAGGAATACTGAATAAGAAAGAACAGTGAGATTTATGAACATACATAAAACCTTAAAACGTCGTTGAGAAAAAGGAGACTAAACGTGAGAATGTATCAGGTTGAACAAACTAATATTTGATAAGAGGTACCCGAAACAATTAAAGGCACTTCCTCCTTATAGAAGAGAATAGGGAAAGGAGTGGAGGATTACCAAGATTTACGAAAATTCCGGAAAAATGGGTAAGGAGTACAAAGGTTCTTGTGGTGGAAAGGAAGAAAAGATGGGAAAAATAAATAATATACGCGTGGTCTTAAGTTGGTCTGTATCGCGATATAGTAATAATTATTATGTATCAACAATCATCATTAATATTATCTATTAATAATTATTACGTATATAATTATAGGTAACTTTATTATCTGGTATACTTTAATAACATTTTCTAATTACACTAGTTCTGATCCATTTGAAAATTTAAAACAGTTTGTTTTCAACTATTATTTGAGTTGTCGAATAGCATGGAGTTGAACTTTTCTGTCTAATTCAGCACTCTTGTAAAAGAGAAACCAGTCAAAAAATAAGATAAAATATAACAATAACATTCAAAGAAATATAATGGAAAGGTGTTTTGAGGTTAATTTTAAAAAACTATGGTATCGATCCCGAAACATTACTATTAGATCGAACTTTAATGTTAAATGGTCAAGTAATGCTATGTGTCATAGAAGTCTTTTTTACAAGCATGTTTAAGGTAAGGGTTAGCTTAGTGCAGATTACATATTTTAAACATTATTGAATACTCTTCAAAGTAAAGTCCATCGTTTTCAACTACTTTCTCTCATGCTTTCCTGGAGAAACTATTTTTTTGTATGGATTTCTGACTAAAAACCTTAATAATTATCAAAGATCCGACCTTTTAAAAAGCCATGGGCCGCAAACCATAATATGGTGGTGTAATGTCTGGGGTGTACAAAGGATGTTTTCTCATTCTTTCCTTGGTCAAAAGGAATGGTGTGGAAGAGCATTGAAAAACGTTGTTGAAAAATGGCTTGGTTTCTGTTGACCATAACGAGGTAGTATTTCAAATCACAGCTGCATAAACCCTATCTTACTGTACAAAGTAAGGATTTGAGTCCACTGCCCGACAATCAAGAACAAGCGCAAAACATAAAACGCCTTCGAAATTATACCAAACACGAAGCTTCAGGTTTTACCCAAACGAACCGAAGTGTAGCAGTATTACGATGGATATCCTATGTCAAAAATTTGTTAAAGTTGTTGCCTTTCCGCTTAGACATTTTTTCCCCTTCTATGTTTTCTTCTGACATTGCACGTGCGTTTTAAAATGTAGATGACCTCATAAAGCCAACAGAAGGAATTATAGCTTTTGTAAATGTAGACTTTTACATAAATAGTAAGAACAAAAACATTCTAGATGAATTATGATAGTTGGGATCAAGGGTTGCGTTCATACTCAGGAGAGAAAGATATGCTCTATTAATATAAAAAAAAACATTGCAGCCTAACTTCATTGTGTTTCTGTACACAAAGCATTCTTAACAGTCCAGTGAAATATAATAAGATTATAATATAATATAATAATTCTAAAAATTTATAATACGAGTATGGTTCCAAGATAAATAAACATAAACCAATTAATTTATTTATATATTGTTTACTTTATTCTATATATGAAATTAGTATAAATAGAAAGATCAAGCTGTTTTCAATAAAACAAAAAATAAATAATTTAATTACCATGCACGTAGTGGCGGAAAATGTTCAGGGAGTCGAGGATTATATTTTCGGCCATCTCAACATTCATAGCATCCAGGTTCTCCAAGAAGTTCCTTGTTTTGCTCGGTATAGCTCTGTGGCATACTAACCAGTCTCTCTTCCCTAGGTAATGACTCACGGATAGATAGCAATCTAGTATCAATATGCCACTAAAGGAATATAATATTTTTTCTGATTATTCCAAGATAATTTCTAATATCAACAGTACGTGTTAGCGTCGTAGAAATAAATTTAAAAAAACTAAACCGAGTAAAACAATACCGACATTAATATCTGTTACAATACAAAACATACAGAAGATAACATGCCCTGGGGTAACAGATGCGGCACTAGGATCTATAACTAGGAGAGGGAAGAGACAATTCAAATGATCTACACCATAGAACGGGCTAGTGCAATAGGGAATTGTCCATGGTTTATCGCTGCGCCCCAGTATTTTTCTCTTATTTCTCTTTTGTTTGAAGTAAGAAAACATCGTTTGTCATCGAGGACTCTTCCAGAACTGGCTTCTTCCCTTAGTGTCCGTTCGATGGAGCTCATTTCTGTCCTGAGTTCGTCCTGATTCTTCGGCATCTTGCCCATTCTCAACAAGTTTCTTGTGAAAATCATTTCGTATATTACAGATTTTTTTTTTTTTTTTTACTAACATGAGTTCATCGCTAGATCTCTGTTATAATCAATGTTATTATGTTACGAAGTTGATAATCATTTTTTTTGTTTTGAACATCATGTGACATAAACTCAGTCCATTCCAAAGGCGGCACCTATTTTTCTAATTTTGAGTTGAATGTAAGTTTTGTTATGGAAAATAGCATCAGAAACAGCTACATTTGTAAGTAAAATCTACTGTTAAGTGTCATTCTTCCTCATTTATTTTCACAAACAGTTTTCTAGACAGATAAGTCCTATTTAAAAAAAAAAAAAAAAAAAAAAAAAAAAAAAAAAAAAAAAAAAAAAAAAAAAAAAAAAAAAAAAAAAAAAAAAAAAAAAAAAAAAAAAAAGTTTGTCAAAATAAGTTTTCATTTTGAATAAATCCTTCCGTTAAAGTTATATAAGTAGGTTTTCCAATGTCTACCATAGAAATTTGAAAATAAAAGAAACAAAATATAATCGTTTTTTGAAGCCATAATACTTAAATACATTTACACTAAAACAATGGAAAGTTCATAAGGTTAAACCAGTAAAAAGCTAATATTTACATATCACTTGCAAACACATTAGAATTTTCCTAATAAAATTTGTGATATCCATAAAAATTTCATCTCAATAATAATATTCCATGTTACGAACCCTCAGACAAAAGCCCAGAGTATGAAGATTTGTAGATCTCAAAAAGGCATACGATTCAATAGACAGACCCTCATTATTACAAATTCTAGAAGAGAGAAGACTAGATCTCAAACCCCTAGAATTTATAAACCAAACACTCTTCTACTTTGATTTGGCACAATCAAATAGCTTGTATAATCGACCCTTTGACAGGATTATTCCTTCCCTTTACAGAATGAATTCAGTTTAGAGAATTCGCTAAAACGTATATCATTCCTAAAGCAATTGAGAAAGTGATACAAAAAATATGTTTTTTCATATTCGATACTTTGCTGTTGTAGGGACGATATAATAAAAATAATGAGTACTTCTTTATTGCTTTTGTGTTACAAAATAATACAAATTTTAATAAAGTTTACGTGATATTGCTACGTAGTTTTTTCAATATAGGAATAATATTTTCGTAGAAAATTATGATTTTGTAGCAAAAATGTGAATGAGTATATTTGAATAGCATTTCGATGAGAAAAAAAAAAATAAAAATGACTGACGTCTTTGCTTGGTGTAGATTACTGCTTTTTGGAAATTTATAATAATATTGAAATTAAATCCGTTTTCGGATCATCATCCATCATTTTAAATAATGGAGGCCTTTAGAATCCTGTTAATATAAATCTTTAACTAGGCCTTACAAATGAAGTGGTTGGAACCCACAGAACACTACCTGAGCGGTCGACAACTCAGAACAATTTGTCCGTTCAATAGACATTGGGGCGTAGGGGTACCGTTAGTTGTGGGGGCGCATTCTGACCTGCTCTGCCATTCCTGACAAATATTGTGACCTATCGGAAGCCTCAACAGTAGTTAGCAGGGAGGTGAAGAAAAAGAACTGGCTGCTCAGCATCTCTTTGTACTTACAATTTATTGTCCTACTTCCTATGAGACAAATTACTAGCTGCCTTCATTCATTTCTTATTTAAACTAGTATTCCTTAAAAAACATGATTTATACAGAATTCTGTAAAGATATTTACGTATTTGGAAATAAGTTAGAGTTATAGTTATAAGCGACTAATAATCATTAAATCAAAATTGTACAAAATTAATCATGAAATTTATTGAGTTAATTTGTATAAAACAAATTTATTTATATCGAAGCTCCATTTAAGAATCTAGACAAATAAATGCTCAGTAGATACTATATTTGAACATATTAATAATCTATTAAAGATCAGCAAAATGAACGACCGATTAACTAATTACCAACCAACAATTATTATTAATTGGAGTTTATTATACAAAGTAACAGAAATGAAACTTTTAACTTTTAACTGAAAATATATTTTTTGAAATACCTAAAATAAAGACACCTGTTATACATATTACTCAAAGGTAGTTTTTGTAGGAACACCGTACCCTTCTTAATTCCACATAATAAATTATGTTTAAAACGCCAATTGATGAAAATTAGTATTTTCTTTAAAATATTGATTATAAATAGTTTATTTCTATTATTGATTAAAAGAAAAAAAATACGTTAGAAATATTTCAAATAAAAACTTGATTCATTTCAATCAATAAACAATACTTTACCACCCCAAGGGGTTATTATAATTATAGGGTTATAATAAACATGTTATAGATTTAGAAAATATTATTATATAAAATGAACAAACATTAGCTTAATGGTTGGAAGAGAGTTTGAAAAAGTAGAAGTCCGACTGTCAAAAATATTTCTATATATTGGACAAATCTGAAAGAAATATACGTCACTGAATCAGGGTATACTAGGGCTATTGGATATAATTTGTTCATTTTGATTTTATTGTTGTTGTTTTTTTAAAAATAAAATTCAATCTCTTTTTCTTTTTTAACATATTTCTTTGCACATAATGAAGGGAGTTATTTATTTTATCCTGCCTCCTTGAACCGTTCCAAAGCTCATGTCCAATAATTTCATTGAAAATATTATTTTGCTTGTTTGTGCTAGTCAAATGTTTTTAATAAAGAGAATGTTTGATAAATATTTGATTGGAATCCGCGTTAACGCTATGTAGCTTCACAACTTAATGTTAATTTTGTGTTTTTGTTATTTTATTTATTTATTTTTATTAACCTTACAAAAAAAAACGACATGACTTGATAAATGAAGTGTTATTTAAGTTTAAGTTTAAAATATAATGTTCAGAAAGTCAACGATCCTTTCTTTCCATCAACGAAAAAGTTTTGAGAAAAGAAAATTTTAAGAAACAAAATCACATATTTTAAAGCCAATATTTATATTATAAAGTTATACATTTAAAATTTTGTATAATTCAATGTATTATGTACATTTCTAACGACTTTTTATAGTAAGACAAGTATATGTTAATACAATTTAAAAAAATATATCTTAGATATATAAATGTAGTTTGTATTCATTTTTCATTATCATTTAAAATACTTTTAAAACCGACTGTTCTTTTTAACATTCGATATCATTGGTCCACCATTAGTTTTAGTGTCACAGCATTTCGTATATATTTTATTTAAATAAGATTTATTATTATACTTTAAGCGTTTTGGACGATTGGGACCGGCAAATTTTAAATACTTTAATCGAGGCTTGAATAATATTGTTTTTAACGTTAATTTCTGAATTTTCATTTGTATTATTGTGATTAAAAAATAAATTTATATTTAGTTAGTTCAGAACTAAATATGTTTTGAATTTAATATCGCTTTCATGTGCTAGATTCGCACTAAAAAGTAACAAGTAGTTTGTTGATCTTTTCTGTCATCGGATGTCTATAGTGGTATGGTAATCTATATAAAAAGTGATAATTTCAATAATCGCTAAGAATAGGGTAACCTAATAAGTACCATTTCTCACTGTGTGGCATGTAAAGTGATCTATACATGTCAACACTTATTAGGTACAAGTTATAAATTCTTAAACTAACATTGATATTTATATCATATGAAGTAGTATATCAAGAGCAATATCAATTACCACCTTCCTATGTCGACAAGTTGGTTCTGATACAAACATTGCTGTTAGGTAATCGAATTTTAGGTGAGGTGAGTGTGTCTTTTAACATATATATATTTTTTTTTTTATTATTGGTTGATCCGCGGCGAATTATTATCTTGAGTTACTGTCACAAGAGAATGTTGCAGAACAGGTTATCGATGAAGTAGCCGATGCAGGCGATCCTTGAAATACGCAGCCCGCAGGCTGGTTACATAACTAGAGCCGCCTCTTCACTAATTGATCACTGTTTATGGCCAGGGTCAGGTTCGAGTCTCATCTGGGGCAACTTCTATTAGTTCTCACTTTTTTTTTTTCTTATTTATTTTCTTCTTTTTTATTATATCTAATGGTGGCCGAAGAAGGGAAAGGTAATGGATTGAGTGCGGCGGGAGTCGAATCGTTTCAGATACCGCGACACGAGTTCGATTTCAACATGGATAGCCTCTCCTTCTTTGTAGCAATGCTCCTGATCATAAATGGAGACCAGCGGATAACATCTGGAACCAGTTCACAACAAATTGTTTGATCTAGTTAGTGAGAAACGCTACAAGTCTTTCAAGGCCCAATTAAAATATTTTAACTGATCGATACTGCCAGTTTCTCACTTTTCTCAATTTAATAAGATAATAAAAACAAACTATCGTTTTATTAAGTTAAAAAAAAATTATCTCTGTTTAGATTAAGTATCAAAGCAAAGAAACATCGTACATGTTTTTCGTATAGGTATACATTTAGACTCGGTTGGGATCAGTATGTGCAACCATTTTTCTGTCATAGATAACAACTAGGGCAGGAAGAGCAGTTCACCCTACAGGTTACCAACCTATTCTATCCAGGATTTTGAGGGTCGATCAAGAAATAAATTTTAACTCGTCCAGGTGGGATTCGAATCCACGACCTTCAGTATCGAGCACGTTGTTACCCTCGCCCCAACTGTTACTCGTTATTACCCATTGAGCCCTCAACACGCTATTTTAGTGTAATTTTTTTTTATGAGTTAAATCTAGAACACTTGGTAGTCCAACCTGCAAGAAACATTACCATAAATAATTCATTTCTCTTTTTTACCATGAGGCAAAACCATCTCATCCAAATCGTACTACAATGATATTGACATCATGCAACAAAAACATATAAAAAAACAACCTGCTTTGGTTAATCGTAAGGGAACTGTACTCTAAAAAGACAATTTTTCACACCATACAGTGAAACATCTAAACGAGATATGTTACCAAGTCCTTCCTCACCCGCCTTATTCGCCAGACTTAAGGGGTTGAATATTTTGAATAAAAATGTTTTGATTTCATAAAGTTGTTTTATTAAATAATCTTTCCAGTGAAAACGGACATTCCTTGTGTTGATCTAATAATATTAATAAATCTTCATAGTCATTTTCATATTAGTATTAAACTAGGTAGTAAACTGTTTAAAAAAAAAAACTTTTCTAGAGGGCTGAAAAGCCATTTCTACGTATTACCGGTTTACCAAAGACTATTTTTTTCAAAGAGAATGTTTGTGGACCTCCTGGATTATTTATTATCACTCTGATTTAGCAAAAATTCATTGATATCCGTAATGTTATCCCGAGCAATGTCAATAACTATAACACATTTTTTGAAAAAATCAGGAAATATTGAGAATTTAATCAGAACCTTTATTAATAGAAAGTCATCATCATCATCATAATCTTTCCCTCTCTACCGCTGTGCAGTGTGGGGATTCCCTCTATAGAGCTTGACCCAAGTGTCCCTTTCTTGAACCAATTCTCTCCTCCTGCTCCAGTCCAGCCCTCGCTTCCTGAACGCCTCCCGCACGCCTTCCTCCCAGGTGATCCGTGGTCTTCCTCTTGGTCTTCTTCCTTCTACTCTCGTCTCATACGATATCCTGGCCGTTCTCTCCGTGCTCATCCTCAGGAGGTGCCCAAACCATCTTAATTTATTTTCTTCAAGAGTGGTTTCTACCGCCTGTACCTCGAGGTCCTTATCTTATCCTTATCCGGATCCTATCTCTCCTGGTCTTTCCTTCAACCTTTCTTAGGTATCTCATTTCCATTGTCTGGATCTGCCCTTTGTGTTTTGAGGTAAGGGTCCATGATTCAGAGGAGTAAGATAGGATGGGCAGGAACGTAGACTTGTAGACGGATATCTTGGTCTTCTTCGTCACCTCCCTTCTGTTGAGAAAACCTTTCCGGATTGCGTTGAACAGTCTACCAGCTGCTCCCAGCCTTTGCGATACCTCTCCATCGATATAACCGCTTTCGTTGATCCAGGCACCTAGATATTTGAAGTCCTGCACCTGCTCCAGAATAGATCCCTTTAATCTCAATATTCTCATAATACGGTGAGGACGTCTTCCTATTCTCATACATTTCGTCTTATCTGGATTAATATCCATGTTGATGCTTGTCAACTCTTCTTGTATGATATTTACGTTGTGTTGTAGGTCCCGGTCATCCGCAGCGAACACGACGAGGTCATCAGCAAAAGCGAGAACTGTAAGCAAAGCAGGCTGAAGGTTCCTATGCCCTAGTTGAAAACGCCGCAATCTGGGTTTGGCTCTCTTCAGCACCTTATCCAGCACCAATATGAAAAGCAGGGGGCTTAGGCTGCACCCCTGACGTATTCCCTGCGTCGTCTCAAATTCCTTGGAGGTGTGGTTGCCAGTCCTTATAATATTTCTTGTTTTTTGGTAGAGACTCCTGACTGCCAGAATCGTGCCAATATCCACTTGCTTTTCCGACAGAGCTCGCTCTATATCCTCCTTTTTGACTCTGTCGAATGCCTTTTCTAAATCCACGAAGCAGACAGAAAGTTCTTTACCTTTCTCTATGGACTTCTCCATGACCTGCCTCAAAGTAAAAATCAGGTCTTGCGTACTCCTCGAGTTTCTGAATCCATACTGCTCCTCTCCTATCTGGCATTCGACAACTCTTCTTACCCTTGCTTCTAGAATTCTTGAATAAATCTTGCTTGGCACACTGAGCAGAGATATGCCTCGATGGTTATTGCATACTCTATTGTCTCCCTTCTTGTAAATAGGCACCACCACAGCGATCTCCCAGTCCTTCGGTATCCTTTTCTTTTTCCATACTAAATTTAAGAGATGGAGAAACATTTCCTCACCTTTGCTGCCCATGTACCGGATCATTTCGGGAGTTATTTCATCCAGCCCTGCTGATTTACCCAGCTTCATCTTCGAGATAGCCTCCTCCAGTTCCTCCTCGCTGATGAAATCGTCTTCTTCTGCATAATCTAACTCCGCATTATTAGTCTCATCTGGACTAACGTCTCTTCCCTCCAGCAGTAATAGAAAGTCACTTTTTTAAATTGTAAATTTTAAATCTGTTAGATATATTCTCATGAGTTTACTTCAGGCGGTACTATCCACATATAATATAAATTTATTAAAAACGAATAGAAATTTATTCGGAGACTTTATCCTAATTGCACATTTCATAGGGCAAGCGAAGGATAATCCATTATTAAATAACGTCATAAGTTACAAAAGTAGAGGAGAAATAGGTCATAAAAGAAGAAGTCATGAATGTAAGTTTTTTTTTTTTTTTTTTAAAGGATTACTGAGCTAAATATCTAAGATTATCCAACGAACATCTGAGAGTAGTAAATAGATAAATGAAGAAGTAAAGTGAAAAAGAGAAGATAGGCGACATTGTGGTTTAACCCAAAACCTGTTTGCTGCATTCAGAAAACATTTGAAGTTAAAGCATTCCTCTCTCTAGATTTTATATATTCACATGCGACGTGTTGTGAATAAATCATGCGTTCATTAAACTGTATAAAACCCTGTATAAACTGTATAAAAATAGAATGAACCTTCGTTTTCTTTTACAAGTTTTGGAATGATGTAATTCAACCATTGCTAAGGTAAAAACTTCGTTAACGGCTTTCATATTTGTTGTAATCAGTTCTACACAATACGACAGTGAAATCACTTACACTATTTGACTTGTAAGGGAGTATGTAACCGTTTCCCTAACCGGCGTCAAAACGTAAAAACTCTTGCACATTAAGGTTGGCTGACAGACCAACTCCCTCTGAAAGGTTGACTGCACTTGTGATTCGCATTCCTTAGCACCCCACGGAATATTATATATATATATATATATATATATATATATATATACTTAGGTCAGTTCAGCACCACCCAAGCTATTTTATTTTATGAAATAAAATCATAACAAAATGATAACAACAGGTGGTGTTAATGAGGAAATTATTAGTTTCCAAAATTTATTAATTATGAAAATTTAAATAGTAACTCTCAAATACAAGGTAACATACAAAGTAACTATAAACTGTTAAATGGATCTTTTTTATGCAATTGTCCATCAGTGCTCCATAGTGGATTGTCTGGAAATTAATGAAATTTTTATTAGGAATTTATTATCTCTTAAAAACTGTCATGGTGGATGTTAGTTATACAAATTATACTGATATTAGATGGTTTCGGAGAGGTCTGGAGTGTACGGTAGATGAGACAGTCTCTTAAAATGTTCAAACGATTTTCGTGAAGTCATAAGTGAGACATTGGTCAATGCATGAGGTACACAAGTTTTTGAGTTGTTTGATTTCCTTGAGGAGGTCAAGGTATGGTTGATTTCCTGGCTGAGAAATTCTTTGCGTGGATCCTAAAAAGAATAGCAGAAGAAATTTCATAGAAATGGATTTCAGGAGAATATCTACTATTTCAAAAGTACAGCATAATCTTGTGCTGAGGAATAAGTATTCTCTATACAATAGAAACCAAATTGTTTAAGTAGTACAGTCATTAAAAGAGAATGTCGTGCCAAAAATTAGAGCGAAGGCCAAAAATTAGTTTTGATTTATATTCTTCACTGAAATGGAGCTACCTAAGAAATTATGGATAAAAGATATACTGTAAGAAATGGTTTCCATACTTTAAGATTGATGGGAAGGAAGGACAAATAATTGTATGAATAACAGTAAAAAGAAAATCATTAGACTCATTTTCTTGCGAAATATCGAAGTCTAGTGTGTAAGTAGATGCCTCTTCTCTATACACGAAGAACACTGTTTACGATCGTAACTAAGTGAAAACCAAACTAATCTGCAAAGGTATCCAAGAAGCAAATAATAGATTATTTTTAAAGTGGTTTAATATCTATCAGTATATATTTTTTTAACTGATTACTTCTGGCCAGGGTATCCTTAGATGAACAGCGATACGATTTGCCAGAGAGCTACCCGGATGGCACCTATTTGTGGACGGTCGACCGTGAAGAGCCAGATCGTTGTCCTGGATGCTCAATGGCTACGAAGGAGTGGCAGTGAGAGTTCTGAGTCAAGAGGACTTCATATCATTCACTTCTTGAATCTGTTGGACTTACGTATTCATTGAGTAAATCTTGTTGACTTTCCTCTAAAATATTCTAAAATTACCTTTTTATTTTTATATGACCTATAAAATCTAAGCTATGATATTCTAAATTACTATCCTATGATAAACCTATTTGTAGATGTAAACCCAGTTTTTTTAAATTCCGATAACCGTCCTGTTTCTCCCCCATTAGATTCATGATGATTACCTTAAGGTGCCTGAAAATAAGATGGCCTTGGGACCTTCTCAGAAGATCCTGTATTAAAATCGATGGGTTACACCTTTATTAACCATTTTCAACTATTTAGGTTCAAAATTACTCTGAGTATGTAATACATAATTTATTTACAATCCAGACAGTGAAGTAAAACTGAATTCATTGGACTAATTCTTATTTATAGAAATAAATATTTAGAAGTATGTAGGTTTTCTTTATTACTAAAAAGAATCTTAAATATTCTTAAAACGCTCGAGGTAAGCATTATGGTATAGAAGGATCAATATCATTAGGATTGATGAATTAATTGCCACTTCTGTTGTAATTGTTTTATTTAACAACTAGTTTCAAATGTTAAACATTCATCACCAGTTCTGAAACATACAAAATTTTCAAAAAGTCAGCAATTTGTTACGTAGATTATGTATATTAATGTTTTTAAATGTAATGCAAACGGACTTCTGAAAAATATAAAGAGCGGAAGGGGAGGTGAAAAATAAATTCAAAACAAATAAATTCAATAAAGAATCGAGAGTGTAACTAACACATCAAGTAGTGACTAGCATAAAATTAAATATTTATGAATCACTAAAGAATAAGAATATCGTTCAAAACCAATCCAGATTTTTTTTTTAAATTACCAAAAATCTAGATTAGATAAACATTTCCAATCGTCCCATTTAAAATTTGTACCCAACAGGAATGGAAAAACCAACCAGTCACACGGAAAATCGAAAGGTCCACCACCTCATCCTCCTTAGGTGAGTACCTATATATCTTATGTCTTGTCTTACATTTTTAAAACTTTTAATATATACCTATTATCAATGTAACAAAGTGCTGATGTTTTAAAAAATTTATATGTTTTAGAACTGATGATGAATGTTCAACATTAGAAACTAGTTTTCAAATAAAATAATTCCAATAGAAGAGGAAATTAATTCATCAATCCTAATTGATCTTAGAACGTTTTACTATATGGATAGGAGGATGGAATCGAAAACCAATGTATGAAAACCAGCATGATTTTGTAATTTAAAAAAAAAATAGTTTACATTATGTTATAGAGAAATCCCCCTAAATAACAAAATGTATATTATTTTGTTAATGCTTTATATCAAAATGATTAATATTAATTATAATATTTTTTCTTTATTTTCCAGTTGTAAATAAATAATTTCAACAATTTAACGCTTGACTTGCATAAACAATGCTTGATTTTGGACGAGAATTGTTTTAAACTGTTTACCTGTGTGTACAAGCAGTACTGATATAAAACATGAAAAATTGCTATGTTAATAAATATGAAAACATACTGTAGAAAATGTATAATAATTACATGATTAGGTCTAATAAAGCTATCACCAATATCAGCGGTTTCAATAGATCCCTAAGAATCGATTTTAGATAATCGATTCTTGATACAGATTCTTCTTTTAGAAATCGAAAATCTACATTTGGATCGACACGTCTCTAATTATTATATTATCGAACTACAGTATATTACTGTTATATCACATTAAATATAACTTTTTACTTAATTAAATGAATGATGTATTTCTGTCTCAACTCGATTGTATGAAGGATGGATGAAATCGGATGAATGGAAATTCCTAAACTATTGATTTACTAGTTAATAATAGCTGAGGAGGGAACAACAAGTCCATTTCTAATTCTGGAGGTGGATTATCCACTATCGAGGCCTGGCTAAACTAGGCCAACTAGATCCCGCTCTAAACCGCATATCGTCATTAATATCTTATTTACTACCAAGAAATGAGAAAATGTGTATATCATAAATACTTATTGGAAAGTTCATATAATTTATTATATCTCATGAATTATAGTTTTTAATAATAAATAAATAAAGAAAATACGTATCTCCATTCTGCTGTTTGATAAAATATTTACTTTTATGGTATAATTAAACGCTTCTTTTATGGGTATCATCGTTTTTTTATTGTTAATATTATTACACTGTAAGGACTCATGTATTAGTTCACAACCAGCGAATAGGTATTCTTCATAGCTGTGTATTCTGGAATACAATTTCTTGAAGGAACTTTGGATTGGTATCTTTGACAAATCGAAACTTATTATTTTCTAATCGATAAATCTATTATTAACTATTTTCAGCATGAACATGATATATTGATTTGCCGTTCAATCGATTCTGGATTCTCAGTTACGGCATTTAAAAGTAAATTGCTATTCCAAAAAATAAATCGAACGATAACTAAAGAAGCAAACCAAATGTATCAAAAACCAACAATTATTCAAGAATTAAATTAGTAAATATCATTATGAATTACAAAATATAATATATAATTTTGTTACAATTCTGACAAGTGTGTAAAAAAAAAAATTCAATTAACAAATTTTTACTTAGAAGATATATTTAAATAATTTCATATATATTTATATACATATATATATTTGAAATATATGTACAATCTGCCTCAGTGAAGGGCAATAGGTAACAGTACTAATTACGTATTCATTCATGCAATATATACTAGTACTCATACACACAAAAATAATTATAATAAAAAATAAAAAAAGGAACCTTGAATCGAACCTATTCCTCCTATTCCCACTTATTGGGAGTCAAGGCCAGACCCGAAGAGATCCCAGCGCTGCTCTCTCAGCTGCATCACTACCAGGACTCCAAAACAACTTAATATTACAAAAGGTCTCGGGTCCTTTTTAAACCATTTTAACCTTCTAGGAGGGTACCCAAAGGTTCTGAGTTTTGTTTATAGAATAACTTTTAGTGCTTGAGGAATAACTTGTATGATCTTTTAGGACAAGGATTGGGATACAACAATCATTTCATCAATCCTAATTTCCTATAATATAGTAAATTCAACAATAATCCAGTGGATGGGAGTATACATTAATATTTCTAAGGATATAGTTTTAATATTGTATAAAGGCTCCAATACCAGTATGAACATGTAATAGAATGATAAATAATCTTTTTTTGGGGGTAACGAAAATCCCTTAAGAATAAGAAAAAATATTAATAAAATGTAACTATTGTCATTTATAGATTTATTTCTTTGGTGCATGATCTATGGTAATTTAATATTTTAATCCTTTTCCTTCATTTTCCAAAAGCGTTTAAATGTCTTCAATAATTTGACGGCGTTTATTTTCCTAGTAAATGATTGAATTTTCAAATAAAAAACAATAATCAAACAGTATACTATCAATTCTTGGATATTATTGTCTATTACCGACAATTGCGAGACGCAATGATCCTTGATGAGCAAGGAGGTCGCACTTACACCAAGCACTTGCTCAACACTTTGTGATTCACCTCAGCCTCGTGACAACACTGCGCAGCTATGTCAAAGAGCAGGACAATAATAACCAAGGAGGGCTATCAAGGAATACTTAATGCAATAAAATGATAAAGATAATATTAAAAAATCAGACAAGGCATATTACGAGTAAATTAGTTGTTTCCATACAGTAACACATTGTATAAAAATAATTGATTTTTTTTTTTTATATATTTAAAGAAATAAACAATACTATTCCTACCAAAATCATCACTATCATCATAATAAATCCTCTCCTACCGATGATACAGTTCTTTTCTTAACAGCCAGGACCCAACTCCACCTTCTTAAACCATTTCTCTTCTCGTCCAAACCTTTCTTTGGAATATATTTTATTATTTTATTCTCCCTAGTGTCTCGGGATCTTCTTATAGACCATCTTCCTTTGACCTTGCATGTCATTCCAACAAGGCGACTGCTCTTCATTCTCCATTCTTGATAAGTGTCCAAACCATCTGAAGCAGCTTTCTTCAAAAACTCTTCAAAAAGTCTGCTCCTATGTTCGAATTGCGGGTTTTTACCCTCTGTTTCTGTATGGAATCTCAATTCTGTTGCTTGCAATTTGCTTTCTTGTTTCGTCATTCTCTCTCTCTCTCTCTCTCTCTCTCTATATATATATATATATATATATATATATATATATATATATATATATATATATATATATATATATATATATAATGAACTCTGTAGTTGTAAATTAAATGGAATAAATAAACAAATAAAAAGAGGCCGAACCTTCTCCAAGTACTTGGTAATTACCTCACTATAGGGTAAAAAAAATAATGATAGGATTGAAAAATAAAATCTGTAAAAAAACTATGAAAATTCGCATTTCCTTAATATTTTTTTTATTAAATTAAGTTGTTTAACCTCACCTTTAGCTTATTGCTACCGGAAAATATTGCCCTAGTTCTTATAATGCACAGCTTAGTTAGCATATGTTTAGCTTAATTAATGCTAACACGCATTGAATTGAGTACTTTTTAGCGTGTTTAAAACTTGCTTAGTTAATCGATGCCGTGCTTGATTAACATAACTAATTTAATTTAGTTTATAATGAATGAAGAAAAGGAGATTTGACATTTTTGCAGGATTCCCTTTTGATCAGGGGGGGGGGACTCTCATTGTCAAAATTAGCTCTGATTTTATATTTTGTTGGTAGTGTTATTAATTAAATTCATTTAAATAACACTACTCCTAAATAAAATAAACAAAAAATATTTACTTCTTCAGATTGGTACAATCATTTTTATCCGATCACTAGAATTTTTCTTGTCATTATATTTTAGTCAACTCCTCCTCCTCTTAGTCCAGACACACACGGCAATAAATAGTGGATTTTTTTTTATATTTTTGAGGTGCTGGATCCAAAGTTTTAACTTTGTCCCCTATTAACTTGGTAGTTAAATCAGAAAAATAAGAATGGAAGTTTATTTCTCATTTGATTTTTATGATTTTTTGGGTGGCTAAATCCGAACTTTAAATTTCACAATTAACAATAAATAATTAAATAATTCTCTTTTCGGTTTTTTCTTTCATTTTAAAAAGTTAAGTAAATTAATACGAAATTGATAGGAAAAAAAAGTTCATAAAATAAATAAAAACAACCCTTAGTGAGTTTTATATATGTTTTTGTGGCACTGTATTCTTTCTTCATGGATGCACTTTTTTATTCAGCAAAAATATCTGTCTGTATTAGTATTTTTTTATTTATTTCTTATTTTTTTTATTTTTTGGTTTTGAATTTTATAATTGAATAATTGCTAGAGTATAAAAAAAAAAATAATAATAAAATAAAATAAAAAGAAGAATCATACAAACGTAATAAAATCAATAGGACAAGAAGGAAAAATAAAGGATGTAATAAATTATAACTACATTATTAATTGTAAAAGAAAGTAACTGATAAAGAAATTTGATCAATAAATTTAACACTTTATTATCCGTTTAACAATCGATAAAACGCCCCACGAACTGCGACCCATTTACAATAATAGTCCAGAGTGTGATAAATTAAATAAGAAAAAATAAATGGGGCAATGAGTTGTGTTGGGACCGTGCCCTAGCCCAATTAGCATTCTCTAAACTTAGAACAGCCAATAGATATCCAGCTCTAGCCCTCCGCTCTCCCTATTGGCTGTTCAGTCCACCAATCGTCTGTAACTTCTTGTCCACTTCTTTGTGATCACTGGTCAGTTATATTTGTTCGGTTTTCCTTATGAATAAAAAGAAATATGGGGCATATCCTTCTAGGCAAAAGTTAGTAACTTATTAAACAATAATTTTATTTTACTTAATACAACATGTTTTCTTTTAGGATCCACAACCCATTAAGTTTATAAATACACCACTCGCGACGTCAATAGAGCTAAAATTCATCAAGTATGTTTAATCAGAGCTTGACTGTTTTGTGGGTGGGCTTCGTCACTAATACTGCCGCTTAGTCTATTTAGTTCTATGTCTTTTATTGTGTCATGAAATCTAATAAGACGAGACATATCGTATTTTACGTGAACTAGGAACCTCGATTTACAATAACTGTTAATAAACTTTAAAAAAAAAAAAAAAAATTATACGTAATAAAAAAACATATATATATATTTTTTCTTCAAATCAATCCGGATAATCGGCTATCCGGATAATTGGAGTTTCACTGTAATACTTTCTTCCAAGTAAGAAAATTAAATAATTTTCCGGTTTTTGTTTGCTCTTAGCATAAATAAAGTAGCAATGTGCACCAGAGCGTTAATTCTCACCACAATGTACATTTTGTCAAGCCTACTTTTTGTCTTTATTTCTTACAAGGAGCACACCGTTTTCGAAAAGCAGTTACAGCAGACCTAACTCCATTTAGGTATCCAATCCTTAAAATGCTAAATGCTCTCTGTTATGTCACAAATAAACTTATCCATAGCGATCTTAATGTCAACTTTATTGCAGATTTGGCCCAAACAAGATCCCTTTCTTCCATTACAAGCTGCATACCCACTCGAATCCACTAGTCTCCCAACTTTCTTCTCACTCTATTCCCGATAACCCTCCGAGGCCTCTGTAAAAATATTGACATGGCATTGTAATCATTTCACCGCACATACTTATTGTATATATTGTATACATTTATTATTACCAATAAAGCATTAAAAAAAGAAAACAACTTTTACCTTGGCCTTGTATATTTTAGGATTGCTTTTACTCGCTGACTTTACACTTTTGAGGAGCACAGATTATTGAGCCGTTGCCGGGACAGAGACCAGATACAATAGACCGCTCTCCCCGGGTCGCTTTCCCGAAGTGCCAACGGATTAGCGAATATCGGGAGCGAATTGAGCGGACAGGCGAAGCAAAAAAGACTGGAAAAGAGGACAAAGAAAGAAGGACAAGGGAGGCATTTAGATTGGCAGAATGAATCGCTGCTAACGGTGGCTCCTAGAGCATTTCCATGTATAACGGCACCGCCTTTCTCTTAGCTCCTCTCTGCTCTCCGCCATGTAGTCGAGGGTCAGTGCGAGGTTCAGAGATTGTTTATCTAGTAACTGATTTCGGACTGTTTCGGATGCTAAAGACTATATAAATCGTATGGATATACACTTGCAATAGCAATCCATAAAACATATAAACTATTCAATAAATATACACATATATTTTTTAATATTTCATATTCTAAAAATATAAATTAATAATATTTACACTGCCGGTCAAAAGTTTGAGATCACTCTGAAACGATATCAGTAAATTTAAAAGATTGATATTCAGTGAAAAATGAATGGATTTAAATAAAATTCAACACAGATATATAGTTTAGGCCAAGACCTTTAACTTTAAAGTTCATCTGTCTGTAAGGGACTGACTGAGTATTATGGTGAAAACTCAAAAGCGAAAGAAAGTGTTATTTACTTGTAAACAAAAAAAACAAAAACATATTTGTAAAGAGATAAAGAGAGAGGGGAAGATGTTAAAGATATTAAACTTTTAAATTTACCTACTTTGGCTCAGTGTCGTATCAAACTTTTAACCGGTAGTGTATTTATATAAATTCATAGGTTCAGCCTTCTTCGTACCAAGTGGATCTGATATATATACATAGCTAAAGATCTTCAATACACACAAAACTAATAAACATCAATGGCTAATTTATTTTTTTAATTTTTGTAACCATTTGTCGGATGAGTTGATGAAGTTGTAACAACTCTACATCATGTCAATTCCAATCCTTTACATTTCCCAATATCCATGAGAACTATTAATAGAAAACTACCCCAAAGTTTTATGGTACTTTAGGCACATATAAACACACATCAGGAATATTTACAGAACCAGAATAAGCCCCGCAGACATCTAAACTTGATCCTGTAGATTTGCAAAAGGGGTTGTGACCTTGTTGAAGGTGAAGAGGGGGCCGTTACTATGATAACCTTTCTGGTCTTATTCTATATTATTAGTGGACATTCAAGATAATGCGGAATGGCCTTATTATAAATGTAAGTTCCTTAAGGCTTAAGTATAAGTTCTGTATAATATGAATGTCCTGCTGCGCACATAAACAAGGGTTAACTGTCATTTTAGGTTGGTTAACGTATATTATTCAGAACTGAACAGTCATAGTAAACAAGTAGATGTTAAGTTACGATAATGAAATAAATGATTGTAAAACAATCTCCCAGACGAACTTATGTAGTTCTTATAATCGAATACTCTAGTTCTTAACATCAATCAATTACCAAACTTCAAAATCTCAATTCATCTAAAATGTCAGTTTCCCCTTTGTGCTTAGTACTAGGGTATTTAATATATTAAATAGTACTTCTTCTTCTTCTTATTTTTTTTTTTTAATCAAACATTCACAAGCTTGTAATATTACGTTTCGTATTTATTTTAATTTTTAAAGAAAAAGTTTTTTTATTGATTTTAGGAATATACCGGGTAAACATTGCAATCTGCTCCTATTATGAGCAATAAGTACTATGGATGGATATGAATCCATTAATACCATACTTACGATATGAAACAAATAAGAAAATAAAATAAAAAACCTGTAATAAAAGAATAAATTGAATGAAATAAATTGATAAAAACCAAAAATAAAAATGAGATTTTTTCAAAAATATATTTATTAATATTTTAAACTAAATACAATATATACAACATGTAAATGTGTGGAAAATATTCATTATGACATGTTAATAACAAGTAAAGAGCTACTCAGTAGTAGTGCTTCAATAAAAGTTCTACATTAGGTCCCCTGGCCCACTTATTTTCAGACGCCTCCGAAGGTTATTGGAAATTAACTAGTGGATTGGAGTGGATATGGAGTTTAAAATGTAAGGATACGTATCTGCTTTGAGCTTTATCAGAAATATATGGAACATCCAAATCTTTACGTATAAGTTTATTTGTGACATAATAAGGAGC
Source organism: Euschistus heros (assembly GCA_003667255.2). NCBI lineage: Eukaryota > Metazoa > Arthropoda > Insecta > Hemiptera > Pentatomidae > Euschistus > Euschistus heros. The sequence goes on from RCWM02000392.1 coordinate 904,036, forward strand.
GTTAAGAATTTTACAAAGGAGTTTGGATTCCAGAAAAATTGGAAGGTGTAATGGAGCCCCAAAGCTCAATTCCGTAAGTTAAACGAGGCCTGGTTAATGTAAATGTCTTTTGTAATTTATTGAAAACTTTGAACGTTTGTCAAGTAAATGTTGGAATAGTCTATAACGACGAGCAGTTTCTTGTCGTTTTAATCTAGTATGTGGATCCCAAGTTAAACCTTTGCCCAGGGAATTAATTGAACAAAATAAGATTCAAAATTCAAAATATATTAATACTCTAATACATAATATACATATATACACTCAGCTTAGAGATCCTCAGTGACAAGCCAGGTATATAGAGATCCCGGCGCTGTTCTTTTAGTTGCGTCACTGGGTTCCCTCCCGCTGGAGGCTGAGTGATATGTTAAAATATTAGATGCTATATTATAAAAATATTAGATGAATATTTTTTTAAAAATATTTTTTGATGGTTGAAAGTAATAAAATAAATAAATTCTATTATGTATTATAAAAAATTCACAAAAAAAAAAAAAAAAAACACTTTTAGCCGTCCATTTTAAAATTCAACAATGGAAATATACGGAATAGTCAATAGACGACATTAATCCTTTACCTCTTACACAACCGAAGAGTCTCTTTCGACGTTCCGTACTCGATCAAAAGGAGGCTGCATTTATACGAACACCATGCATTAACATATCGAATGGCACGTGAGGTGGGACACGCGGGTACCCACGTGAACTGATCGAGTTCTAGCGCCATAGAGAAGGTCCAAGATTGATCGGTGTACTACTACATGTGACTACTGATAGCTTGTCTATAGGATACAAAAATATCTCTAGAAACTATGTGTTTTTATGAAGCTTTGAAAGTTAATGATTGAAGCAGCTTTGAAAAAAAAAAAAAAAAAAAATTAGGCAATGTATTTTATATCCATATCATAAAGGTTAATGTCACGAAAAAAAAATCGATTCATTAATTGCACTTTACTATTATTATCCCATTCAGAAGACTCTTAGTTGGCAAGATCCGGATCTATACTGGAAAGGATACATCCAGAATTCGTCTATAACTAGTGAGCGGTGTGATTATATTAATAATTCCAAAGAAACGTCGCTTTTATTGAATAAATGTAAAAATATGCCCTACACAAGGGCAAGAAGTAATGTGGATGATTATGAATTCAATGAAGAAGTATGTAAAATAAAAATAAGCCATTAGCCTGTAAGTAATTAAAATAAAGTAAATTATAACAGAAGTTATATTGTAGCGCTACAGTATAGTGAGGGTTTTACAGCAATGTTTTGCAGGTTATGAACGGAGAAGCAATAAAATATATATTTACAAAATCTTCATAGTGAATGATAATGAATTTAACTCCTCAGATTCAATAGACGAATAGAAACAAATTATACCATATGAATTATATTCTAACTTATAATTATAATCAATATCAACAGTAATAGTAATAGCACTCAGAAACGTGGATGATGAAAAACAGATTTTCAAAAGTGTTTGAATAAGGATCTCGTACGTCAAACAAAAACAAAATTAACAATAAAAAAAAAAAAAAAAAAAAAAAAAAAAAAAAAAAAAAAAAAAAAAAAAAAAAAAAAAAAAAAAAAAAAAAAAAAAAAATAATAATCTAAAGGAGATACCAATGATTATTTGCTTCATCAAGTCACAAAAGGCATTTTTAAAAATTAAAATTCTGGTAAATTATATTTAAATAATGTATGAATAAAATATATTCATATTTATATATTTACACTATTTCTTCATTCATATCTGTCAATTATAATATAAACGTCAATTATAATCTGTTGAGTGAATAAATACATAGTGTGCTAGGCATAAGGGGAAGCAGAACCTCCCCAGCACCTCCTGTCTTGATTTTTATTTTTTTAATTTAAGGATGTCCTTCATCCAGCTCCTTTTTAGTCTTCTGTGGATGTTTTCTGGGATATGAGTAGTGGCTATGTCTATGTGGTTATGAGTGTATTGGGATGTAATATTTCGTGTAATAATTTGTAATAGGTTCATATTTGTTCATTTACTGGTGGCATGTAAAGTTCAGCATGTGAAGTTACGTCTCTTACATATTAGGGTGTTTTTGTGGTAGTCCTGAATGTTTTTGCCTAAGAAATTTTTAAGAGATCGTTTTGTTCTGTATGTTTAGCTTAAAATTAGAGACGTTGGTTAGTAATAGTTTTTGAATGTTGCATGGTTTTAGCCATGCAATAGAATGTTGAACTGGGATATACTATCTCAAGTTTGCATTGTTACTAATTTTATATTCTTCAATCCTAATGGATGGATCAACGAAACGTATTTATCTGCTGCTATTTGATTGAATGGATGTTTAATAATTTCGCGCTAATTTAATGATAACCTTATGTTTTATATTGATAACAATTACTTATACCAGGTTTCGATAATATTCAACAACCTGGCCACAATTGATGCCAGAGACTTTTATAACAAACAACAGAAGATATGAAGTTATTGCTGTTATTGCTGCCGCCATTACATCGACTAATGAAGGAGCCGGCACGTTCGATCCTAGATTTAATGTCTTCTAATAGCTCGATAGGAAATTTCACGGGCGATTAATCCCTCTATATTGGCCGAACCAAGGCCGTCACCTGACGAGCTCTGTCAAGGAGATGTCATTGAGAACAAACTGAATACTGAATGCTATATTATTTATATGGAAGGCTCTTAGATCTGATCAAAACAGTTTAGTTATCTGGTGTTTAAGATCAATTTATTGTTTAAACTCTGTAGATCAGAGATGGCGTTCAATTTGTAATAGGTTCATATTTGTTCATTTACTGGTGGCATGTAAAGTTCAGCATGTGAAGTTACGTCTCTTACATATTAGGGTGTTTTTGTGGTAGTCCTGAATGTTTTTGCCTAAGAAATTTTTAAGAGATTGTTTTGTTCAATAAAGCAAGGAATGATCAAAACTCTAAACAACCAATTAGGATGGATGAATTAATTGTCACTTCTATTGGAATTATTTTATTTGAAAACTTTATTTTTTTTTATTTTTTTATTAATAGAAATTTACAACTGTATTAGAAAACACTAGTAAATATGCGGTATATAGGAGATATAATGACATGAACGAAACTTGTAGTGGAACTGCCCATTGGTAGTACTCTGAATATTTACAAAAGAAGATCACGAGGCCATCTTCTTTTCAGACGCCTTGGAGGATTGCCAGGAATGGAATGGGAAGCTAGCTGTGCAACAAGTGGATTTGGATTAGTGTTAGGGTTATTATGAAAGGAGATGTATCTGGTTCGTTCTAAATCGGCGACATATGGGATATTAAGGTCTTTATGGATTAATTCATTTGTGACAAAGTAAGGAACACTAAGGATTTTTCGAAGGATTTTGGATTGGGGTAATTATATGCGGGAAGAATTTCATGGTTTAGTAGATCCCCACAATTCTATACCGTAAGTCCAAATAGGTCTGATAATCGTCATATAGACAAATTTCTTATAGTGAATCGGGAGATTTGAACGTTTGTCAAGTAAGTGTTGTAGCAGTCGAAATCTACATGCAGCTTTTTGTCTTTTCAATCTTGTATGAGGGTTCCAGGTAAGTCTCTTGTCCAGATGAAATCCAAGGTATCGTATTTGTTCCACATTAATTAGCGGTACACCATTAAAGGATACTGGAGGACAGGATGAGGTAGGTTTTCGAGGGAGGGTAAAGGTTATTTGTTGGGATATGCTAGGATTTATCTTGACTCTCCAGTTATGACACCATTCCTCAAGGGAAGTAATATGTGACTGGAGTTTCTGGGATGCAATTTGAAAACTAGTTTCGAATGTTAAACATTCAACACCAGTTCTAAGTATACAAGAAAATGAAGAGACACGGACTTCTGAAAGACATCAAGAGTGGAAAGGGAAGAATAAAGGAACAGGTAGGTTAACATTTTGGTTTTTCCCTATGTCTAATTGGATTTTTTCCGTTCCTAATGAAAACAAATTTATAATTGAGCTATTGGAAATGTTAATTAAAAGTGGAAAGGGAAGTTAAAAGTATCAGATAGGTTAACTTTTTGGGTTATTTTCACCTTTTCAGGTGGGTACCAATATATTTGATTTCCCGTCTTACATTTTTTTAAAAACATTAGTATATATATATATATATATATATATATATATATATATATATATATATATATATATATATATATATATTTATATATTTATATATACATATATAATCCATGTAACAAAGTGATGATGTTTTGGAAATATTTTATGTTTTAGAACTGATGATTAATGTTTAACTTTCGAAACTAGTTTTCAGATTTACTTTCTTTTTTTTTCTCTCCTCTCAAATTTTATGTTTTATTGAATAAATATTACAAGGTGCCTCTTAAAGTGCCATAAATAATATGAATGACAAAGAATACATTTATACACTATGTACAATTAAATTTTAAAAAAAATCCTCAAACTATACAAGGAGCAGAAAAAAATAAAATAAATTAAAAAGCACAATCACACTATATATACAATCCACACAAACATCCCAGGAAAACCCCAGACCAAGCTTGTCCCCCAACTTATGGGAGGGCAAGCCAGGCCCCCAGTAATCCCAACGCTCTTTGCGTTGCTTCTCAGCTGCATCAACAGTGTGAAAATCTAGGGAGCGCCACAGTCGTTCAGAACGATCAAAAAGCTGGCCATTGCCAGAACTCCAGTAATATATATTTATTACAATAGGTCTCGGGACCGTTACCGTTTTAATCTGCGAGGAGGGCTATAAGGATGTGTGGAGCTGGATATTGAATGTCAGATAAAATAATTTCAATAGAAGTGGCAATTAATTCTTCAATCCTAATTGGTTGTTGAGAGTTTTGATATTTCCTTACTGAAAGCCATCTCTACAGAGTTTCAAGCCTTCATGCGTAGCTCAAATGATTTAAAATAACCAGTTTTTCATCTCTCAGCCCTCACAATAATCTAATCTGTGAATCATACAAAAGAGTTATCTGGGCTCTTCCGAATCAGATGGAAAAAAAAAAAAAAAAAAAAGATTGTAGACCGTATTTACCAGATTCTTTTTGTTGTCCGATTAGCCATAGCAGCATAAAGTGACGTTAAACGAAATAAAAAAACCAGATTCTTTTTTTGAAATGAGTCTTGCCACAGGTATTTTTACAGTATACAATGCACCGAACCACTCAGACTCAGTACAATACATCGGCTTCTACAATTAGGATTGATGAATTAATTGCCACTTCTATTGGAATTATTTTATTAAAAAACTACTTTCCAATGCGAAACATTTTTTATTTTTTAGAAAATTTGTAGGTTTTAGAACTGGAGATTAATGTTTTGCATTCGAAACTAGTTTTCTAATAAAATCATTCCAATAGAGGTGGCAATTAATTCATTAATACTAATTTTATTGATCCTTCTATATTTGCGTAACTTAAGTTCTTCGGCTATTTGGACAAATGACTGGTTCAGGCTTCTCTTATGTCGTAAATGAAAGAACCAAACCAACAACACGCACTTCTCTCAAGAGTTCTTAAAAGATGTTCCTAATCATGATTGAATTACAAAATAGTTTTAAATTAACTCTGGGAATATGGTAGAGAGTTATAGAGACCAACTAAATTCAACATTAAAACTATCGATTAAATAATTGTGGTTGCTCGCATAAATCTATAAAGGCGTAGTTTTATTGTAAAGTTAAATTCAATCAGGATAAAATAATTTACATTTAATATTTTACTACCTATGAGAGGCAGAACTTGGTAGTATATATAAGTATCTATATGAATAAATAAATAAGTAAATAAATATATATACACACACACAAATACAAACTGTTTAGAGACCCAAAGATACAGCAGGACTCCAGGAGATTTAAACCAAATACTAAAGCAAAATAATATACTCTCCTTGAAGAAGGTGCATGCACCAAACTTTTGATCTCTATAATCTATTTTATTTACGACGAATAAAGCTAAACTGATGTTAACTTTACTGAAGAAAATCTTAGAAAACTTTGAACTCGGGCTGATGTTTTTTTTTCTCCCTCTTTGAACTAAAAAGGCGCCTAAGCTAAATAGCAGTTACAAGATCGTAAATACCCAATATCGAGAAATACAATTTTAACTCGATCCAAACAGAGTTATATTTAAAGTGGATTTACTCATGCCTAGTAGTGAGAAAATTCTAGGCTAAAAATCAATATGACCTATCATAGAAGACATCCTTTCAAATATATATCTTATTTTCATATCGACAAACGTTACATATAGTGAGTACAATTTTAAGAGAAATGGGATACAAACATAACGTATGATATCATCATTGAAATCAAACTTAAAAACGCAGAATAGTGAAAATCAAAAGAGGTTTCTGGAATCTCTTTACAGCATGTTAACTTTACCGGACAAAATCTTTGAAAGCTTTGAAAACTCGGCCCGATGTTTTTTCCCCCTCTTTGAATTAAATTGACGGCTAAGCTAAAAGCCAGTTATAATATCGTAAATTCCCTATTTCGAGAAATACAATTTATCTCCTCCCAAAAAGAGTTCTTTTAAAATAGATTTATTTGTGTGAACATTCAATTTGGTTTCTTCTAGTATAAAATGATATACTTTTTTCTTTCAAATGAAAATTGTTGGGACCATCATTTAGAAAAATTTACAATGTATCGAGTAACAAATCCGAATTCAGTAAGAAAACTAACCCCTATTTTCTTATTTAGCAAGAAAAAAATTCGCCGGGCTAATGTTCCGAACTAAAGTTTATTTTTTTTGGCGCTTAACGTCCTTATTTAATCCAACTGGAGCAGAAAGGACGAATTATTCTATAGGCTGCCAACCTATTCTAGCCAGGGTGGGAAGGTCAGGATTCATTTCGTGGGTCCGCCTAAATAAATTTCAACCTGCCCAGGTTAGATTCGAACTCATGACCTACAGTACCGAACGCGCTGAGAACCTCGTCCCAACACCCTTATTCATTCAACTTAAATTTATTAACTTATTTGATATTTTTTAAACCACATAAATATAATTCAATATTACTTAATCAATAAAGTCCCAAAGAAGTTCTCTGTGGTTAAACTCATTGAGGCGTGGGTCAAGAGTACCCGGTACAGATGTTGTGTTCGAATCTCACTTGGGTGTGTTGATATTTATTTCGTAGTGAGCCTATGGAATGAATCTCGACCTTCACACCTTGGCTAGAATGGGCTGGTAACCTGTAGGATAACCCGTCCTTCCAGCCCTAGTTGGAGTACACAAAGATGTCAAACCCGAACTAGCAAACAACAGTTTCACAAGCCACTTTATCCTTTGAACAAGCAGTCCCCGTCGCTACTTTGCCCGCTCTCATAAGTAAAGAACTTAACTAATAATTGAAGTTTGTTTTGTTTAATGATAAAAACATTGTATTGTAGCATGCACTTAGTAAAATTATTTTCTAAATAATATTTAGCGGTGATTTTTAACCTGGCTAAAATTTCACTGATTACGTGTTTGAAGATTGCGTAAAAGCATATTTAGACATACAACTTTTAATTTTAACGTATGAATTCGTAATCCAGATGGACACAAACTAATAAGAAACTCTTGAGGATAAGAGTTAATGGTAAGAGATAATGAACAGCATTATCAGTGCTTACAACTAAAGGTCCACGAATCATTTGTTTAGACACAATATCAATAAGCTAAGGATCGATATTTTGATTCGATAATTATTTTTATTCGGAATAAATAATTTTATTGATTTCATTTGGTTGGATATTAATTTCTAACTATTGGAGTATATGGCAGTTTGGAAAACCTGGTTTCTTCCACTCAACATTGTGTATTTAAATCTTTATTATTGTAAATTTTATTATTGCTATATCTTCCTATTACAATGAAAATGATTTACATAGTTAAAATTTTGTAGAGATGGGTTCAGCAGTTTTAGCATAGTAAACTGTACTGTGGAATTGTGCTAAACTCAAATCGGTCGATTTTCTAAATTCACTGGGATTCACCTGTTGCACAACCTGCATGTAGCTATTCTAATAATTAAATTGAATATAAATAGATTCTATTATCAATTTCAAGCACTCTCAACATGCATTTAGAATAGCACTCTCCACCTATCGGTCAATTCCTAAACTTCGTTTTTATCCAAATAGTCTCGTTTTTTAAATAACGTATTATTGAAAATCATTAGATGTCATTAGATGCTAAACCTTCCTACTATAAGTAGGATGCGGTTAATATTTAGTACAGATTGGTTCTGTAGTTTTTTTGGTTAGTGATCACAAACGAAAAATGACTGGTCTCTTTATATATTTGTATAATGTACTATTGGTGAATAAAATGTATATTTAATTTATGTTTTTTTAATAATTCTCGTCAGCTTTATCTTATTTATTTATTTTTTTTTTAGATTAATAGCCACCTTTAACACCTTTCTCCACTTTTTAAAAAATATTGTATTTCTTTCTTTCACCATCTCAACTTATATTGCTTCTAAAACTTCACTGTTAATATCATTATGATATATTATAATTAAATACAATAACTATTTATTATATTTTAGCTTAATATTAAGACACCATTATTAAGATTTATTGGTAAAAGTATGCTTTTTTACCTAGCCGTTTTTAACTTGAGGGACAGAAATAAAAAAAATAAATAAAAAAATCTAAAGTATTAATCCATTTATTAATAATAATATCACTAGTTTGGTGGTCTCTCGGAATTCTGAGATGGTATTGGAAGATATGGAGTATCATAAGGGACTCAAATACCATTGTATATATTAGACTGTTAACTTGAGATTTCTGTATTGTTTATAGTCCAGTAAAATAAGTGTTTGCCGAAAAAAAAACTGTTGAATTTTTATTCTTAACGGATCTTTATGTTTTTTGGGGTGCTGAATCCGAATCTGAAGTTTGCTACCACGGCAGACGTCGGCTTCATACACAAAATCGCAAAAAAAAAACGCAAAATTAACCTAGAACACAAAAACGAAGCTTTTTCGAAGAAAATCTTTCAATATTAATTATAGCTAGAATTATTACCTACGAAATGAAAAAAACTACTCCGAAATCGGAACATTTACCGCGAAGCTATGGTCTAGGGAAAAAGTGTAGAAATTGGCCCACTTGCGGTCAGTTCCACTTCTCCGCGAAAACGTGTTTGTCGTACTTTTTGTCTATAACTCCGAAACTATTTGCCGATTCAAAATTCAAAAATTTTGGAGCCTTATTTAACTGGAGTATTAAATAGCTACATAATAGCGAGTTAATAGTTTTTTTTTTTTTTTTTTTTTTTTTTTATAGAATAGAGGATGGATCGTTCGTTTTTTTTTTTCCTTATTTACTCTGTTAAAATGATATCATGTTCCCTGGAGATAGAAAATGCCAAGCGAATGGAAAAAAAAGTCTAAGATTGGTACACTATCTATAAAATATTGCCACAAATATAGATTCCTTATGCAACCATTTTAAGTGCAGTGGCAATTAAACGGCAACGAATGCACGACAAAATCCTAAACAGGCAATACTAAGGCTAAAGATACGACAAAGTGGCTCTTAAAGAAAGCGAAAACTGGAAAAGAAATAAAAAGAAAAGGGACGCAGAGACCCCTCGGACACGAGATGATATGCACCGATAAGAGCATGTAACTGCCGGGACCTGTTGTCGCTGGTCTGCGGGGGACATTAAAGGCAACCAAATTATATTAACAGATTCATCTCGCCCCTGGGAATCAAATATGCACGGGGATCGTAAACTTGTCAGCTTTATCGTTAATTACTGTCATAATAAATTTTATTATCTATGAATGAGTTTTATAGATCAATTACTATAATTATTAATAGTAAGAGTGATGTAATATGTAATATATTTACTCTCGAGGACAGCTGTTGAATTATAATTATTTTTGTATCAGAATAGTAACATTTTTTTTTCTTTCCTTTTTTTTTTTTTTTTTTTTTTTTTTTTTTTTTTTTTTTTTTTTTTTTTTTTTTTTTTTTAAATTTTTATAAGAGGAAATCAAAGTGGTGCTCTGTTACCATAGCTTCTCTCGAGGAGTACATCGTTAAGATTGCTACAATTTTAATACTTTTTTAGGATCAGTCAGTGTACGTAAAATATATACTAAATATTTATAATGTATTTTATCATATACCAGACTTAAATAGAAGAAACTATTCGTTTCTAATTCGTAGAAACTATTTCCGACTACTTCAAAATTTACTAGACAAGGGTTCAAAGCTTTCAATTAATTACAAAAGACTTCTTTACATTACAGTGATTAGACCTATTTGGACATACGGAGTTGACGAAACCTTCCAATTCTTTTCGTATTCAATCCGATTCTTAAAACCCTCAACGTCACAAACTAGCTCATCCGTATTTCTTAATGTTCTCTATGTTCCTGATTTAGTTTAAATCACATATCTATTTTAACGTTTTAAACTCCATACCCACTCGAATCCACTAGTCTCCCAACTTGCCTCACACTCAATTCCCGATAATCCTTCGAGGCGTCGGAAAAGAAGATGGCCAAGAAACCTTCTAATGAAGAACTTCTATTGAAGTGCTACTTGTGAATAGTTTTTTTTATATACTATTTACATGTCACTGTAATCATTTTCCTTACAAAATAGTTGTGTATATATATGTTTAGTAAGGTTATTCAGGTTCAGTCAATAAATAAAACCAATATTTTGGTGACGTTTCGAGAATATATTGTTCTCATAATCATGCCAATGTTACTAGTGGATATGAATAGACTAAGAATTCCAGTACACAACTCACTCAGATATATATATATATATATATATTTTTTTTTTTTTTTTTTTTTTTTTTTTTTTTTTTTTTTTTTTTTACGAAATATTAAAGAAATGATAACGATAGAGAAATTTAAAAATGATCGTGCAATAAACAAAACATTAGACGTCCGAAGTCTCAACACGTTATTACAATTTAATAAATTCAGGCCAGTAATATACATTTACATTAATATACATCATATGAATTATTTATCCATTTATATATGACACAGAAATACGGAAATCCTTTTTGAACCTGTATCTGGGAATTCCACCAGTTTTGAAAATACCAAACCTCACAACCTTAACCTTTTTTCAAAAATTCCCTAGGTCAGTTGTGTACTAGAATTGTTATAATTTAGTAGTAGAGAGCAATAGCATATCAACGTTGTAAGTAGTTTCCTCCTGCTCCTCCATATTTTGTAATCATCTGTAGTTAATTATTCTAACGCACGTTTTTGTTTATTTATATCGTAGCTAAATTTATTTTTTGAAATAGCTTTTATAACTTATATAATTTTATTGTAACACCTTTTTATTTCTTTGTAGGGCATGTTTATGAGAACAATATAGTCTCGAAACTTCGCCAAAATAGTTTTTTTTTTTTTTATGGACTGAACCATCAAGAACCTTATTAAACACATTTATACATTATAACAAATATTGTTAAGTGAATAGTATTGAAATTAAACTAACCTAAGTACAGGAAAAAATTATATCATTTGACTGTATAAACCAATAATTTTAAATTTTAAATTTTAATGTATTGCTTGTTGTAAATTTTTATTACGGTTGAATTTTATTTCTGAACCACCACCATGACAAACCAGTCATATATTTTGTCGGCTGAATCATGTTGGGTATGAGCAGTTTGGAAGGGAACAAAATGACCCCAGAAGGGACGAAATAGAATGAGATACCATTATATGATAGGGGAAGCTTGCAGAGGCTGTTAGCACCGAACAAATCTCTTCTCGTCCTCCGATCCTGGGGAGGATATCGGAAGATATATTGTCCTCTGCAGATCAGCTGGAAATATTACAGTATCGATAATAGAAAGTTAACATCGATAGTAACTAGTTGCTGGTGTTGGATGAACGGAGATATTTAGCTCTTTGAAATGGAATCTCATTGGTTATATTTAGCGATCGGACGCGCTGTGACCTCGCCAGGAATTAATAGAGAAAGGATTGGAGCTTCAATAACAGCCGTGTCCTGTGGAAACGCACGGACTGTCTACATCTTTCGTATAATCCAAATAAAACAATAACCTCGAGTATACGTTTCTGTGTACATATATATTGTACTGCATAAAATGTGTAATTAAAATGTTTGCTAAATAAGAGAAGAATATTTATAAATGATATGAATTATTGATTGAAATTAAAATTAGCATAAAGATATAATAATAAATAAAATATTAGAATTTATATAGATATAAATAGTCTCAATTTATAACATTTGCATTTGATCATCATCTAAATTGTTACTTCCAAGATATTACAAGTACTGTTTTGATTCATTTACATCAATATTGTATTAAAATTCAAATTACCTTCTTGTTGCAAGTCATTACAATTTTTATTGTTTGACATAGAAACCAATGACTTGAATATCTATTCATATAGAATAGAAGTCAGCATCCTTCCCAACCCAACAACGAATCATGAAGTTAAAGGTTCTTTTTGCAACATTATATTTTTTTTATTTTAATAATTCCTGTAAGGATCTTAAAACTATATTGGTCATTTTGTTATTTATTACAAATATATATCTTTTACTTAAATTATTATTTTTGACCGAGTCTGGCACCCATTCTCCGCTCATACCTCAGTGATAGAAATTTTAAAGTTAATCATAACTTTTCCTATTCCTCTCTCTTTACCCAATCCGCAGGTGTTCCTCAAGGAAGTATCCTAGGTCCAATCCTCTACACGGTGTATACAGCTGACATCCCGACAAATCCTAGCACCATCCTCACCACGTATGCTGATGACACTTGTGTGTTATCAGTAAACAATGATCCCTTTATTGCCTCCCAGAAACTCCAATCCCATATCACAAACCTTCAAGAATGGTGTCAAAAATGGAGAATCAAAATAAATCCAAATAAATCCCATCAAATAACCTTTACCCTTCGTCGTAAGCCTACGACTTCCTGTCCTACGGTATCCTTTAATGATGTCCCACTAATCCCCGTTGAACAGATCCGCTACCTAGGACTTGGACAAACTTCTTACTTGGAATCCACATACAAGACAGAAACGACAAGAAACTGCCCGTCGTTTTCGACTACTTCAACATTTACTTGATAAACGTTCAAACCTTCCAATCAATTACAAAAGACTCATATACATAACAGTAATTAGACCAATTTGGACTTACGGAGTTGAGCTTTGGGGCTCCACTAAACCATCCAATTCATCTCGTATCCAATCCTTACAATCCAAAATCCTTAAAAAAATCCTAAATGCTCCTTACTTCGTCACAAACAAACTTATCCACAAAGATCTTAATATACCTTTCGTTTCTGACTTAGCTCAAACCAGATATCTATCCTTTCATAGCAAACTCCACAACCATTCAAATCCATTAGTGGCACAACTTGCTTCTCAATCCATTCCAGATAACCCTCCGAGGCGCCGGAAAAGAAGATGGCCTCGAGACCTTCTAATATAGTATCTCATTACATAGAGCCTGTAGAAGTGCTACCAATGGGTAGTTGCTTTAAAAACAAGTGTCGAGTCATTTTTAACATTATCATCAAATTTACTTGATGAATTGTATGTTCATATTGTAAATATAGTTGTAAATTTCAATAAATAAAAAAAAATAAATAAATTATTATTGATTACTATTCACACCGTTATAATTATATTATAATATTGTTAAAATTCGATATTTTTAATTTATTTATTAACATTTTATATATTGAATCTAGAACATCTGTATCCGTTTTATAATTAACTGTATTTTATTTTTTGTTAGCTATGCATAAGACTTCATTATCTTCCTTCTTTTTTTTTAAGTAACAGCACTTGTGTATTCTTGAAATAGAAAAATTAATGCTGTTTTATTTTATTTTATTTTTTATACTTATTTTGACTACATTATTTTTTTCTGATATATTACTTTCATTAGGTTTTGTTTGATTTCATCTATGTAATGTTTGTTAAAATTTTGACAGTTTATTTTATTAATTAAATATTATTTCCTTATTTAAAAAAAAAATCTGAAACGAAAACTAACGGTAAGTTTAGTAAAAATAAATAAATGAATAAAATAAAATAAAATTGACACGTTGTAAATCCAACATGATAGATCTTCCATCATTAAATGTGCTCTTGATGTTGGATAACCTTTCATTTTTATTTTTAGTTGTTACGAATTCTAATAAATATTTTTATTTTTATTTATTTTTTTTTTTATAATTGCTTTCCTTCCGGAGAAAACCAATTGTACCTCTAAACCCATGTATCAAATTGAATTTTGTAACTTTTGAATTAGTGATGGTTGGAGCCAAATAGTACATTTGACTTTTTTTTTTTTTTTAAACTGTTGTTGATTTCAGCCCATCTTGAATTAGCAGTTGTATATGTTTGTGATGAGTATATTTATTGTGGGTATTGTGAGTTTTTAATGTAATAAAATATCACATTAAGGTTCATCCTTTTGTGGAATGGAGCCAATTTTGTACCATGCAATCAGCGATTCTGCTTGAGTGTATTAATTTATAAACGGAATAGGTTCACGGTTGTATACTATTGGCAGTTATAACTATGAACAGCTAATTATTATTTATAGCAATTTTATTTGTTTATATATGTTTTCAATATTTCTCGTAGAAGTGGCTTAGAAAAGGAAATTCTTACACAAATATCCGTTACTAATAATTAGGAACGCAATTCAGTAATTTATGATAAGAAAACAACAATGTTGACATTATTAATATTTATTATTTTTTAGTAAACAAAAAAACAAGTTATTTTTAGATAAGTACATTGATCAAATTACTGATTATAGACTTATTATATATTTTAACATCCATAAAGAGGTATAGCAAAAGAAAAAAAAACATTTTCTGTTTATCTTATACTGCGACCATTAACAATTTATAGTTCATCTATTTAATGTCTTCCTTGAACCGATCCTTTTAAAAAAAACAATGCCAATAAAAGGTTTTCATTTTCCAAAATCTGGACAGTGTTGATAATAAAAATAATCCAAATAAACATGATAAAAATGATATAAAAATGATATAAAAATCCATGATTATTTTATTTTGATTTAAAATATTATTATTAAAAATACACATCAGTATATTTTATATTTTTTTTTTTAAACATTTTTTTAATTGTATATGTTCAGTAGGTATATAGGTTATAACTTCAGAGCAAAATAAAAATAATTATGTATTAATGTGAGGAATGAGAAAAACAATAGTACTATTAGAATAGCAATAAATACAATTTATATGCTTGAGAATGAAACAGATCGATGTGACTGACTCCGTTCTTGAAGAGAGAAGAAGTGACGAGATCATTAAGGCTCAATCAGTCGGGGCAGAAGAAAGGGAGAAGAGAGAGACTAAAAGGAGAACAAGGGCACTGGGAAGACATCGGCCGAGGACAAAAAGCCGATCTACCAGGGTAGGAGGGTACGTCCTCCAGATCTGGAGCAGGTCCTCTGTAAAAAGAGAGTGGTCTGGCCGGCGTGTCTCCACGATCAGGAGGTCCTTAAGGGGACACTTCTTCAATGCTCTTTGATTAGCTGTCGTCGAGCTGGGGCGCTCTTTAAATGGGTCCATTACTCGGCGAATACATTCAACCAAGCACCGGTAAGAAAATGAAATAAAATTAAAACTTAACTATAAATTCAATGTTATTTTTATAAATCCCCAACTTTTTTCTGTCCAACAATATTAGATTACAACACGGTGTTCAACTAAACATATACCTACTAATTTACAACGGGGAATCTTTAAAAACCAATAAAAAATAATAGGTACATCATGGGCATTTTTTTTATTTTCTACTTATTGAACTTTACAGTTTTACACAAAAAATACATCTAGTAAATGTGAAGGTAACGTTTATAACATGTCAATTTCTGGAATAGCAATTATCAGAAGATCCGGTGGTATCTTCATTTCAGGATTTTCGGAATGTTATCGGGAACCAAATGGTAAGCATGAGAAATTGGTAAATTTAAAGTAATTTAGGAGTTTACTATGAAAGGGTAGGTATCTGGTTTATACCAGAATAGCAATATATGGTTAACTTTTTTTTTTTTTTTTCATTTATTGATATTTACAACTCTACAAAATAATATACAACAAGTAAATGTGTTGACAGTGAATTCAATGGCATGCAAATAACTTGTGAAGAACTACTCACTAGTAGCACTTCAATAAAATCTATACTAAAAGGTCTCTAGGCCATCTTCTTTTCAGACGCCTCGGAGGATTATCAGGGATGGAAAAGGAAGCAAGTTGGGAGACTAGTGGATTGGAGTGGTTATGAGTTCACTATGGAAGGATAGGTATCTGGTTTGGGCTAAATTAGAAACATATGGAACATTAAGATCTTTATGGATAAGTTTATTGGTCACAAAGTAAGGAGCATTGAGAATTTTTCGAAGGATTTTGGATTGTAAGGATTGGATACGAGATGAATTGGATGGTTTAGTAGAGCCCCAAAGCTCAACTCCGTACGTCCAAATAGGTCTAATCACAGTCATGTAAATGAGTCTTTTGAAATTAATTGGGAGCTTTGAACGTTTGTCTAGTAAATGTTGAAGTAGTCTGTAACGACGGGCAGTTTCTTGTCGTTTTAGTCTTGTATGTGGATTCCAAGCTAGTCGTTTGTCCAAGTGGAGTCCTAGGTAGCGGATCTGTTCAACAGGAATTAGTGGAATATCATTAAAGGATACTGTAGGGCAGGTTGTTGTGGGTTTACGACGAAGGGTAAAGGTTATTTGATGGGATTTATTTTGATTCTCCATTTTTGACACCATTCTTGAAGGTTTAGGATATGGGATTGGAGTGTTTGAGAGGCAATAAAGGGATCATTGTTTACTGATAACACACATGTGTCATCGGCATAAGTGGTGAGGACAGTGGTAGGATGAGTTGGGATGTCAGCTGTGTACACTATGTAAAGGATAGGACCTAGAATACTAACTTGAGGCACTCCGGCAGATTAGGTAAAGAGGGGAGAATAGGAAAATTTATGGTTTACTTTGAAGGTTCGGTCACTGAGATAAGATCTAATAATGAGGAAATATGTAGAAGGTAGGAACTGACGGAGTTTATACTGCATATATGGACAACTAAAATCTATGTCAGTATGTTTATTTGTGACAAACTAAGCTGCATTAATGAGTTTTAAGGGATTTTTTTTTTGTAAAAAAAAAATATGAGATGACTTGGATGGTTTAATGGAGTCCCTAGTAGTGAAGATTATAGTCATTGATTTTGATATGTCCTAATAGATCTGATTTAAGTCATCTATGTGAGTTTTCTGTAATTTATTAGCATCGGAGAGTGTTTGCCTAATAAATTTTGAAGTAGACGGAAATGTCGAGTTATTTCTTTTGTTATGGAGTCTTGTACGCATAATGATTCAAAGTAAGGCGTTTGGCCAACTAAAGTTGTTAGTAGTGGATCTATGTTGTGGAATATCATAAAAACTATATCAAGGAATGGGTCAGGGGTTTTAGGTTTAGAGTGAAGAGTAAAGGTGATTTCATAGGTTGGAATATTTGCTGGATATAACCCGATAAGATGAGACCTAGGATCCTACCTTGAGGAAGAACGACAGATTGGGTAAAGAGCAGATAAATAGTGAAAAAACAAATTAAAATTTTATTAACGTTCAATCTCTGAGAACGGACAATAAGGAAGTTCATGGAAATGCAACTAATATTATTGCTGCAGCTATCAATTAGATAATTTGAATTACGGTTATTTAAAAGAATAACTTATTGAAACTAAAACAATGCCAATAAAAAAGTTCTTATATTTATAAGCCCAGTTCCTCTCTGCGACATTAAAAAACTTTTGCAAAATGTTAAGCAATCAAATTATTTATCAAAAATTTCCACTAGCAATTGGATATCCATTTAAATCTCTTGGATGATTTTCTTGTACTTAATAAAGACAAGAGACTCGCGTGGAGAGCATTGATTTTGACAGCTCCTAGTATTCTTGAAAAAAAATCTCATCTCTCTACTCACTACAAAAACGCTTCTGTATGACCATTATCAGGTCTCTATGTACTTAAGATGTAGATTTATGGGGTTCCACCAATCCTTGGAATTCTTCCCTTATCCAAATTTTACTATTCCAAAATCCTTCTAAATCATCCTTAAAGGTCCTTACATTGTGACGAATTAACTGCTCCACATTGACCTTCATATCCTATTTGTCGCTGATTTAACACTCCTTTTTATAATAATGATTTTATGATTTTAAAATGATTTTTTTTTTTTTTTTTGTGTGTGTACAGTTTATTTCAGTGTACCATTTCAATTACTAAGTGAGAAATAAAAATCGTTTGATTCAAATACAATAAATGATATTTCCAAAGCAACTGTAATATTGTAATATCCTCCAAATTAATTTAGGATTATAATTTATTCTGGTGAGATATTTTATCACTAACCCTCTCATTCTTTAATTATAAAACTGCATTCAAACTAGTGAATAAAACAGTCTAAAAAAAAAAAAAAAAAAAAAAAATGTATGTTTTGGTTATAAACTCCCCGTGGAAGACGGAGTAAGAGCGCGGTTGAATATAGACCAGAATATGGCAAGTATAAATAAATTGGTAGGGACTCTTAAAGAGGAATTCCTGCGAAAGGTGGAGATGAAAAATGAATTATTTAGACGAGTCCTGAGAAGACTATTTTCAGCTGTCTATTACGTTTTGGTATGCCTTCTTATGTCTTGGCAATATGGTCCCGGTGAAATATTGAATAGATAGTTTTGTATAGGATAATGTTTAGAACGGTCGCATTTATTTTTAAGTAAAATAGAACAAAGCACGGCTTCTTTCTTCAGTCAGTATATTCCATCTTCAGTCAGTATATTCCTTCTTCAGTAAACTTAAAACACTGCACTGCAACTAGGAAATTTATAAAACAACCTTTTAACAGACCCAGTTAGATATTTTAGTAACAGATGATTTAAACAATTAAAAATGATTGTTAAAATAACAGTTTTATATTTTGCTAAGATTTTCTGTTCTACAAACTTTTTTTCTAAAAAAACCTTTTATTACCGGTGTGTAATATCCGTATAATGTGTTCGACAAACCTTTTTGTTTTCTTTTCCTGATTGCTGTCAATAAATGTATGAAGTAAGTATGTATAGTTCATCAATTTTTGTCTTATTTGTAATTTTAATTCCCCCCCCCCAAAAGTGAGTAAATTAGTTTCAGTCTCATATCTATTGAAGTCCGTTTCATTTTGAAGGGTTTGAATTCTCACATTGTATGGTATGGTAATGTGGTACCGATATTGAAGATTTTTTTTTTCTTTCGTCGGTTTTTATTTTGGGGTTAGGTTACTTTCCTTTATTCCCAAAGGAGAAACTACCCTTTTTAAATTGATATCAATACAGCTGTCAATATTTTACAGTAATAATGAAATCAAAGAAACAATATTTATTTCTAATGGCTGATCTCTTCGTGATCGTCACCCGTAGAGTTAGTTATCTATGGGCCATAGTCACTAGATTAGATCACTAGGTGGGGGTCACTAGGTTTTTAGGATATAGAGACTGTTCCATTATTTCATCTAAGAAGCAAATAATATTTCAAGAGACGAAGAATATTTATAGCCAAATACCATGAGAATGGAGCTAGATAAATACACAGCTGGTAACAGGTCGCCTCATGGAGACAAGTGGCCAATGGCGGATATCCAAACCTATCGATACAGTTTAGCTGGAATTATTCACAAGTTGTTTAGTTATTGACGGCCCGTTGAGGAATAGTAGAGCAGGAGGTAGATAAACGATTTCACCCTTTCTACGTAGTTTCCATCTTTTATTGATTCTCTGTCGTACGCTCAATTTTGCTCTCATTCAACCCGCCTACGATGTGGGATTGAATGTCGGACAATTATTCCTATCACCGTATTTCGGGGAGATATTTTATTATTTACACTGTGCTCAAATTTGCAACGGATCATGGAATTTTCAATTTTGGAAAAGGGCTTTGGAATAAAAGTGAAATAAACTAAGCTAAAATAAATTAAGGTTTCAAACGTAAACTTTTTTTATTCAAACGAATATAGCTCCTGAACGGTAGGCCCTAGTGATCAATGTTTAATAACAAAAAAATATTCTGATCAGAAAAATTCCGGCAAATGTTCGATCTGAGCAACTCCAACAGAGCTAAAGCATATACAAAAAGCCCCATCACTTAGGCAATGTAGGCAAAACGTGACTTTTTCATTCAATCCAATATAGCTTCCAAACGGTAGGTCCTAGCAGCAAATGTTATATGACAAACAATATCTTCTATTAAATTTCTGACCAGGGAACTGTCATTAAATTTTCTATACTAGAATACCAACAGATGATTTCAGTGTTAATCGTGATATCAAAAAAATATAAACCCCCAACTAAAAGACACATCTATGTAAAAAAAAAAAATATAGATTAAGCACACTGATGCTTATTTGCAATATTTACATGTAAGCTAGAAATCATTAGACTAGCTTTCCCTCCACCATGACAAAGTTCTTACCGCCGCGTCTCATATTCATGAGCCAATGAAGGCACTAACTTCCTCAAAAAGTTAGTTTTGGTCATGTTTAAGTCTATAACACAAAAATGGCTCATTGAATCAAACAATTTTCTTTTTTTAATTACGTTTACTATTAAAGCGTATTTTTTGAGTTTTTTTAAGCTCTAATTTATTATCACTCCGGACTAAATATATCACAGTGGAGCTTCATACCTATTTAGTTCGGTCTGAAATAAAGATAAGGTCACAGTAGAATTAGCGAAATTAGCTTCACGACATAAAAGTGCCTATCTCAGAGGCCATATTAGTCTCACTCCAATGACTGTTCCGTACAACTGGGTCAAGGGGCTGTTTTCTTTTCAGGCGCCTCCGAGAATTATCAGGAATTGTTTGTGAAGCGAGGTTACGGCTTATCGGCTTCACGAGGAGGTTTCTGTTTATTATGGAAGGACGGGCATCTATTTCTGGCCGCACCCGCGGCAATAAGGTCATCGAAGAGAAATTGATATCTGGTCAAATAACGGCCGCAAAGTTGGTTAATGAGGCAATATTGCGAGTTTCCTAAATAATTAACGTATACCCATTACCACTATATTATTATGAAATAACCTGATAATAGGTTTAGCGAATAACGTGTAAAACTGGAAATCAATATTAGAAAGTAACACTGTTATAATAATAGGGTGCATAAAAAGTGCATGAATCAAGAACTATAAGTTTATCGACAATTTATCTCCTCTTAAGAACTAATCTAAGCTCATTTATTTTACAATGGACTGCCTACCTACGTAAGGCGTTAGCTAAACTGTTTTTATGGAAAAATCAACTTGACGGCATCCTAAGAAATTCTTGTAATTTTAAGATATTATAGGGGAAAACACTATTAAGCCACTGTATCGATTCTTAAGATGAACAAAACTGAAGTAGGTGTCCTCGGCGAGCGAACGACGCGGCATTGGTTTAAAAACCTTTCTATTGAAAATAAGACCTTGAAAATTAGAAATTTCAAGAAGTAGACATGACGGCTTAGGAATTTTTCAATTATCAATTCAAAGAGTGGTTTTAATTATCAACTGCATGGGGTCAAACAACTGGCTGAAACATGAAATATGGTTTATAACATAATTGTTTAAAAAGTGATCCATTTTAACAGTCACCATTAAAATAATGAATTCTTTAAACAGAAAGAATTTTCGCCTAAGCTCTGAACCTTTTGATATTTTGAGAAACAAGTAGCTTCAGCGATGGATATACTCTTCCTCCTCCGACTTTGAGATGAAGCTGCAAAGAACTGAGTTCAGGGTAAAAAGCAAGCGAGTATTATATATCAACTTTTTTATGAAAAAAAGTACATGTATTATCTCTATCAACTTAGATTTATGTATAGATATTTCAATGTTATGGCGTTGGTAATGTAGTATCTTTATATGATAAAAATAGAAAATGTATTGTTTATATATTTCATTGTTATTATTTTAAACCCTTATACATGCCGGTACATTTCAAAACTCGTCATCCTTGGACTGCATTAGTTCGTTTATAGGACTTTGATGTATTTTGATTATTAAATAGTTTGAAATAATAGATTATTTTATTAATGAGAATGCTTGTGAACTTAATTATAGCAGCTAATTTAGGTATGACTTGTAAAATTATACATAAACATTTATTTTGATAATAAAATAACAGACAAACATACTTTATTGTAATAAGTAAATTACATAGTTTAAGCAATAGGAAAACTAACAATATCTATGTCGGTACTAAAATTTTTCGATTCTCGGTTCCGGTACATTTAACATTTAATTGCCTCTCCTATGAGAGGTAGAACCAAATGTATTTGAATACAATATTTATTCAAGAAACAAATTAGTAAACAGCTAGTTTATTAATATTTATGTACAAAAAATAAATACTACAAAGGTTATGGGTTGCTTTTAGTACTTAAGGAACCACAAATTTTACTAAAACCTTCACTAAAATAAATAAATAAAAACAAAAAAAAAGAGTTTATTATAATAATGTATTAGGGCTCCGATACCAGTGTGGATATCTTTATTTCGAGATAACGAAATTACCCCAAGAATAACAATCGATTTAATAATAAAACGGTAATATTGCCTGAGTGCATTTATTTCGTTAGATGATCTACTGCAGTTTGACAATGTAAACCTTACATAACGTCCGCCCCACTATGAAAAAACTAACGAATGGAAAAAAAAATGTGTTTTATTTCGTTCGTTTACCGTTTTTTTATTCTATAAAGCCAACCTTGTGATAAAATTCTAGATATTCGTAAAAATGACATCATATATTTCGGTCTTCTAATTGCTGATCAGATTCTAATTTTTATCACAAAGCCTAGTAGAATACATAGAATTCTGTACCGAGCAATTATGATCTATGAATGAATGAATGAAAAAATAATCTCTATTCTGGGACGTATTGTCCCCTAAGAATAACAAAATTGTGTCATAAAGTAGTACAATGGTCTGGAATATATATTTTCATACGAAGGTGCTTATATATGAGGAACATGAGACATGGAAATACAGTTAAATGTAAATAATCGTATAAATAACTTTAGTAAATAAGATAACATAAGAAGGAGAAACGAAATAATAAAAAATAAAATAAAATAAATAAATAACACTGAGGAAATAAGAAAAGATATAGAGAGAATGAACTATGTCTATATGTACATTGGATGAAGAAAATATTTACAATATTACGATATATACTTATATACACCGCACTCATTCACTTATATACCTATACACACAACTATACACATATGAATTGTCGATAGATAAAATTTCTTTGTTTAGGAAAAACATTTAAAGTAAAAACAAAATTGAATTTTTATAAAAAAAAATAAAATGATTATTTACCATTATGGAACAAATAAAAGATTATTATTATATAAAAGAAAATTTATAAATCAATTCACCGGCATCAAATTTATTCGATTTCACCAAATTTAATAATTATTGTTCATATTGACTGGCATCAGGCTGGGATGAGAGGAGATATTGGAAAAGGAGTGTTTTAAATGAACTTAGGCATGTCTAAGGAGCATGTCTTATTTCAGGAGGGAGAGTGTTCCAGAGGGTAGTGGATCGGGCTAGGAAGGAATGTTGGTATAATGCTGTTCGATGGAAAGGCAAGTATAGGTCAGAGGAAAGTGATCTTGTTGTGAATCGGGAGTAGAAGGAAGACTTAAATTTCAACAGATTATAAATGTAGGATGGGCGATGGTGATAAATGACTTGATCAAGGAATAAACCTAGGAAGTATGATTTGCGGGTACCTAGGAATCGTTTTGGTATCATCGATTCAATATACCGATTCTTTCCTCAGGAACTGGCGGAATCGAGATTCGACACATCCCTATTCTATATATTACATTAATTAAAATAAAATCCCTTTGTCTCTCTCACTCTTTGTGAGCGTGCGTATATGTGTAAATGAAATAAAATTATCTAACATGCCAGCTTATTAGCTGCATTGAAAGTTCAAGTAGTATTAAATGCAGGCTCATTGGACCGGTGGATGCCAGAACTGCATTCCCTTCCCCGGCCTCGACGCGGGCTGCATAGCGATGTCCCCTCGACCAGTGGCCACGTCCTGGACCGCATGCACAATTCCTGAGGATTACTGAAAGGGAACCCAGCCACCGTTTCTTCTGGCTCTCAGTGTAGGGCAATCCCTCTGCGGAAGTGCTCCGCGTACTACTACGAAACAGGAGTTCGATTCTCGGAATTCGTGGTGATTTTTCCAGAATGAGTTTATATCTGTACAGTCTATTATCAACCTCATGAGAAACGATAATTGAGAAGCAATTTATTAAAAAAAAAAAATAAAGAATTAGAAGTCGTATCGATTAAAAGTTGTTGTGATACTATCATCATCTTGTTATTTCTGTTTAGTTATTACTGGTAATAACAGTTATTTCAGGGGCTAATAATTTCTTGCACAAATTTGTATTTTAAATATTACTTTTAACATTTATGACGGTGGTTAAAATTGAAGACTAAATTGGAGCCTATAAAATGATATATGGGATTTCAACAAAGCCTCTAAGTGACTAAAGGATACCTGATGGGCCTTGAAAGTTTCAGATCTGCTAGGATCTAACGATTTTCAAGGCCCGAAGTTATTAATATGAAAAATATATTATTATTATAGATTGAGAAATTATTTGATAATTTATTACCTCCTTGGCAGGTAATCGATTGATGTGATAGGTTGCTTAATAAAAGATGTGGTATACGTAACATAATTTTATATTTACAATTAAATAAGAGAAATAATTACACTTTTTTTTTAGAAGGGACTATAACACATAAGAGATGAAATATTTTTACTATGTAAAACACTATTAAAAGAAAATAATAATAATGTTCTTCATACAAATAATACCTATTTTTTCTTATACTAATCTCTACTTGCGCAATCATTGCTGGGCCCACTATAGGGTTGTTTCCCTGCCTCCCCACCAGTCATAGCAATCATACTAGGTCCTAATAACGATATCATACAGTCTCAGCATTAGGAAATTAGCAGTCTACCTTTATCTCTTTATTGAATTGATGAGTGCGTGTAAAATAAATCCTACTTACCTTACATGTATAAATAATACTAGTAAACAAATATTCTATGAACTATTGGTAAAAAAGGATTATGTGTGTGTGTCCGTTTATTTTAATAATAATAAACAAAAATAATGAAATTATGTTGTACTGAATTGATTTCAGATACCATGATACAATATAGTTTTAATATCATATCGCACATGTATTTATGAAGTGACACAGCTCAAAAACCCGCAATAAAAATATGTAAAATTTTCAGTCTTGTATGAAATATCGAAAGTGTATCTGAATTATCTTTTAATCCCAACCGCAAGTGAGATGTATCAGGTTTGATTTGAATTTAATATGTTTTTTTATTTTACATTTCATAGAAGAGTATTTTGACTAACCATGTGTCATTTTTGAAATTCATGTGCGATTTGTAGAGTTGGAATTTACACCTTCACTGGAGGAGGGAATATTTGAGGCTTTAGACTCAAAACCTGCTACGTCCATTTTTATTTTTTTTTTTTTTTCTTGTAAATAAAACGTGAAAATACAAATTTTACAAAATGTGTTTTTTCAAAACAATCTGGCATATTAAAATGTAACAATTAGAGCTTTAGTTTGACATTTTCAAAAAATGTTTGGGACTGCTCAGGTTTGCTATAATAAAATTTGAATATTGGACTTTCTTTTGAGTCTAAATTTTTTTAAAAAGGATTTTTTATGAAATAGGTATGACAACATAATATATCTGAACATGAAAAAATTGTATTTAGATTATTTTTTCTCACGAAGACTATTTATAATAACTGTTAATTAAAATTAACCAAAAGCACTTTCCATTGCATCTTCATTGTCTGAATGGGTTATATTTGCTTCTTTTTTATCATCAGCATTTTGTATGATCGCCAGATAGTATTGTAAATTAGGATTTGAAGTCTCGCCGCCGAAATGTTTTCTTTAATAATGAATCTACCTCGCGCTCCTGCCGTCTTCCGGGTTACCTATAAGTCCAGTAAAATAAGGGTTTGCCGAAGAAAAAACTGCGGAACTTTTATTCTCAACGGATCTTTATGTTTTTTGAGGTACTGAATCCGAATCTGAAGTTTGCTACCACGGCAACCATCGGCTTCATATTCAAAATCGCAAAAAAAAAAAACCGCCAAAAAAAAAACCCGTTATTTTTGTTTTTTATCTATAACACGATAACGAAGCTTTTTTCGAAGAAAGTTTTTAAATATTAATTGTAGCTGGAACTAGAACTAACATAATAAAAAAAAGAAAACCGAAATCGGACCATTTTTCGCGAAGTTACGTTATTGGAAAAAAATGGAGAAATTGGCCAACTTGTCGTCAGTCCCACAGCTCCGCGAAAACACGTTTGTCGTACTCTTTTGGCTATAACGCTGAAAATGTTTGTCCGATACAACATTACTTTTTTCATCTTAAAGCTGATTAAATTTACTATAAGAATCTATAAATGAAGCTTTAATCAAACCCCGTATAATGTACATGCCAGCCCGCTAATAAAAACGTACTGTTGTAAAATCCAAGTGTTTTTTGGCACATTTGTCGCTCTAACTCCTAAAATATTTATTCGATCCCAAATTTCTTTTTTCTGCCTCAAAGCTGATTAAATTCGCTATCAGATGCTATATGTGTAAATTATATTAAATCCTGTAAACCACCCAAGCCAGCACGCTAAATGTGTATGTTTTAGCAAAATATGTAAATTATGACATGTTCAGTAGACTGGTGTGGGTATTTCACGTTGTTAATTATAAGTTACATATATAGGATCTAATAGTAAATTTAACCAACTTTTAGATAAAAATATTAAATTTTGGATCGGACAAATGGTTTTGGAGTTATAGCGAATAATGTGCCAAAAAAACATGTATTTTACAAAAGTAAGTGATTTTCAGCGTGATAACTTGTGTATTTCAAGAATTTTAATAAAAATTTCTTATTTAGGATATAATTGTAAATTTAACCACCTTTCAGGTTAAAAAAAAAATCATTTTGAATCGAACAAATACTTTCGGAGTTATAATATCCCATACGATAATATCCCAGACGACTAAAAACTCGTAGTGTTGTTAAATCCATGGTTTTCGGCACATTTTTCATTTTAACTCCGAAAGTATTTGTGCGATTTAAAATGTTTAAATCGCCCTTTTTGAGCCTTATTTTACTGGACTATATGGAGTAAGTAGGATTTGATTTGAAAGCTGAATTTTAAGTGTCGTTTTGAAGCGGACAACAGATATTGGCACAAAACGTCAGGTCAGTAAATAGAACTTCGTTTGAAGTTATGAAATCGATAAAAAAACTTACTTTGCCGGTTTTGGTTCTTAAAGTCTGATTTGTTTACCTTCCTAAGAAACTAGGAATACTTCAAAACTAAATATAAATATTATAATTATTTTATTATTTATTTTAAATATAATTTATAATTAAACGGCCTACTTTACAATAAATATCCTAGTACTATTAGCATATAGACTTCGCAGGTCAGAGTAAGTTCACTGGCCTCAGCGTTAAAACATGACCAAGCTGAGTTGCAACAAGTGAACAACACTCCGCCCAGATCTCGTTCTGTTTTCTTTCTCTTCTGTTATCGGTTGTCCACCATGTTATATTTATCTTCTCCGGTCAATTTGGGATTTTTGGTTCAACAGTCTATTGAAGTTTATTTTATTTTCTGCCAGGGGGAGACTCTGTCCTTTCATAGTGCCATCTAGTGGGGTATCGTAGAAGCTTAAAAATATTTCTTATTACCAACTTCTAAATTAATTTATCATCACATTTACTTCATGTATTTTATATTATATTGTAGCAGATGTAAATTTCAAAAATTATTTTATTTTTTTAATAGAGTTTATAAATAAAAAGCGTCATACACTTTTATTAAGATGATGTATAATTAAATATTTCATCTTTTGATTACTTTATTCCATTATTCTTATTCCATTTTTTTCATATAAACAGTACAGTCACCATGATCCGACACATACGGGGCCAAAGGAGTGCCGGATTAACGAAAATGACGGATTATTGGATACATAAAACATCAGAAAAATGATAAATTATTGCATTTTTAACAATTATTTAAAAATAGTTCTTTAAAAAAAATCTATTCATGCAGATCTAATTTATAGCCATCGACACAAGACACGAAAGTCAGAAGATCGTTTGATAATTTTTGCAGGTAGCCAAATCCTAGTTTTTGCCGGTAGCCGAATCCTAGTTTTTGCCGGTAGCCGAATCCTAGCTTTAGAATGACTTCTCATCTATCTGAGTTAAAGTTTTAAATAAACATTATATTTTATGAATTAAAATAATATATAAACATATCATAATATAACATATAATGTTAATGTCGATCATAAATGTTGAGTTAATTATAAAATTTGGCGGATTAGGTTCATCCTGTTAAATTCTAATACCTTTTAAAAAAAGTAGATTTTTTCAAATTTCAATTTTTTTTTTTAATTAACATTTTCGTCAGCAGAGTATCAATTATGTAATATTAGTTTCAAATTGGTTTTAATGTGATTTTTCATAAGCCCATGCCCCTACCATAGTAAAAAAACATTTTCTATAAAATCATGTTTTGCAATGAGATTGAAGTTATGATACAACATAGGAAGTCATTAATAGTAGCTACATAAAATATTTTATATAACAGTCGTGCGTAACTCTTGGGGGCGCGCACTGAGTCTTAACAAAGGTTTTTTTGAGGGAAAAACATGGCGGC
Source organism: Euschistus heros (assembly GCA_003667255.2). Classification (NCBI taxonomy): domain Eukaryota; kingdom Metazoa; phylum Arthropoda; class Insecta; order Hemiptera; family Pentatomidae; genus Euschistus; species Euschistus heros. The sequence continues at coordinate 932,970 of RCWM02000392.1, forward strand.
TGTGTGATTTCGCTTAATAGTTCTAGAAACAGCATATCATTACCAAAGGCTCTTCATAGGTTTTAATGATACAGGTTTTTTTTATTTTATTTATTTTTTTTTTTTGTAAATGCAATATATATACTAATAATATTTATATTAATTTACAAATATAATTATACAATATTTTTAATAAATTCAAATATCATTAAAATATTTATAAGAAAAGAGAAAATAATTTATTACAAAACAAACCTGATGTAGAGTATTAGAAATAAAAAAAAAAAAAACTTGGTTTTGCTAACTTTATTTTTTTTTTTTTAAATGTATTAAGTACAACACAGCATAATACTACTAAAAGAACAATGTTTGCATAAGTTATAAGAGAATTGCTGCAAAAAAAGAAATTTTTAGATATGTTTTACAAAAACATGTTTTATTTCAAAATGTAAACATAAAGATTTAATTCTGTACTATTCAGGAAAAACTAGTTAAGTTTATTTTTGTCCACAATTAGATCTATATTTTAAGCAACCCATATTGGGGTCATACTCATCATGTACAAGTAGGCAAGTTGTAATGACAATGGTATCCTTTTATACAATTGACATTACATCTTGCCTACTTTTATAAGATTTGTAGGACACCAATATGGGATGCGCAAAGAATTTATCATAAATGACAAAAACAAAAATGAACCTATCCAGTTTTTTCCAAATGGTATAGAATTATAACATGACAAGTTAAAAATAGCAAATCTAATACATAAGGAAATTATAAGAATTATTTATAAAAATGATATAGATATATTTACTTCTATTGATAAATATATTTATAATTTATACAATATTTATAACAATAATTATATTTTTAAGAAAGTAACGATGGTTTTAATATGAATTAAAATAGGATATAAATTTAAAGAAAAAAAATAAAGATGATACAGATAAAATTATAAACATATTAAAAAAAGTTTAAAAACTGGTTTTTAACTCAAAAGTTGAATCTCATGATATAATAAAGAGTAACTGTAACATATGTCAAAATAATTACAAATTTTATTTATAAATGTAATATAATATTACATTTATATATATTTATATTGTAATTACATTTGTAGTAGTTAAATAAATTTAAATATATTTATAATACTTATGGAAGGAGAAATGGACTTACTATGAAAGATAAAGAATATAAATACATTAATAAAAAAATAAAAAATTGATTTTGCAAACTTTATTATAAGAAAAAATAGTTATAAAATATTATAACCTTACTAAAATTAAAAATTACTATTCATATTTTTTTTTTCTTAAAAACTAAAATACAAATTTTAAAGTAATACAATAATTAAACCTACAGGAACATTTAACAAAAAGTAATGAATACTTTCATTGAAAACAATTATTTACGGGAGATTCGTTTCTGCTTTTTAACTGGTCTATTGAAATCTGCCTCATCGTCTGTGTCCTATTATATCAATAAATTAAATTAACATAGGATTTATATATACATATATATGAATATATATTTTAAAAATTGAATTATATAAGAATGATTAATTAAAAACTGTATATTTATTTATTTTTCATATTTGAATATTTCTTTTTCAATTATTTTCAATTTAATTGGCGATTGTATTAAAAAAATGTCATATTTTTATATATATTTTTTTTTTCAATTTCGACTCAAATATTGACCGTATTAAATATCTTGTAAAATAAAATTACTAATTTCCTTAATTAAATTGCTATTTCCATTTTATTTATTAGAACTATATTATTATTAATGAAATTGATATGTTATTAAATAATTGGTCATGTGGTTTTACGCTCTAAAACACAATAAAATAAAATAAATAAAATAAATAAAAACAAAAAACAAACCCCTATTGTTCTTTTTAAAGACCATAAAAAAAATTATATTTTATTATATAGACAAGAATATGCAATAATATTAATTAATTTTGAAATATGTACTTAAAATAATTTCAACAATATTTATTAGGGAAAACTTTCACTTTTATTTTTAAATCATTTCATTTACAAATATATAATATAAAGTTAAACATAAAAAAATAAAAAAAGTAGAATAAATAATAAATTATAAGTAAAATAATCGAGGTATATCAAGGTATTGAGGTATTTTCTATTTTTTATAAAAAAACGAAAAAATGAACAAAAATTATCTATATTATTTGAGCAAGATTTTTTTTTTTTCAAATGAATAAATTTTAAAATTAATGTATATTGATGAAGTTATTTAATACTAAAGCAAAACAAAAATCGGAGTATCAACTACATACTAATAATCTAATAAAAATACAATAACATGCAACTTTGCATACATTAGTTGCATTAGGATATATAATATAAGAGTATATAACAAGAAATAAGAATATAATAATATCATAACTAAATATATCTAAACTAAACAATTAAACATAAAAAATAGGTTTGTCAAGTTACTTAAATTAGTTAAGTACAGAAAAAGTGTAAATTTACTTAAAATACAAAAAACATTATTTACTTCTAAAAAATTTTCTAAATTTTTAATTAGTAATTTAATTTATTAAGTAATTGAATGAATTAATTAATAAGTTAGAAATGTAGGGATTGATTTTTAAAATGCAATATGTAATTAATTAGTTTTGCATGTACAATTCCATAATTCAAATTTTCAATCAATTTTATTAAAATTCATACCGCATTAGAAAATTAACGATTTTCATCTGGTTTTGTGTTCTTTTATAAATCTTAGTGTAATGAGAATACGTTAAGTCTGATTCAATTTTTTTAAATTTATTTTATTTATTAAATTTATTCCCTTTGCAATCACCCTGTAGACAACATGCTAAATTTGGAAAATAAGGAACCAACAATTTATAGACAAAGGAATTTAAAATGTTTAAAATACCAAAGGAATTACAAATATTTGACACCCAGTAACAAGGCAGAAAGTAGGAAACTTACTTTCCAATTGACATTATTTTATTTTATTTTTTTAAATCTGCCAAGAATAATATTCTAATAAAATTATTTAAGAATAGGAAAAACTACTGAAATAGCATTATTTATCATTCAGTCTTACACTGAGATGTATTTTAAACATTTTGACCTCAGAAAAGTTTCGATGAGATTTTGTTCGTGTAATCTCCATCATAAATGGCAGATTATGTCAACAAAATATATTAAAATCCATAATACATTTTTTTTTTTATTTTATTTATTTTAATTTTTAATTATTTTTATTTTGCAATTGCCAGCTGGAATGGGTGAGAGGAGATGATACAAGGAATTTAAGAACAACTAGGGCAGATTGTCGAAAGGCGGATTGTCGAAAGCCAGTTTGTCATTGATGGTCATGTCTCTCACTTCTTGGACGACTTCTTCCAGTTCTGGAAAAGGGCTGAGTTCGTTGATGGAATCGAACAAAGAGATGTCGAGTTCTAACTGGCTTAGGTACTCAGCGCCTTCATTCATAGTCGGATTCCCCCTGAAAATAGGGAGCACTTTAAAACCACACTTTTTTGTGTCAAAAAAAAAAAAGAAAAGAATAGAGAAACAAATATAAAGAATTACGAATAAAAAAGAAGAAAATTGTTCATTTTTTTTCTATGCAATTCATTAAATCAGCTTTTCCCACTATCAAAGTTAATCTAACAAGAAACTTAAAATCCAAAAATCACATTTACCTATATGATTTTAAGTTATATATCTACCAATATCATAATTTCTGAATGTGATTCGCTGATTAAACTAGCTAAAATAAGATTTGTAACCAGTTGGAAAACAATTAGGAACTTAGTACGTTATAATGCTATTCTTTATATATTTTTTATGTCTATACAAACGTTTAAAATATTAAAATTTAATAAAATTTTGTTCAAAGAAATTTTTTTGTATAATGTTAAATTCTAAAGCCGCATTTTTCAATGATTTATAATTTTCCATTAACAATTTTAACGAATTCGATTTAAAAGAAAATAATGAAACATGGTAATTTTTATTTATAAAAATATTTTTCAATAACATTGGTGTGTTGAATTGGTAAAAATTTTACCTGTACCTCGAAGCGAAAGGAAGCAAAACGCCTGTAAAGTGCAACATCTGTTTCTCCATTAAAAAAATTAATGATCTCAATTTTTTTCAAATGTGATCAATTATATACAAAAGCTCTTGTGCATTGAAATATAATTGGATTTTAAACTGAATTCGCAACCTTAGTTGATATTAGGCATACTGGCGAAAAAAATACCTCGGTGAAAAATGAAAATCGTGGAGAAAAGGGAAATGTTTTATCCAACGAATTGTCTAGGACAGGGGTCTCCAAACTACGGCCCGCCAGTGACCTCAATCCAGCCCGCGACGGCTACACGGTGCGTACACAATTGAGCATTCGCCCCGAATGAGGACGCGTTCGCCCTTATTTTGTTCAGATGTGTATAAAACAATGATCCGTTGAGAATAAAAGTTCAGAGGTTTTTTCTTAATCAAAACTCTTATTTTACTGGGCCTTTGCCTATTTCCGCGTGTAAACATCAGATGTAGTCTAGTGTACCCGTCGTAACAATATAGTCAACACAATAGTGATTGAACTAGCTAATTTAGCAAGCGTATGCTCGCTCAGGGTGCCTAATTCTAGAAATTATAAAAATTGGCAGAAAAATTAAAAAGGGGTTGGCCCTCGGAAACTTTGGAAGTAATCAGTATGGCCCGAAGGCTAAAAATTTTGGAGACCCCTGGTCTAGGACATACATAAATGAACTATTTTTTTTTCGCATAGAGGTTTCATTATTTTAAAATTTATTAAAAAGGGCTACCTGCCTTTATAAAAAGAAGTCCCGGAATTTGATCTGATTCACTTAAGCTATCCCAGACAGTAAAAATAAGATATGGATTAGAATAGAGGGGAGTAGTAATGAAGTTCCTTCAAAACAATAACCGTTTATTTTTCTCTTATTCTTGACTTACTGATTAAAAACATCCGTGTTGTTCAGTGCATGATCAAATCACTATCCTCTGTATACTGATCAGTGTCTCAGAGAGTCCAGAAAAGTATGTCGTGGGTTTGATTTCCAACTGGGTCGAAAGAAATTTATTTCCAGGTGGTCCCGCGAAATGAATATCAGCATTCCTAATTTGGACAGAATAGGTTAGTAACCAATAGGATAACCCGCCCTTCCCCAACTAGAGACCAAGTTCAAACCAATAATAATAAAATTAAATGTCCTATAATCTCTGCTCATTGCACAAGTTTTTATTTCATACTTAATTTCATGTATTTTATTTACTGTGAAGGTGCGAGTCGGGATGGGTGCCATCTTGTATCATTTCCTAATTCCATCGCTGACATGAGAGAAAATAATGGAATATACATATTTTTAAAAATTGTTTTTGTTCTTAATATTAATATTTTTATTTATTTCGGTTTAAATATTGGAAAAATTAATCACACGGACTACCAGACATGTCCTTCAGAGTAAAATAAATCAAGCTCAGAAAAAGGTTTTGTCAAAAAAATATAAAGGTACTTCTTATTTTATTCAAAAACGACAAAACCTCTACATCCCACATCATAGTATTAGAGATTTATGTTATAAAGGCCAGATTTCTGGTAAAAAAAATTATAGATTTTTCTGTACAATAATATCATGCTATGCACAAGAACTTCTGTAATATACTCGTAAATATAAAATATAAACTGGTAGTTTAGAAAAAATACATGCAAAACTAACTTGACATATTCGATTTTATTAATATTTAAAATGGATACTTTATAATCTTTATGATCTTACAATAAGTATTAATAACAATAACGAATTCATATTTTGTTTTAATACAAAGTAGTTATTTTTAAATTTACTGATTTAGTTCACGAATTAAATAACTGATGAATTAAATAAATTATTAGAATTAATTTTATTGTAAGAAAAATAATTTTAGTTTTAATAATCACCGATATTTTTTTCATAAATACATCTTAATAGATTTAATAAATTCCTTTTCGAAAATAAAAATTATAAAAAACGAGAGGTAGGTTAAGCATTCATTAGTTGTTATGAATATATTTTACCCTATTTATTATATATCCTACATCAAATAAACATGCACTAGTTATATCCTACTATCATGCATATATTGATAATGTTAAAATCAAATTTAGTGGAGCACCATGGATTAATATTTCACAATTATATAATAAAGTAATACTACCGGGATATTCAGATTAGCAGGGAGAGGGGGGGGGGGGTTAATTGTGTTAATGCTTTAATGCAAGAATGACCAGTTGTAAATATTAGTGAAGTTCAACTCTAAAGAAAACTGGAAAAGGTGTGAATTGGAGGTTCTACATTCGGAGAAGGAGTGACCAGAAATTTGACCAGTTTACAAAGAGACAACGTTAAACGGCTACTTACCGAGTGTTCTGGCTCTGGTGGAGTGGGCTGCTGACGTACTGGGGATGATTCGGCGAGACCTCTAGCCCTTCTGACATAACTTCCATCTGGGTTTCTTGCGGGTCCGAAGAGCCTCTGGAGGCTTGCACTATCTGGCGATGGTCTTGGAGTGGACCTGGAAGTGGCAGCGGCTCCACGTTGCAAACTGGCAAGTCGCTCGAATGTCCTTGCAGTAAGTTCCTTCAGACAAATCATAAGTTGGTTAACACACGGTCTAAGAAAACAAATCATTTTGTAGGAAATTGTTTTATATGGAACGTGTATAGCAAGGAGTAAATAATCGAATTATTTTTATTTATCTATCATTAGTACTCGTATGTCCAACAAAGTAAAATCAACTCTAATAGCCTCCGGATTAGTAACATTTCTCTTTGTCGAGGCTATCAGTAATAAAGAATAGAGTACTGTAATCACTTCTTTTTTAGAATGTGTTATTAAAAGACAGCGTTTTGGAACTAAATCACACATTTTGAGTTCAGCGCACCAGCTAATTTTCGACACCATTAAAAGTAATTTGGATATGAAAAAAAATAATATGCACTTACTGCGGTAGCAAATGGTCCAAGGTCCTGGGGCCTTCCAAAGCGGCACCGGTTGGCATAGGATTGGAGGGTCTCTGCGACTCTTGCTGCGGCAGACTCAGTAGATCGAACGGGCTCCTGCTGAACTGCTGCTGGCTCACCGGCTGCTGCTGGAGCAGCAGGTCTGGGATCGGATCCTCCAGCGTCCGCAGAAGTCCCTTGACCACTGAGTTCCTCTCTTCGTCTGGAGAGATCGGTCGGAGTGGGCTGGTCCCTGGGGACTGCATGGCAGTCAGGTAATTCGGCTCGCTCCTAGGATCAGGTGCATTGTTGAGGAAACTTGCTATTTATTTGAATTACTAAAACAGTCATACTACAGAGAAAACTACTATACTATACAACTATACTAGGTTGAAGATTATGAGCGGTTTCCTGAGATTCGTTCTAGGGGCCCCCCTCAAGACTACATTTCTTACCACTACCCAAATTTATTCCACTCCTTCCGACTTACCTGGTTCATTTATTTACGAATCTCCTCGGTCACCGCCCTACATCGTCAGTCATCAGTGACCACCCGCAAACCCAGATCCCGTCCTTCTCACCTTAACCTTGCTCCCTTCTATAGATCATCATTCAAACACTATTTTATTGCTACAGCATATGATTTCTGAAATTCCCCCCCATCCAACATCCGCCAATCCTCTACTATCAATAGCTTTAAATCCCAATTCTTCCTTTACTAATTATGCATTCTATCCAACACAGTCATAGAGAAGAAGAAAATATGTATTGCAACGAGATACTAATGTTCACAATATAATTTTTAATTTGTTTGTGAATTTATTTTAATGTAACTTTTGTAATTTCCCAGATCTCATTTATTATCTTTAGATGCGATATATTTTAAACTGCATTTGTCATTTTTTTTTTTTTTTTTTTTTTTTTTTTCTTTTTCTGCTTTCTTACTTCATCTTACATTTTTACGATAAGAATTATTTTCAACATGCATGTATATTAATTTTAAACCATAAATAAATTTTATTATGAAATTCTTTCTTAGTATGTTATTATTTTATTTACGGCAGCTAGATTAATATTGAACATTATAATTATTCTTAAGCGACAATGGTTCCCAGGATAAAATATACTTCTATTTCATTTCAATTGAAAACTCTTTACCGTTTCAACAACATTTATGTTTATAGAAAATACTTCATAAATTGATGTTCTATCAGGTCCATTGATTCAAAGGCTGTCTGCAGAAAACATGCCAACGAGGGACTGCAATAGAGATTTCTTTAATTGATATGAAACAATACCTTTATTCAATATCATTGGATTCTTTCCTTCCTCGATCTTCCACAAAATTATACCGTAATCGCTGGAGGAAAATGTATTTTTACATTTAGAAAAAATGAAAAACTATGATCATGAAACATTATCATAAGAAACATAGCTGAACTTAAAAACACTATTTAAATTTGAGAACTTTGAATTTTAATTTTAAGCCCTCTTAGGAGAATTTACACAACATATATTTTAAAGTGACAAAATTTAATAACAATTTCAGTTTTCTGTTAAATATCAATAGAATAACCAGAATTTGCTTAAAATACCATCCCCTCCCAGAATCCTTGTCGTAACAGGTTCACATAAAAATATCGTGCGTTAGCAATGAAATTCGATCATGTTTTGTTAATTTCAAGGTTCCTCCCGACCGACACACTCGAGTCACACCTATTTTTTTTTTTAATTTAAATTTTCTGTTGGAGGGGAGCGGAAAATATCAATTAATTTCACAGTTACAAACCTATTTCCCACCCTTTCATAAGGGTTCATTCACTTACATTATTCTATTCTAATGAATACAGTTCCTTTTTTTTATGTTCATTATTGAAGACAGTCGATATCTATTTTTAGTTATTGCTTTTAGTAATCATAAAAAAAAATAATAATGACTATGTAGGATTATTAAGGATTATTAATATATACAATTCAATTGTTATATACAATGAAACACGATTCGAAACTTTCAATCAGGAAAAGGGAGTAATTCTAAAAATTGTAGACAAAGAAGGAAAAAAGTTATATTATCTCACCATGTCTTAGTCATAATATTTAATTTTGTGAATGAAATATTTATCTAATAACAAGTTCTTACAAGTGTTCGGTTTCGTTAGTCTCGTCCAGGGTGCATATAATTAAAAATGTTTGAAGAAAAAAAAATAATGAAAAGACTTATTTGATATTTTAATAAACTTACCTTTTTTATATACTTAGCAAGACCTAAAACAGGATATTAAAACTTTGAATACCGTCAACTTGGGTGACTAGTGACTGCTACATCCAGGGTGAATTTGCCCACTTTTCAAATGTTAGTTTTTAACCTTTCTGAAGCTTCACAACGTAAACACGTAACGTCGCTGGTTGTATTGAATTTAAATTCGCCGGGGATGTGGCAAAGTCACCCCGGTTGATAGTATGCACTGGGAAATTATGAGACTTATTGTATCAATATCAATATTTTTCACTACAATACATATACAATATACAGGGTGAGTACCTCTTAGTGTAAAAAAAAAAAAAAAAAAATAATTAGGTGAAACTAGATGGAAAATGTAGAAACATGCCGCATATCTCACCTTTCTATTCTAATCCGTTGCAGATATACGATAAATCAAAGACTTATATGAGAAAACCACAGTTTTTGCCATGTAAGCTGTAATATCTCCATTTTATTTTAATATTTCTGAAAGTTTGACCACATATTCGGATTAAGCATTAAATTTCCTATAAGAGCAGAGTACATGTAACCTTGAATTTTACAAACTTATGACGTAAAGAACAGCTTAATCTTCACCTTATTTAGGGAAGTTGCAATGTCTCATATTACATCAACGCTCACCCTTTTTCGAAAAAACCATCCACAAACCTGCAAATTTTACAAAAACTTGCAAACTAAATTAGCTTTCAAATGGATATGAAAAAACATGGTGTTCTCACTTGCATACAATCAGTTACTTGTGTAAATAAAACATTATAACAACTCGTTACGTTTCGACGTTTCGATCCTTATCAACTTGACACAAGATTCTATTTAGTAAATAAAGTTGGTTCCTCTGATAGCCCAGTCAATAAACGTTTCGTGTCGCACCTAATTTGGGGGAAGGTGAATATTTGCATGGTGTTAGTACATAAAGTATACACAATAATAACACTATGTCCCGGCACCTAACCCTCTTGCTACCTCCTCCCTACTCCTTCAACATTACAAGAACAGTAATCTGGTTATGTGTCTACCGCTAAAAAAGTAATTATGTTATATACAATTTTGTTCATAGATAGCTTAGTTTCGCCGTAATACTTACTCATAAACTGAGAATTGTCACCACAAAAAGAAAAAGTAAATTAAAAAAAATTATAGCTTATCATTATGCCTTCGGAAGAAAGGTTTTGAACAAAATTAACATATAATATGAGTGGCTTTAAATTGGTGTGTCTTATAATGATGAACACTAGAACGATGGTTACAGAGATAGCAGTGAAAGAGTAGAGGACACAGTTTGGCGCGCCGCACAGTGCTTTGAGTGTATGAGATTTTCGGATACAAATCCAAACTTGACAGGTTTTTTGACGATGATTACGGATATACCCTTTATAAGAGGGGTCGGCAAGTGGTCCTAACTTAGTTTTTGCCTAAAAATGATTTTAAAAAAAAACCCTGAGTTTTGGAGCGAAAGGTCCCTTTTTTTGGTTTTGCGCTCATATCTCGAAAACGGTGCGTCGTATGCAAAACAAACTACAACGTTTATAATATACATATATGTGTATACTGCGCCGTTTCCGAGATATACGGATCGAAAAAATAGTTTCGGAGTTATAACCAAAAGAGTACCGACAAACGCTTTTTTGCGAAGAAGTGTGACTTACCGCAAGTTAGCCAATGTCTTTAACTTTTCCTTTCCCCACAGCTCTAAAAATTTGATCTGAGAAAAATGGGGGATTAAGGACCAAATTCGTTGCTAGTTTTAATTGATTGTTTATTTATTTCGTTTAACGTCACTTTATGCTGCTATGGCTAATCGGACGATGCTACGGTGGTAATCCTAAATTTTGCCTATCCAGGTATAATTAGAATAGGGATCTTTAACGACTACCTGACATCGCACAGGCTCGGGACCCTCATTTTACGTCCCTTCCGAAGGACGGCATAGCTAAGGGTTTTTTACTCCCTTTAAAAAATCCTAAGGTCATCTACCGGGCTGCGAACCCGCGATCTTGGGTTTAGTAGGTTGCTATGCTAACGACTACACCACAGGTGAACCCCAATAATTTTATTTGCTTTATAATGTAAAGAACACACTATGTGCTAAAAATAACGGTTTCCTAGCTGTTTGATCAAACATCGAAGAACATACAATTTTCAACTCTTTCACCACCCCCCCCCCCCCCAAACCTGATGCTATTAAGATTAAGACTTTTTACCACATTTAGACATAATGGTAGTGAACAATTTCCATTTGTTGGACTTCTTTATTTTTGGAGTTCAATGTTAATTTCCCTGTAATATAGCAGTGATACAAAAGAACTATAAACTATTATAGCAAAATACTTCACTTTGCTGGTAAAAACATAAAGTCAATGATAACAAATTTGTTGAAGTAGCTTTTTGTTTTTTGTAGTGACAGTTTTCTGTGTATGATTAGGTATGACGGTGAAACTAAAATATCTACATAAAAAATGTTTATAACATAATTTGTTTATAATAATGATATGAATAAAATAAAAAGAACACTCCGGTAGTAACATGATCAGTTTACTGTAAGCATATAAAAAAAGTACTGTTCTTGTATGTTGTTGAAGGGAGGAGTAGGGAAGCAAGAGACGTAATGGTCGGAGTAGGTGTTTTTTTAGTGTATACTTTACTAACACTGTAAAAATTCAGCTTTCTTCTGATTAGTTCCCACAAAGCTTATTTTTTTTATCTCCATTCACTGGGCTATGATCACAAAACCTGCAAGCCCACTGACTCTCGATATCAACTAATAGGCCTCTCCAGATCTCATGTAAAAAGATATGCATGAAACTCGACTATGAAAAAATATGTAATACATTTTTGTTGAACTGGAAGAAATAGGTCTTTATGCATACATACATTAATGTTAAATATTTAGCAATAGTCCAGTTAATGAGTGCTGAAATGAGGGGTGTAGAGTGCATGTAATATGCGATAATTTTTGACATCATAGATTCGTTAGGAGTAGTTAGAAGGTAAGTCCCCGCCCCTGGGGGGTGAGCTAAAGGTGGGGGGAGGGGAGAACGTCCCAATTTTGTTTTTCGATATCTCGAAAACAGTGGACTCTAGAAAAATATACTACAAATCAAAATTAAAGCTTATTTAATATCCTACAGAATGAACTATACATATTCGTCGAAATTCCAATAGTTTTCGAGATATACGTTATTAAAAATCGATAATTTTAGAAATAAACAAAATGTTTACTTCACTTTTTGTTAAACATTTGCTTCTAATACCAAACTTACATATGAAATTAAAGTAAATTTAATGCTCTACAATTTTGATTCTGACATTTTTTCTGAGAAACGATTGTGGAAGGTACTAGAAACAAAGGTTTGACAAAAAAAAGTGAGGTAACATTTGTTTTTTTCTTTTTTTTTTTTTTTTTTTTTCCCGGAAATCACCGATTTTCAATAACGAATATCACGTAAACAATTAGAATTACGACAAATTTATATATTATCAACTTTATAGGAAATTTAATTGGCTTTTATGTTTATTTGAAATATTGTTTTCTTGAGTCAACCGTTTTCGAGATATTATCGAAAAAAAACAAAAAATTGAACTTCCCCCCCCGTTAGCTCAACACCCCCCCCCCCCCAGGGGCGGGGACTTTTAGTATGTTTACCTCCCAACTTTTCCTAATGAAGCTATGAAGTCAAAAATTATCGCATATTCCACACTCTACAATGTGTTTATTGACTGGACTACAAGTATTTGGAAAATGTTCATACCTGATATCGAGCTCCTGTAAATGATTCAGTTCCTGATACACGCCCATCATTCTGAAAAGATAATAATAATAAATAAAAAAAAAAAAACAAACAGTGAAACTTATATTTTCAATGTACTTTATATTTGACATTAAATCTTAAAAATAAATTTTGTTTATTTTATTAAAAAAATTCATTTTATTTTGTTTTTGTAGGCCCTTTCCAGTGCTCTTTTCAAATACATTAAATTGATTAATAATTAAAATATAAATACAATAAACTAATGAATTTTATTACAATAAACTAATGAATTTTATTACTGATTCTATTATATTATCAATATCGGGCGATACAGTCGATGAAGGACCTGGGCCTGTCCACACAATTTTCTCCACTCCTCTCTGTTAGCGGCCACCTTCCTCCAATTGTTGATACATTGAGAATAAAAAAAATATGTAAGAATTTACTTAGGAATGTTATGTATTTCCTCAGGCCACTTTTTCTAGAAAAACTGGGTATACAATATTACTTTTTGATATTTCCTTTACCATAAAAAATAATGAATTGTACGCCGAAACGTCAACACATCATACTACTGCGTTTTCCTTTGCCCCTGACCTAACCATCATCCCAACGGTAAAACTCATGATCAAAAGCTTCTACACAATATCTGAATAGTACTACTTAAAAAATGAAATATAATTATATTAAATATTAAAGTACATAGCTTATAAAATGTATTCATTATTTACGAAATTATAAAGCATACGTACGACATCGTCGGTTGTGCTTTCAGGTTCCATTGGCTCGTGTCCATCGGGGCTTGGTTCGGATACTGCGGAGAGGGAGGAGTTGATAGCCTAAAATGAATTTTGTTTTAAACATTGAAAATTTTAATAAATGTGTACTATTTTTTTTTTTTTTTTTTGTACTAGTAGTCTCTGGTATTAAAATGATTAAGATATGGTAATTAAAAACTAAAAAAAAAAAAAAACATTAAGGCGAAAATGTAATATAACATATCTAGGTAGCGCTAGACATAAGGCGCTCCTCTAGATCGGCCTGACCAGCGATGCACCGACCAGTCCGATCCTTAGCTTACATTTATCGATAGCTCTTTCATATAAACTCATATTTGAACATCCATTTCTACTGTTCCAACTTGGATTGTGTTGTTTGCTGTGTTATACTGATTGGTATTTCGTCTTCTTACATGTAAAAAAGTGAAAAAAATTCATAATGGATTTAGTGTTTTATACATTGAAGTTCTCTTAAATCCTCTTATCTATTGTGTAAAAATGTAACACAAGTTAACAAGATTAATTTCTACATGGATTTGGTGTTTTATTTATTTATATTAACTTTAGTGAGAAATTTTCTGTTTATATATTTTGTGAATGGATTGTCGTCCATATTACTTATTGCCCTAATGTGAGACACATCGATCTAAAAATTAATATATGAAAGCATATTATTAGTAGTATATAATAGTAGTATAAGTTTCATATTTTCTTATTTCCACACCCCTTGAGAAAATATAGCAGAAATTAACAACATAACCTTCAACAAGGATTGATTTATATATTTATAATCTGTTGCTTCCACTTCACTAATTTGAAATGGTTTCTCAGAAGTTAACATTATTTGTCGTTTATTTGGACTTAACGTCCTTTTGTACTATAACTAAATCAGGAAGGACGGATTATCCTACATGTTACCAACCTATTCCAGCCAGGGTGGGGAGGTCATGATTTATTCGTGGGTTCAGTACTGAGCGCGCTGACACTCATACGGCCATCGTGGGGAATTAAATTTCTTTTTTCTCATTTCAAAATCGGAAGGCTAAACAGAAGTTAATATAAGTTTAAAAATGGATTTAAAGTTTTAAAGTGCGCAAATGAAGGAGTATAACCTTTCCCCTCAAAAAGTAGCGAGTAAAACAGAAATAAATCGGAACAGGTTGGAATCGATAGAAGATATTCTGGGCGCGTGAAGGGGCTGGAGCGCCTTTTGTCAAGCGCTACCCAAATTTAAATTTTAAAAAACATACAACATGGGAGTTATTGTCAAGTTAAATCAGATATGTGTAATATTGTTAATTGATGTCACTTACGATGGGCACCTGTTCATTTGGCTGGTACTCGTCTGGTCCGACTGCCTGCCCCTAGAATAATAATTAAAGACATTAAGTTAATAAATTAGATATTTAATTTTACATGAGTATAATAGTGCAATATGAAAGTGGATTGTCCCGGAAATTAATTCAGGATTTCATTTTTTTCGTTAAATCACATCTCTAGATAATAAACGGTATTATGATGGATCATTTCTTTGTATTGATGCCTTCATTTATTAACCCTTATAGTATTAAATATTAATGTATGTTTACCTGTTTAAGTTTAATTCGTTCGTCGTTTGTTTGGATATAATCCAATTTGGACTAATATTTAAATGTGTGATTTTGGCTTAATTACGTTTTATGACTTTAAACATGACCGGAACTGGGCTCAAACGGACAGAAAAATTTATTAAGTCTGGTGTGATGGCAGTATGTAGGTACCGTCTTGAAGGCAAGGATTGGTTGGTTGAAGGCAATATAATATAAAGACAAGGAGAAAAACATTGGAATAATGATTTCATTTCATACGCCAATGGAATTATATATACAATACATACCTGTATCTGCGGGACTGACCACGCTGCTGGCGGCCTCGTCTGGATTTGGGATTGGGTGTAGAAATATTGTATGGTGTGCTGCAATAGGGAACAAATTATTAACCTTTTAAAATAAGTAAAATTAGTATAACTAATCAAAATTTCAGTTAAAATGACATGTAAGATACGTTAAACTTTAATTGTTCATAAGAAAGTTAAAAATTAAAAGAAAGTTTTGTTTTAACGTACATTAAATAACCCTTTAACATTTCGGTGTTACGTTAATCAACGGATTTTTTCTTGTCTTTTTGTATTGTTTTAGTTTATTCTAGAAGCAACATTTAACATACATACATAAGAAGATTTTACTGTAAA
Organism: Euschistus heros; assembly: GCA_003667255.2. Classification (NCBI taxonomy): domain Eukaryota; kingdom Metazoa; phylum Arthropoda; class Insecta; order Hemiptera; family Pentatomidae; genus Euschistus; species Euschistus heros. The sequence goes on from RCWM02000392.1 coordinate 948,969, forward strand.
AAGAGGAGTAATTTACTATAGTTACTTTTTTACTTAAGTTTTTTGCACTAAAATAAAAATATTTTGTTTTATGCGATTTCTAAGTTTCTAATTCATAATAATTTTAGTAACTGACAGGCAAAATATTTTATCCAATTGATATTTAATTTTCTCAACTATATGCTTATTATTACTATTATTATTTTTTGGGGGTTTATGTCCCTATGTACTTTAACCAGGGCATATAAAACGTAATAGGATTATTAAAAGCATTTATTAAATAAAAGCAAGCAAAAAAAAAAAAAAAAAAAAATCCTTATGGGTAAGTCTATCTATAATCATCTATTTTTCACAATTCACATTTTATAATTTAAAGGTCAAATTACTTATAAAATGAAAACGCTCTGCTCGCCAATGTCCCAAATACTCTAGTGTATATGGATGGACATTATAATTTATTCGCGGAAATATAACAGGACCATTTATTGTAAAACATCTTGAAAACAGTTTTTTCAAAATTTCAATTAAAAGACCACAGAGCTATCTATACCACTAGCAATAAAACGAATGTATGAGAAACTGAATTGCCTTTTTTAGGTCTATATTCTACCTCTAATGGAATTAAAACTAATGCCTGACAAAATTGAAGCAATTCAAAATTTCCGCTACCTAAAACAGAAAAAGGACATAAAACACATTTCTTGGAATGACAGGTTATTACAAGGAAATTTATTCCCATAATGATGCCTCTATAGCAAAACCACTTACTTCTCAATTAAGAACTAAAGAAATTATTAACCCGGCGTCTTAGGAAAGATGGCGTTTGAAAAATTAAAAAATGAACCTAATGACTGCCCCCCAATTTTAACAATATCGCTAATTTTGAAACTCCCTATGTTCCTCACACAACCGATGCTATCCATGTAAGCAGTGGAGCGGTTGCTTTCCCAACTGTTCAGAAGGGATAGATCACCTTTTTATTAACCTATCGCATTTGCTTCCAGAACGCTCTTCAGCCACGAACAAAAATATTCACCATCCGAGAAGGAACTTTTAGCACTTGTCTATGAGGGGTTTTTGTAGACATTTTAAACCATACTTATACGGAAAAAAATTTACTATTCATACTGATCATAAACTCCGTTGCAATGGCTGGTCACTATGAAAAATGGTAATCCCAGAATAATGAAGTGGCTCTTGTAACTACATGAAATTTTGATTTTTGATTATCAAACATGTAGAGGGTAGAACAAAAACATGTCGCAGAATGCTTTAAGTAGAATCCAAATGACACCCACATAGGAATTACATGCCGCCTTTATTGACGATCTAGATGATGGATCTGGAAGTAGATATAGCGTGTACAAGAAGCAAGTCAAACAAATTTAACCCCTGTCCCTGTCAGTAAAATTACGACGAACGGTGCTAGAGGAATATGAGGCAAGTCCAAGACCTGAAGGCCTCCATGAAACAGAAACTGAGGGAAAAGGCAGAGCGGTCCGAGGACAACCGAGGAGATAACATTAAGGCATTGTAGCTACTCTGGCACTCTCAAGATTCCAGGCATGAACAAATACTTATGTTGATGAAAATAAACCTGTTAATTATCGAGAAATATCAAATTTTTTATACGAGAGAGGGTCAGAAAGAACTAGAACAACTCTAGAACCGTTTGGGAAAATTTGAGTACTTAATAGAATCAGCATATCCATGTGAAACATGATATAGAGAAAAACTTCTGGAAATTATAAAGCCGAACACGGTATATGGGTATATACTTTTGAAACAAAACGTTGAATCTGTTAAAGAAATGAATTTGAAGGATATTTTCAAAAAACTTTAGGGAACTAATTGAAAACCAAATTCCCATACAGTAAAAATTAAAAGATATATAACACAAAATTATAGCATGTAGAAGAGAATTATCAAAATGAATTACTTGAAAACTATCACCTTTGGGTAAGATCATTTCATAGAAGGAATACTTGCTACGTATGAGAAAATTATAAAGAAAGGATTACTTTCCAAAATGAAAGGATATGAACACTGACTTCATTAATTCAGTGCCCAGTATGGCCGGAAAAACAAAATCTGCACCCATGAATAGAAACCTGTCAAAAACTACAGATCAAATTTTCACCGCCACCTATGAGGCCTTTCGAGAATTAACTGATTGAGTACTTACATTATGAACGTCTTTTTATTTATAACCTATAATAGATACCTTTTTCTAAAAAATTATTGCTAGGATAGTTTAATCAGGTAATTCCACGGAATGTCTTTGATGTCATATCGGGATTATTTTTCATAGATCCCTAACCCGAGTAGAATCAAGTATGATTGATTGCGGTAGGGAAGTGTTAAAAAATAAATTAATACAAAATTTCTTAGAAAAGTTTAGGAATAGAACCATATTATACGGGGGACCCCCCAATCATCATAATGTCTTAGGACTAATTCAATAAAAGCTAAGGTCCACATTAATAGAAATTTTAAGATCCAGTTTAAGAGAAGAAGACAAAATTCCAAATTAGGAGACAACCTTAAACTCTTGCAGTAATTACTTGTTAAACAATTCCCTCAATCAAAATTTGGAAAAGCGTACTCCTAAGGCAATTAACATTTGGACTTATAAAAGACCCCAATACATTAGAAGGAATAATTAAAGAAACAACTAGTTAATAATAGCACGAAAGACTTGGACTTAATACATAAACAATATTATAACTAGAACTATAGAGCGAAAAAGAAAAAGAAATTAGAACCAACAAATTAAACTCCTAATAGAGACAAATACTGATATTGAAGCACAACCCCGATGTTAAAGTCAGAACTAGAAAATAAAAATGAAAATCCTTAAAACCTGTTCATAAATTTAAAGATAGAAATAATACAATCAAATGTACCTACTGACAATAACAAAGACAAAGGAAAATTAAGGAGAAACAAAACCAAATATTTGTTTCAGATGACGGACCTATGTAAATTAATGATAATAATATTTCTGATACCGACGGATACTCTACAGTAATAAAATGGATCCTAAAAGTAGAACATTCTTCAGGTTTAGTTACTTTTAGATTGACCGGATGCAAACAAATTATTAATAAATTATAAAACCATTGTCCAGTATTTAAACTACTTACAACATAGCTAATAATTATAGAAATAGAAAAAGTAGAAAAGGAATTAAAACATTTTAAAATATGTTCTATGGATAAACATGTATTAATATATTACTTATAAACAATTGATTTTTTTAAAAATAAAGTTAATAACAGCACCCTCTAAGAGACAGAAAAGAGGTCCTCAGTGAACGGCCATAAGGCAAAGCCAACCATCAAGTTGGAATATCTGATGGATACTTAGATTACTCATGACAAAGGAGCATATATAGAAAAGTCACGTTGACACACCTTAGAAGCAATCGTCCACTAGAAAGCACAATATTGCACCCGAGGTTGTTGAGTATGTACATCATAAAATTTATACGAAACATGCCCAAAACGACATATTAAAATTTTGAATAATAATACCCCGAACCGTTATCACTAATTCTAACATCTAATGGATAAAACCAGAACATCCTTGACATTGGACAGGGAATATATATAATATAATTAATTCATATCACAAATACTTGATATTAGATAGATCGAAAATTCATTAGAAACAGTAGACTTGAGAATACCACATACAATGGATCATAAGCGCATTTCTATGACTAAACGAGTGAGCACAGTAATTTCACAATGAGTTAGAAACAATTTGTTTAACAGCTGCTAAAATCTCTTGCGTTTCCATGTGATACAGAAAAAATGTTTCATCTAGATGTAGTTTAATCTCCCAGGTCAAAACCCAAACTATTAAGTGCCTAGATATACCTTGCTAATCAATACCAGCTTGAGCCATAAAAATGACACACTATTGGCTAACCCTTGGTAAGAACAGGGTGTAATCTTGTACTTATGATATGTTTGCAGAAATAGGCAGCTGCGATGAATCTGGGACATGTAGTGAAAAGAGGCATAACTATTATTGTACTATAACCTTAAGAAATTTAAGTAATAAATAGTATTAAATATGCTATTCATAAATGCATTTATTTACAAATATGCCTACCAATACTAACCTTTATTGATAGTAAACCTGTATATAAAATAGATTGATAGAACAGATATTTAGTGTAACATATTAGCGAGTAGGAATATGTACTATTTAATAACTAATAATATATCATCCGTTATCTTATGGCCCCTGAAACTTCTGTAATTTAAACTAGACAATAATGAATTGATTGTCAATCAAACAAGAAAATATGACCTCTATCAATGATAGACACTCTTTCATTCACTCATAAATTAGAGATGACATATAAGACAAACTTAATAACTATACTTTAGAAAAATTCAGAGTTACCTATAGAAGGATTAAATAATACATTTGCATTCTGGAGCGGTATTATAAACTTGAAAATTATAAGTATATTATATATCATATCTACCTAATCATTAATACTATTTACCTCGTATTATATTCATAATTATATACATTAATACACGCTAATCTCTGCCCCTCTATATACCAAAGCCCTCAAAGCTATAATGCCAACGAATCAAACGGAACCAATAGCCCCCACCAGAACTCCCCAAATACATTTAGAAGACTTGGTACAGATTCCTGTTCTTTTTTCTAAGCATGGTTCAAAAAAACAGAAATCTTCAGCAGAAGGGAGGAAGTTATGGTAAAGAATATTTGACGTGTCAGCAAATAGTTTGCTACTTCCTCCAAAGACTGTATATAGACCCCCTCTCTCTTGTTCCACATCCATTAGTAGCATCTTCGTCTCGGTAGCTTTAACTAGTTTTAATTATAGCATAGATTATTCAGTTCATGTTCATTGCTATCAAGTTGGCCTAAATAAAGTTTTTTTTTTATCTTTTTGACTGGTATGAAGAATATTTAATTATCGTTCACCGAGGCGATCCACCCACAGTTGGTAAAGATGCCCCAAAAATAAAGTGTAAAACGCTTGAATGATGTCAGTATTTACGAGATTCCCCCAACGAACCTTTTCCGAGCCGATTTGGCCATGGTTTAATATTGCACAAGTTCGCAATGTAATGTGGTTGCAACTGCTCGCAGAGAGTCTCCAAGTTCCCAACAGAGATATTGCACTGGAACTACCTCAACATAAAGAACAGAAACCTAATAAGCGAAACAAAGAACGTCTAACTAAATCTTTCCTAACTCGACGTCAACGTTGTCCATTATAATATCACCAGCTTTCTTACACGCACATACTGCTGCGATTCGTATTTTGTTTTAGTGCATTATATTTCCATTTTTTATTAATTTAGCAACCCCGAGTTTGATAATAACACTTTTTGGACTATACAATTATACAAAAGGACAAGCCAATTTTCCTTTGTGGTCACTAACCGCGAAAACTACTGAACTAATCTGAACCAAATTTTAACTATATCATTTTCATAGTTTAAGGAAGGTTTAGCAATAATGAAATTTACATATTTGCTATTAAATTATTGTTAAAAAAATCGATAAATATGTGGTGCGCAGCGAAGTTTTTACATTGACCGATAGGTGGCGAGCGCCATTGATGATACGGTATACAGCTGTATAGCTAGAAATTGATAATAAAATTAACTTAATTTAATTAAATTATAATAAAAAAAGTAATAAATATGAAGTGTAGATTCCAGTGAAGTTTAAAAATCGAATGATATGTGGCAAGCGATATTCTGTAATAGTTTTAGTAAAAATAATAAACCTATCTAAACCGAATTTCAACTACATCATCTTCACAGTTCTAGGAATATTTACAAAAGTAAAGTTTACTATAATAATAATTTAAAGACAAACCTTTCCAAATAAAAACAGGACTTAGACAAGGAGACGGCCTCTCCCCAACATTGTTCAACGTTGTATTGGATAAAATAATAAAATAACTATGGAAAGTTAATAATAAGGGTGCGATTATAGGGACCAAGAACAACCATGTCAAAGTAAGATGCCTTGCCTACGCAGACGATCTTGCCCTTTTAGCGGAAACGGAAGAAGAAGCGATCGAACAAATAAACATCCTGACAGAAATTTCGGAAAAAACAGGTCTACATATCTCTAATAAACTAATGACTACCGACCCAGACTTCAAAAGAAAATCAGTGGAAACCAAATACGGAACAATAAAAGTAACAAACAAATTTAAGTACCTAGGTGAGACTATATGTAGCAACGGTTCGGAAAAAGAAAGTATAAAGGAAAGAATAACTAAACTACAGAAACTATCTTTTGCAACCACTAACGTTTACAACAAAAAACCCTGTCCACAAAAGCAAAAATAAGACACTACAACACTGTCGTTAAACCTGTTATTTTATACGGGACAGAAACCACTTGCATTCCTAGTCTGGAAGAATTACTAAGGATTGAACGAAGAATTCTGAGAAGGATCTATGGCCCCAAAAAGTCTCAAGAAGGATACAGGCCCAACCGGGAAATAGGCAAATATTTCAGAAAATCCGTGGATATAAAAGCTCAGGAGGATATATGAAACAGATGAAAGAAGAAACGGAAAGATTGGGTATAACGGACCAGGACTGTCAGGACAGAGAAAGATACAGAAACAGACTTAAGGAATTGAAGGTTGTTGTGGGCAGAAGAAGTTCAAAAAAGGGAGTGGCGTGAACAGAAGAAAGAAAAAAAGAGACACGGATAAATAATGAAAGAAAAATGGAAGGAAAGAAAAAACAAGAGAGGAGCCAAAAATTGATATTCGCGTGGTCTCCAAGAACGTTTCGTGAAAAAAAAAAAAATTAAAAGAAAAAGAAACGAGGTTAGAAATTAAAATCCAACCTGATGAAATAGATAAAATCAAAATGTCGATCCTTTGCTTTTTGATACTGTGTAAAAATATGATCCATAAGCCTTTAGTTGTAAGCACTGATATTGCTGTCCATTATTATTAAGTTTCTTAATAGTCTCTGTCCATCAGGATTACAAACTAATATATTAAAAATAAAAAATGGATGAGAGCAATTTTATCCAGGTTACAAATTACTGGAATGCGTGAAAATACCATTCAAGAAATAATGCTCAATCGCATTGTTCAATTCAAGATTTTTATCGATAAGAAATAAAACTCCAATTATTAGTTAAAATTATCCAAGTTCTTTACTGATGAGTGCGGCCGAAACCGCGGAAGGGGATGCTAGTTAATAATAAAATTAATAACCAGTGATTATTCGGAATAAACAAGGTTAAGAGAAAATAGGAGTTTCAAGCGTGATTTTTTTTATTCAAAGGAATACTTGCTTCTAAACGGTTGGTCCTAGTGACAAATCCTATAAAACAAAAAATATTCTGAATATTCTGAGGAAACTGTCGGAACATTTTCAATCAGAGCAACACCATCTGAGCTAGAGCGTGTCAAAATGTTAAATTTTTAAGGGTGAAAGTAACATATATTTGATGGTGAAAAAACGTTACAAAGTGACTTTTTTCATTTGAATCAATATAGCTCCTAAACAGTAGGTCCTATCGACAAATTTTATATAAGAAAAATTTTTTTAATTATATTTTTAACGAGGGAACAATCGTTAAATTTTAAATCAGAGCAATATCAGCACAGCTGGAGCGTGTAAAAAAGCTCCAATATTTACAACTACTTTAGGTGACGTGAGTTTTTTCATTCAATGCAATATAGTCTCTAAACGCCCTAGCGACAAATGTTATAAAACAAAAAGTATTCTCACTTACATTTCTGACCAAGAAACTGTCGTCAAATTTTGGATCAAAGTAACAACGAAGTTAGTCTAAACGTTACGTTTTTCAATGTGAAAAAACGTTACAGCAAAAAAGTATAGATCTCCAGCCAAAAGACTTATCCATGCCAAAACAAAATCAAGCAATTTTAAAATAAAGGAATATTTAATCAATAAGGTTTATACCTATTCGCCCCTGCGTTTATTACATCTTCCAATCGATTGAATATAGATCTTAGATCTAGGTTAAATCTTATTAAGTTACAATTTTGTAATTTTATCTATTTATATTTAAATTAATGTTTTTAATAATCCTAATTAGTTCCGAATGCCCGGGTTAAAAAGTATAGGTGCTTAAAAATGTCCTATATAATGAAATAATTATTTAAATTCAAATATCCTTTTGCAGGATCACGGGAATTAGATAATCTATGGGCGTATAAGTACTTTGAGTCTCATGATTAGCAAATCATTTGTTACTTCACCAAATTTTATTATTTATAGAGAAATATAAATAGTAATAGCATCATTGGATTAATCAGTATTAATACATAACAATAAATGGGCTCACCTGTGGTGTAGTGGTTAGCATAGCAACCTACTAAACCCGAGATCGCGGGTTCGCAGCCCAGCAGATGACCTTAGGATTTTTTAAAGGGAGTAAAAAATCCTTAGCTATGCCGTCCTTCGGAAGGGACGTAAAATGGGGGTCCCGAGCCTGTGCGATGTCAGGTACTCATTAAAGATCCCTATCCTAACTTATACCTGGATAGGCTAAATTTAGGACTCCCACCGTAGCATCGTCCGATTAGCCATAGCAGCATAAAGTGACGTTAAACGAAATAAACAAACATAACAATAAATTATAATAAAGAAGTAGATAGAGTGTGCACTCATGGAAAACAATTAAAATATAAGTGAGGAAGGCTGAGTGAGAAATAAATATGATGAAGCCCTGATAAAGGCTTACAGAGTTGAACGAAACTTGGGCACAAATTTCAATCACTGCATACCACAACTACCTACATCTTAGTAAGTACAGGTTAGGTTTAATATTAGTTCCACAATCCTAAACACCTGATCAATATATATCATTAATAATAATTAAAGAATTGTATTTTACTTAGAGCATAATGTAAATTTAAAGTTTACTTACAAGCACCGTGAGTACTTCTCCTGATGGCATTCGCAAGTTCTGAAACATTTGTTTTTGTAAATTTGTTTTATAGATTAGGTTTAAAAATGTTTTATTTATAAATATAACTCTACTTTAAACTTTAGTTTGTTAGATCTAAATTGACTAACTCATAATTTTTAAACTAATAACATAATACCGAATACAACAAACGTTTTAAAAAAAAAAATATATATATATATATATATATATATATATATATATATATATATATATATATATATTTTTTTTTTTTTTTTTTTTTTAATTCAGCCAGAAGTCAGATTTTGAATTAAGTTTACCCCCCCCCCCCCCCTAAAAATAATAAAATTACCGTTAGGAAAAATTAACCAAAATTGTAAAACATCCAAATTTCTTACCGATAAGAACGAGGTTGTTCCTGGACCTCGGGCCTCGGGCTAAAAAAAAAACAAAACAAAACAAAAAAAGTTATATTTTACACAAATTTAAATATCAAGCCAAAACTGTTTCAAAGGAATTTTTTTTTTTTTTTTTTTTTTTTTTTTGCTAGGGTAAATAAAAAAAAAAAACCACTTACACAGAATCATTTAACACACCCACAGACCTTTACATAAAAGGGTTAGTGGTTAATCAATTACATAAAATTTGTTAATGATGCTATATATAACAATAATGTGATTCTCAATAAAGGGAAAAATTATTTTTTCAAAACAGTACTAGAATTTTTTTTGTTTCTTTTTATGTATTTTAATTTTAATTAAAAACAAATTATACTTAGTTTACATATTGCTGAAATGAAATTGCAATTTCGATAATACAAGTGACCACATGTAACAACAATATTTCGGTTCTTTGAGAATCACAAATAGCATCGCATTGTTAAAAAAGGAAACATTTGTCATTAATCACAAGAAGAAATAAATAATTTAAGAAAAAATATGCATGCATTTATGAGTCCAATTAATTTTGAAATAAAAATATTTCACATAACTGAAAGCCTGAATTTGTCAAAATTTGCTCCCATTCCGCGTCCTAGATTTTTTTAAAATGTTAAATTTTCCATATTTTATGTTTGATGTATGATAAAAAAAAAAAACTAATGAATTTTTCAAAAATACACATGGATACAAATTATAAATTTTTAATGTAAAAATATTTTATATTCCTTTGAGAGTTAGTTGAGATGCTTTGTGCTGATAGAAATTTTAAATATATTTTGAAATATTATTTATCTTTTTGTAGTTATTGTACATTAGTATTATTATTATATTATTAAACTTTATCTAAAAAAAAAAAAAGAATAAAATAAACCTGTACCGGTAGAACCATGAAGGGTCCTTGGGTTTAAGCACTTGGTAAAGATGTATTGTTTCGTGACCAAAAGCTCACAAGGAAAAACAAACAAGTGACGTGACCAACAATCACGCTCAACCGTTTGGTTTTTCCCCAATTAAGGGTACCCAACATTATAGAGTATGGGTGTGGTCCAGCATTAAAAATTAATAGATAGTTTTTAAAAAATATGATAACTAACTGGTTTACTAATAAAATAAATTCTTTAAAAAAAAAAAATAAAAAAAAATGGGAGGTAAAAGAATGATGAAAATTAATAATAACATAACATAAGAACAAGTTAAATCAATTATGACATTTTCTTTTCCTTTTTTAACAAACTTACTTTCGATTAAATTGATACATATATAACACCGACTTTAAACATTGATAATAAAAGAAAAAAAAAAAATTAAAAACTCACTCGAACCATCTCCGAAGCTCCTACAATAGCCCTGAAATTAATTATTTATAATTATTATTAAATAAAAAAAAATCCAAAATAGCTACAATTTAATAACAGGGAATTTTTTTTTTTTTTTAAATTAAAAATTTAATTTATTTTTAGAAATATGGAACAAATAGCACTAGGCCATTTTTTGTGTAATTTTTGTATTTTTATTTTATTTATTTTTTATGTTATACTTCATATTTTTATCATATTAATTATGTACTATTAAAATAAGATGGGTCTACGTTTTTTTCAACGCTTATTAAATCCCCACTGTCCAACATTGCTTAAATTTAACTATCGTTTATTCTATTATATTTTACAAAGTAAAATAATAAATGTTTGCGGGTTGTAATAAAGGTTGATCTATTTAATCTTCTTCAGAATCATATTTGATCCTCTCGACGGCTGGTGCAGTGTGAGGAGGAAGCCTATGCAGCCTTTTAATTTATAATAATTAAGAAAAAAAAACTTGAATCGAATCATTATGATTTTACTTAAAACCTAGGTATTTCTGAAAATATGAAAAATATGAAAAAAAAATTTTCATGTTTTTTTTTTTCCAAAAAATTTATCCAAAAGATAAAAAATAAAACACTTGCCTAATGGTGCAAGTCCAAATTAAGACTCATATAAAAATGTTTAGTAAAAATTCGAATATTCTAAACTTACAAAAAAGTATGACGAAAAACACATTTAAAAAATCATTTGATGGCTGAAAAAAAAAAAAATAAATAAATGGCTTTCCTTGGAATAAAATATCTTAATGTTTAAGTTAAGAGTCTGTATTGGTTGACCTACCAATTATACCGCGAATAGATCGCTTCTGATTTTCATATTTCTTATTATTAATATAATTTATTTTATTTTTTTTTTTTTTGTTATATCAAAATCCAATATGTATTATTTAATCTTATTGTTCTTGAATATTGTGTCCAACTTTTCAAATGGGAGCTTTAATAATAAAATGAATAAAATTAATTTAGAATACATAGTATTTTAAAAATTATTTTTATTTATTGTTATAATATAACATCAATTATAGTTAAATATCTCATTCAAAATAAAACGTCGTACTCGTCATAAACTCTTTACGCGATGATATTTCAGGGAAAAAAAGGGTTATTACCAAAACCGGCTACAGATTTCTTTAGGCATGCATTCAGAATGGAATGGGATTGAATTAAAAAAATAACATGCAATTTATTTTCAAGTTGTTTCAACTTTACACTATATATGTGATATATATATATATATATATATATATATATATATATATATATATATATATATATATATATATATATATATATATATATAAATTCTAGAAATAGACAGTTCGTCCATATTAAGAATATATAAAATAATAAAACCAATTAGGCTTACGCATTTTCTCCCGTTAAAAATTACATGACTTCCAAACCAAGTAGCTACGAGTACAAAATATAAGTAATTGTTACAACTGAGATTCAGAAAGCAGCCTATATCTGAGAGAAAACAGATTAAGAAAATAGTACTAAGATTTTGTGTATAATAAAAAAAAATAGAAGTTGAAATAAATAAATATAATGTGATTTGCAGCTGTATTCATTTTTGAAGATAGCCTGAAAAGTTTGGCAGAAAAGTTTTTATTAGTTAACTAAACTAGTTAATAGCAGTAACTATCCAAATATAAGCAGTTACAAGTTCATTAAAGTAAGGCTCTAAAAGTCCGTTTTAAGAAAAAACTGCCGAACTTTTATTCTCAACGGATCTTATGATTTTTGGAGTGCTGAATCCGAATCTAAAGTTTTTACTACCACGGCAGACGTCGGCTTCATAACCAAAATCGTTAAAAAAAAACAACCCAAAATACCAATTATTTTTTACCTATAACACGAACAATTTTTCGAAGTAAGTCTTCAAATATTAATTGTAGCTGAAATTATTACCTACGAAATGAAAAAAACTACTTCAAAATAGGCCCATTTTTCGCGTAGATATGGTCTTGGGAAGAAGTGTAGAAATCGGCCAACTGGCGGTCAGTCCCACTTCTCCGCGAAAACATTTTTGTCGTACTCTATTGTCCGTAACTCCGAAACTGTTTGTCCGATAGAAATTTTTTTTTAATCTAAAAGCTGATCAAATTAATTATTAAATACTATCTATGAAGTTTTAATCGAGTTCCTTAAAATAAACATGACAGAGCGATAAACATCCTATACTTTTGTAAAATCCAAAATTGTTTAGCACAGTTTTTACTGCAACTCCACGAATATAAGTCATGCCGCAAATTTCTTTTTTTCAGCTTAAAGCTAGTTAAATTACAAGCATGCATGTATGTTTTGGCAAAATATGGCAATTATGACATGTTCAGTGGGCTATCCTGTGTATTAAACGGGATTTAATATCAATTACATATATAGGATCTAATAGTAAGTCTAACCAGCTTTGTAGTGAAAAAATGAAATTTTGGATTGGGCAAAAAGTTTCGGAGTCACAGCGAAAAATGTTCCCAAAAAACGTGGATTTCATAAAAGTACGATATCTTTAGCGTTCTGGAATTCGTATTTCAAGAGACCCGATTAAAACTTCATATGTAATATTCTAATTGTAAATATAAGCTTTAAGATGAAAAAAAGTAATTTTGAATCAGACAAATAGTTTCGGAATTATAAACAAAAGTGTACGATAAACATGTTTTCGCGGAGGGACTGACCGCCAGTTAGCCAATTTCTGCACTTTTTCCCAAAACTATATCTTCGCGAAAACTGGTCCGATTTCTGAAGCCGACGTCTCAAGTGCTGGCAAACTTTAGATTCGGATTCAGCACCTCAAAAAACATGAAGATTCGATAAGAAAAAAAATTCGGCAGTTTTTTCATCGGCAAACCCTTATTTTACTGAACTATACTGGAGTGTGGTAGAGTTAACTGCTAAAATGAATATTTTAAAGATTCATGATAAATATCACTCTATTACAACCCCTGAGTATTTATGGACGAACTGCCTACATCTTATGAACTACAATTTGATACTGAAGGTTCTAAATATATGAGCAGATATTGTATGGTACCTTTGGACTACCGGCTGGTAGATGGGCACGGGGAAAGAGTTGTTAACATCCTGCGGAAAGACCTGGGGCCCGGCGGGAATGATCTGATGGTTCATTTGACTATGTGGTACTGGGATGTACTGCTGCTGGTAATTCATGTTAGCATCTTGCATCTGCGGATGGAGGCCAGAGTTGTCTGCATGCTGCCAGTTTTGCTCATTCATTACCCTAAGCATACAACAGAAATGATTTAGAATAAATAGATTATATTTCCTAAATTTTAAGGCTAGTTTTATCTGTACTTCTTTTCCTTAATTTACAACAAATCATACCACAGGCTCATGGTACGGCGACTACACTAAAAAATATTTGAATTGTATTCAATGTTATCCAGAGACTATAATACCACGTTGGTGTCATTATGAAGCTTGTTTAGAGATCAATAGGCTATTGCTTCATCGCAACATCTATTACTGATAAATATAAAATACAATATAAACCCTCAAGCTGTGTGTAAGTCCTATCTTTGAAAGTGAGGGAGAGTATTTTTTTCTTTTTAAACATAAATTTTAATTTTTTATTATATATATATATATCTATATATATATATTTTATTATATATATATATATATATATATATATATATATATGTGTGTATATATATATATATATATATACACAGGGTGGAAAAAAAATGGGTTAACCTAGATCAAAAATGTAGCTAAATGCCGCAGATCACCTTTCTATTCCAATCCGTTGCAGATATACGATTAATCAAAGACTTTTTTGCATAAATCACGTTTTTTCCCATAAAAACTGTAATATCTTAATTTTGTCTAAATATTTGTCAAATTTTGGCCACATTTTCGGATTTAACATTAAATTTCCTATAAGAACAGATTACACGTAACCTTGAAATTTACAATCTTGGTATCTAAAGAACAGCTTGATCTTCACCTTATTTGGGGAAGTCACAATGTCTCATTTACTTTAACGCTCACCGTTTTTCGAAAAAACTATCCACAAAACGTCTAATCTCACAAAAACTTGCAAATTTAATCAGCTTTCGAATGATATGTTAAACGTTTTTGTTGTTAAATTTTATTCCATTGTTCCAATAATTTTGTTCCAATTTCATGGAGATATTTACTTTTGAAACGGAAAAAAAAAAAAAAAACATGGTGTTCCCATTTGGCATACAAATCAGTTACTTGTGTAAATAAAACATTATGACAATCCCTTAATGGAAATATGCATTTTAAACATAATAAACTCTTCATTGGAATAAAAAGCAATGAAAAAAATGATTGTTTAATAGAAAATAAAGGAAAACTGTCACTAAAGCGACACCAGATCAGAGGATCTCATGTTATTAAATTTATTTATTTATTATTATTATTTAGGATTTATTTTATTAGATTTTCAATGTAATGTTTAAAACCCAGTGATAATGAACATAGACCTTAATTTTGCCGTTAGCTTCTGAATGCAGATTGTGTCTAAGAATATTACTTTTTAAAGTGAATTTTATGGGCAGATGAGTCTGTTTTTACAGAGGATGGCATTTCAACCCATCCATGTATATCGTTGGTTTATATTTGTATTGCTTTCGAATAATGTTGAAGAGCTCGATGGTGTTGGAAAATCATATTTTGCCGAACTTCAGGTGGAATATTGTGATGAAGTTGTGGTAGGATATTGTTTAACAAATCTTACTAATTTCATCATTCAATCTGTTGGGCAAGCTATGATTTTTCAACACTATTCGACAGCAATACAGATATGAATAAACCAACGATACTCCACATAGAATGGTAGAAATGCCATCCCCTGTAAAAACAGACCCATCTGCCCATAAAATACACTTTAAAAAGTAGTATTCTAAGACACAATTTGCATTCAGAAGCTAACGGCAAAATTAAGGTCTATGTTCATTATCACTGGGTTTTAAACATTACATTGAAAATCTAATAAAATAAATCCTAAATAATAATAATAAATCAATAAATTAAATAACATGAGATCCTCTGATGGTGACCATGTTTTTTCTGTTTCAAAAGTAAATATCTCCATGAAATTGAAACAAATCATTACGTTTAACATATCATTCGAAAGCTGATTAAATTTGCAAGTTTTTGTGAGATTAGATGTTTTGTGGATAGTTTTTTCGGAAAACGGTGAGTGTTGAAGTAAATGAGACATTGTGACTTCCCCAAATAAGGTGAAGATAAAGCTGTTCTTTAGATACCAAGTTAGTAAAATTCAAGGTTACGCGTACTCTGTTCTTATAGGAAATTTAATGCTAAATCCGAAAATGTGGCCAAAATTTGACAAATATTTAGACAAAATGAAGATATTACAGTTTTTAGTGGAAAAAACGTGATTTATTCAAAAAAGTCTTTGATTAATCGTATATCTGCAACGGATTGGAATAGAAAGGTGAGATCTGCGGCATTTAACTACATTTTTGATCTAGTTTAACCCAATTTTTTTTTTTTACACTAAGAATACTCACCCTGTATATATATATATATATATATATATATATATATATATATATATATATATATATATATATAGACAATTTGGTATACTTTAATTTTCTATATAAAGTTAATTTTGCTGCATTGTTGGTTCCAAAAAAATTTAGAAAAAATGTTCGTATGTGCATTCAACCATATCGATAATTCAGGGTTCCGTGTAAAAGACGTATTGATATTAGACGAAAATTTCTTGTGTGCAATCAGCAATGTGGTTGATTAGGATTGCAGTAAATATATAACACGTTGGAAGAAGTGAGATTCTACGATAATTATTACTATTTAATCTTGTCTTCTTTTTGTTAATGATAATAACTAAGTATCCGTTTCAAACTTATAATAATTTTTGCGGCTATTTTTTACTAATTCAGCAGTTGACTTCCTCCATACTAACTTCTCATATTCTTTTGAAAAGTATAAGCAGGGGATGATTTTTATTTTCAACTCTGATTCCAGTTATTATGGTATCAAAACGTTTTCTAGAAGTCCCAATACCCTTACTTTAGGGATGGTGGGAAAATTAGGGATTTGTAACATGTTTTTTATTCTATTAGTTTATATTTATATAATCTTGTTTATAAGGTACCTAAATATTGTTCGATTCTGAGGAACATTGATTTGCAATTCCCGAATTCTTATAAATTGTAATCCCCAAATGTTCATAGCCAAGATTTGGATTAAAGGTATGACATATTTAAGACAGACTTACGATTGTGCTTGTGCTTGTGCTGCAGGTTCAGGGCTGTTGTTAGTAAGATCGATACTCTCCTGAGCACTAAAAAATTAAAATTACAAAACTTAGACACAATTAAAAACAATAATTATTAAATTATACGTAGGTGTATTAAATATAAAAATAAGAGGTTACCTGTTCTGTTCATAAGCATTTGCATATCCATTTTGTACTCTACTCATGCTATAACAGAAGAAAGAACTGTGAGAGGTCAATAGTAAAAATATAAGATATTTTAAACTAAGAATTAGACTAGAAATGTTTCGATTCTTGGTCCCACCGAGAAAAGAATCGGTATTGAGAATCGATTATCTAGGAACCGATCCATACCAAAATGTATGGTTACGATTTCCTAAATATTATAAGTCGATAGGTTCTTATCACGAATGATAAATAAAGAAAAAATAGATTACTGTTATACCAAAGTAAAGATAATGGTTTATTTCATTAAACGTTCATACTTCTTTTAGAGCCCGCATACACTGTTAAGACAACAACCAGAGAAATAATAGTCAAAACCTTTCATCTACAGTGTTAAGTAAAACGTTTCAGTAGCATTTGTGATTCCTTAAGTAATAATTCAAACGAAGAAACTTTGAAATATGTATTTGCATTTACAAATTTATTTCTACATTAATTATTGATTTTTTTTCAGTGGCTTTAATTTGCCATTTAGCTCACATACGGATTACTTATTGTACTAACAATTTATTTTGAAAACAGGTATCGATAACAAGAATCGGGAATTTATTTTTAGGTATTCGACACATCACTAGATTAGACCATTAAAAATCTTTTAAAACTAGTAAGGGATTGATAATCTGGGCATTCACACTAATGTTCCAAATTGAAAATATTTATCCGAGCTAATAGTTTTTTATTTTGAACGAACTTTCTCCGGATAAATTAAATGCAAAATACACGGAAAAAGAACTATCTGCAAAAAATGGAAAATTGATTAACTGAAATGCATATTAATTAATCTAAATGTAACCGTGTTACCTGATAAGAGCTCTCGCATGCGCCATTCTCTGTGATCTGTAAATAAAAATGATTTACAAATTAATCATAATTAAATATATTAAATAATAATGTCATAACTTCTTTATGGGAACCCTGTGAGAAGAGAGTCTGGAAAAATTGAGATTTTCATATTTTATTGATTTGATGAAGTGGATGAGTAGCTGTGGATGAAATGGATCAGTTTCAACTATCAATGGCCATCTGTTTTAGTGACGCTTATTTCAACAAAGTGAAGCGTAACATATTTTAAGGACATTCAAAACAAGGGAGCAGGTATAGTTCAGAGGTAACGTTTTTGTAACAAAGTACGTTACCCACCGTAATTTTCACGTTTCCTAAGTTTCCGAACCAAAGATCGATGGTTTGAATCCGGTTAGTGGCAAGGTGGAATTTATTCTTATAAATTGTAATTACAATCTTAATTATGATTACCTCCCCCCGGCCTGCTAAATTCCGTTCTATCTCAAACAGTGAGGAAGGACAGAAGAGAAAAATCGATATTATGAAGCAAACAAAACTGAAACCCATGCTTTTTAAAACGTTTAAAAAAGGTGCTAATTCAGTGAGAAAAAAACTTTGTTTTTCCTGTCCTCTACGTTATTACCGAACGTTTGTCAGAAAAGCCAAATGTATGATCGTCTCACGTGGAATCCTCTTTACAGACTAAAACAACAAAAATCTGTTCGACATTAACGAGTATAACCTAAGCTAAAATAAAGTATATCTGAAAATAAATTAAAATTAAATAATAATGTGGCCATTTTGGGCTGGAATTGTTATTTAATTTTAATTTATTTTCAGATATACCTTATTTTAGCTTAACTTCTAATATTTCTACTTATCTTCACTACAATTTAGTTACATGTTTAGACTGAAATACAATGTTTTACATTAAATTCCTCTCACTTTCACTGAAACAATAGAAATCTAAATGAATTAACTTAAAAAATAAAACAACAATCAAATCAATATAATTCACCTCTTCTTTCTTTTCGTGTTGTCTCACCTTGTCTATATAAAACTGTTACATTTTAGAATACCGTACCTATTAGAGTTCAAGGATCTATTTCTTATTTTGTTTTTGTTTATTTTTATTTTTTATTTCTAAGTTGGCCAATGTATATTTTCGATTTGTTTATAATGTTTGCTTATATGGGTCATTCTCACAGAAAGGGACATTTTTGGGTTCACGATTTCAGAAATTTAGAAGTATTCCAATCACGCTGAAAAAAAACTAGGATGCTCTCTTAAAAGCTTTAATTAAAATTCAATGCCCTTCCAAACAACACCGCTTTAATTTATAATGGAAAAAAAATAAATAAGAAGGCACATGGACTAGGACATGACTCTCCCCTTTCACAACACGACAGGGCCATGACGCTACCTATGTCATGCCTCTTTTTCACGATTATCAAGGCTGTCATATAATTATTTTAATCTCCTGCAGGTGACAGGTTCAAAAAATAAACAGTAATCGAGTTTTTACAAAGTGTTTTTAATATCTTTTGGAGTTTTCTTTCCTCCTTTGTAACCTTCTTCTTCTGTGCGATCAGTACAGATGAAGACACAAAACGTCTGTTTCAGTTTTATTTTTTCTGGATCCTACTCCTCCGCCCTTAAGAGGTAAATATGCTCTGTTAAGCATGGTCACCTACAGATTGCCGCTTTAAGTTTGTATGACTTTATTCATATTTAATGAGCGGACTTATTTTGATTTCGGCACACAGTAGCATATATGTATTTATTATAAAGTGTAAATGTACTAATACAACTTCAAATGGAGTTTTTTATTCAGTAAAAATGATAAAAATGGTTAGATACCGTCATGATCCTGTCCTCTTCATAACTAACCTGTACTCAATTTTACAGATAAAGACAGGGCTATGATGGACAGGGTCATGACGAAACATAGGTATTTCTAAAATATTTATAGAAATATAAACTGTTCCACGCCGTCAACAAGTATTGAGCAATAAGAAAAAAACAGGTTTGAATACTTACGTTTTTAATGAAGCCAGAAACTTGGCAGTGGTTGTTTGGACACTCACGACTTTGCCGATGTTCTCTGAGTGTTCCCATTGTAATGACGTCGATGGCATGGACACTCTTACTTTCATTATAATATTGAAATCTATTGACTCTAACCCATTTTGGACAATCACTTCTCAATGTCCAGCAATATAATGATCTAGGATTGAATAATCACTTCTGTATTTGCAGAGATAGACCTCCTACAGAAGCTTGAAGTTGGGAATATCGTGCCCGGACAGGACAGGGCCATGAAAATCGGTCAAATTTTACACTTTTTCTACACAAAAAAAATATTTTATCGTGAAAAGAAAAATTTCACTTTGAGATAAAGTTATACACTACAATCTTTAAAAAAATTCAGATCCAACATCATAAATGGGGAGCCACAAATGTACTGGACACCACTTTTGCCCCTCTCTATGAGAATGACCCATATGGTTCCTATTTGTTCTGTATCTGCTTTATAATTTAAGTTAACTCATTTAGATTTGTATTGTTTAAGTGAAAACGAGAGTAATTTAATGGATAACATTGTATTTAAAAAAAAAAAAAAAAAAAAAAAAAAAATTCTTGGGCCGAACTTTAAATCCGGCTTTGACGACAGCATTTACTTGACAATCTCTTTTAACTTCCAATATATGACAAAAAGTTAATCTACCTGGCTATAACCGGTATTAAAAGTTATAGTACTCATTACACCATATTTGGTACGATCCAGTTACTCATCCTTTCACAATAAACTGTTTCCTATTTTGGATTCCTAATTTTTCTATTTTGAAGTAATAATTCACATTGATCTACTATCAATGACTTATTTATAAATGATTACTCAACATTCATTGACTTATTTTAAAAATGAATGAAAGTTAACGATTGTAAAAAAAATTACAATACTAATCTAATATATATATATATATATATATATATATATATATATATATATATATATATATATAAAATAAAAAATAAAATAAAAAATAAAATAATTAACTTTATGTTATGATTTCCTGTATATCAAGTCTTGTTTTAACGCAGGACTGGCCTCGACCAAACTGATGACAACTCCATTATAACTGAATCTAATCCTAACTTGTTATCTAATCCTTTAGTTAAGTAATTTTTTTCTGACTCAATTAAGGCAAGTATTCCTAGCGGATTTTTCTACATCTCCCACCCATTTGTCTAGGTATTCCGTATAAATTTGGTGCTTCTTAAGAAGCATATCAGGAATTAAGGCTAGTAATATCCTCATGTTTCATTATTATCACTGTAATAATATGGCAAGGGCTCTACATTTACAAAAGGTATCACTCAACCCTTCAAATGACTTGAAGATAACATTTTTGGGATGGTTTCTTCAAGTCAAATGTTTTCCAGCAATTATTTTAGTTTCTTTGAAAGTTGCTTGGACTAGTTTATAAAAAGTCTGAATTTTTTAATTTGATTTTTAATGGTATAATATATAATAGGGATGTCTCAATTCCAAATGTCGATTTTCGATTCCAACGGGTCTTGGGAAAAATTTGGTATCAAAAATCGATGGTAGAAAGTCGATTCTTAGGAACCGATCGGTATCGTTGACGTCGGAGGTAACTTTATGCATCTATTCCTAATGATAAAATGTATGTCATATATAATTTATAATATCCTGTCCTTAGTTATAAAAAATAAGTTATTTTATTCGTCCCCAATAACATAGCAATTGTTCATATCCTAGATTAATCCTGCTTGGTACAGAATTCAAAACATTTTTTCACCACTATAAATAGAGGAACAACAATGAATTTATTCAACAATGACTTCCACTAAACAGTTTTTAAAATAATGACATCCTATGTTCATGATTGAATCTTAAAAGTTCACTCGATTTGACAAACTTTTATACCTGTTATTATTAACCACAGGATTGACTCATATTCTCCAAGATTTTATAGAATCACTTCAACATAATAAAAAAACAAAAAATACAAAATTTAGAAATTAATAAAGGACTCACGCAAGCATGGCGGCATTAGCAGCGGCGTTTTCTTGCTGCTGTCTGCGTTGTTCAGCTGAAGTTCGCCTACCTCCTCGAGCTCTCCGAGTTGTCCCACCTCTGAAACGTACAATAATGTCACTTATTATTAGGTCTGATATATTATATTATGTCCTTCTCCTAACTTCAGGGTCTAAACTTGTGATAAAAACGGATATACAATTGACTATCCGGGATAGATAAAGACTAAACAGGAAATAAGTAGGAAATAAAACAAATTGCTATAAAAAGAACTTATTGTGAGGACAGTCCTTCCTCAAAAAAAAAATCTCAATATCTCCCCTACTAGGAAAAATAATAGATGGATATGTGTATCTATAATCTATAGCGTTTCTTAATTTACATTTTATATTTAAAATGAATAAATTATTTAAATTAATAATGAAATTAAATTAACAATCAATGATTATTCGAAATAAACAAAGTAGAGAGAAAATAGGTGTTTCAATGTGATTTTTCAATATAGCTCCTAAACAGTGGCTATAAGTAGAGAAATATGTGTAAATACAAGCACAGGTGTGAATATGGGCACCTCTTACTATTAGCCAATAAGGGAGATACTGAAGAATGGCTGGGAAGACTGTCGATAGAATCATTTATATAAGATAGCAGAAGGCAGTGCAGTGCAACCATTACTTCAAGTAGTGTTGATGCAGCGTGAGTTGTGCGAATTGGTGTTTATTTTGGACTGCAATCTTTTGAGAGGCAAGTATGTTTTTATGTTTAGTTAAAAATAAGTTTGTAGTGATATCCGGAAATCTATCCTTCCTATAAGCTACTTTTAGAAGCACACATTAGTCACGAACGCTTTTAGGTTACATGTGATAGTCACTGTCTTTCTTAGGTGGGGCTGGTGTAAATATGGGCCCCCATTTAGCCAAGAACTTTTAGAGAGTTCAAGACATTTCTACAGTTGCCAATATTAAGAAGAGAACCACTACTTGAGGAAGCAAAGTAGCAAGGTCCAGCTCCATCACCGGATCACCATACTAGGTTCAGTTGACCAAGTCGCTTGGCACAAGTGTTCTCAAGAAGATGTCATTGAGTTTTCCCGACGTAGGAGACTGGCCAGGGGGCAGGATTGGGAAATGAAGATCCTTAAATTAAAAATAAAACTATTAATTTCTGATATGAAAACTGTCTTGAAATTTCTTTTATTTTCTATCTGGTTTTGGATATCAACTTTTCATATATCTCTTAACAAAATATTTTTATTTATTCTGTCCAAACAATTTTGACATGAGTATGTATTTGGCTGGGGGTATGTTGTTTTTGTGATTGTTTTTATCCCTCAAAATGTGTAACTTTTTTCACACTCATGAATATAACATTTTATACGCTCAAGCCCTAACACACGCTGTTAGTGATGATCTGATCGACATTTCATGGCAGTTTTCTTTTCAGAAATTTAATGCTAATATTTTTTTGTTTTATAACAATGGCCGCAAGGTACTACCGTTTAGGAACTATATTGGTTTGAATGAAAAAGTCAGGTTTCGCCTACGTTTTTTAAGGGTTGCTACTGTTTTTGACAATATAGCTCTGTTGATGTTGCTAAATTAACAGCTTATAGATCTACATATACATGATCTATTGCTTTTCTCTCAATCAAGGAGAAATAAGACTTTTTTTAAAAATCAAATTGGAATATGCTTGAAAGAGTACTCTTTAAACTTTTAGAAAAAAAAATGAGTTAAATCAAAATATTCGTGATCTAGTTAATTATATTTCAGGTGAATGTGATAATATGCTTGCGGGTGATCTCATCAAGTAAGTTTTATATTTGAAAGATAAATATAGACTAACATAAATTATCTGATCTATAAATAACATTACCTTGTTGGTACTTGTTGGTAGCTAACTACGGAATCAGCTGGAGGTGGACGGGAAGCAGTAGTGACCTATAACAATGGTTATTAACATATATATATATATATATATATATATATATATATATATATATATATATATATATATGTAATTTTTTCTTGATATAAATCAATATATTAAATATATTATTTTATTTTTGAAATTTATGGATCACTGAAGAGAAAGGATTTTGCCTGGTTCGGATGCGACCCCGGTGGCCTAGTTGGATAAGGCGCCACGCTAGAGAGGTGGAAACTTGGGTTCGAGTCCCGACCGGGTCAAATCTTTTCTCTTCAAAAATAAAATTATATATATGGGATGTATATATATATATACTTTTATATATATATATATATATATATATATATATATATATATATATATATATATATATATATATATATATATATATATATATATATATACTGGAATCAAAAGCAAATAAAATTATTTAATAACATACACTACAGTGTAGAATAAGACTTTTTAAGGATAAGTAATCATAAGGATATTAAAAAAAACAAAACAGAACCCGCTTATTTGTTCTGCTCTAAAAGTGATTTTAACACCAATTTAACTGTAACTAATTTTGACTGATTTTAAATTTGAACTCTAATAATTAATTTTAATAATAGAGTTTGTTTTTAAATTTTTTTGAAGTGAATACGTCTTTAAATTTGATGACATATGGGGGCAATCCAAAAAACTTAATGATAACAAAATCGGGGGATACAGTTTGGCGTAGTTTCGAATCTATCCTCTACATCAAAAATTAAATTATAACAATGGATAGCTAAAGGATCAAGTAATTCATTACGATAAGCAAGAACAGTGACGCATAGCGCGCGGTGGAGGGAGAATCGCTACAATTTTGATGTTATTTTGCTGCTTTAAGAGATTTGAAATAACTTTTGACTCGGAGAAGCTACGATGGTTAGGTTTTAAACGTCTGCTGTCGTTAATATCTATCGATTGTATATAAAACATTAGTTTAAAGTCGTGACATTGAATATGATGTGTTAGAATAAAAAAATACTATGAAAAATATATAAAGTCGGCCTATACGCGCCGAAAAGAAAAACCAAATACCTTATTCCATTTCTGCGGAAGGAGGGGAAAAGCCAATTTAACTCAGTGTAGAGATGCGAAACATGGGGACGTCTCGAAGTTCCGAAGACAAACCTGATGAAGCAATTCATGATGCGTTTTAATCTGTCTTCAAGAACTGTCGAGAGCCCGCCATATATCACGCAACCATAGTCAAATTGGGGGAAGATAAGGGAGGATACTAGAAGTTTGCGTGTGGGTAGGGGAAGGAGGTGACGGGAGCGGTGAAATAGTTTTAGGATACCAATTGACCTTCGGGAGATTTGTGCAATATGGGATTTCCAGGAGAGGGTTTGATCAATAGTTAGGCCTAAATTTTTAACAGAAGTATGGAAAGTTATTGGATGACCATGGAGGAATAATGTGGGAAAGTTGGCATTTGAATGGAGAAGGGAATGTGATCCTATGGCAATTGCTTGAGTTTTAGCTGCGTTTAACGATAATTTGTTCAGATTTGCCCAGGCACAGATTTCGTCTAGGTCTTCCTGAATTTTGGCAAACGCAGCTAACATTTCGGATGGAGGAAAGGAGAAGTAAATTTGGAAGTCATCGGCATAAAGATGGTGGGAACAATGGTGAATTGAATGGGGAAGATCATTGATGTAGGAATTAAACAGTACAGGGGAAATGCTCGAACCTTCAGCTACTCCTGACTGTAGAGTGAGGTAAGAGGATAGGCCCTGGTTAGGAGTGGCGACTGCTTGGGTGCGGTGGGAAAGGAAAGATTGAAACCAAAAGAGGGAGCTGTAGGAAAAGTTCAATGATTTCAATTTGGAATAAAGGATATTATGGTCTAAGGAATCGAATGCTTTAGAGAAATCAAGGAGAATAAGGATTGTCAGTTCTTTTTTGTCCATCGCTGTTTGGATGTCAGTGATAATTTTAGTCAGGGCAGATTGTGTTGAGAAGCCGGGACGGAAACCAGATTGGAAAGGATCAAGTAACTTGGAATCTTCTAGGAAATTGGAAATTTGGGATTGCACCAATCTTTCTAGGGGCTTAGAAAGGTTGGAAAGTATGGATATAGGGCGGAAGTCCTTTGGGGATATAGGGTTTGGGTTCTTGTTGATGGGATGAATTAAGGCCTTTTTCCAGGAAGTGGGAAATACAGAGTTTTGGAGAGAAAAATTATATATGAAGAGGAGAACCGGAAGGATTTCAGGAAGGCAAAAAATAACAGTTTGTTTCACAATTTTCGCATCACAGACCTATAACTAATAAAGTTATATTCTAACACAATAATTATTAGTTTCCTTGCTTTTATCCTAAATACATAAATAAAAGTATTTTATTAAAAAAAAAAAAACCGTTACATAAACGTATCCACGTAAACACACACGGCCGTGTCCATGAAAGAGACACACCGTTTTTTTTTTTTGTTTTTTTTTTGTAATATTTATAAAAACTAATCTGAAACATTAAAAGAATTTAGTACCTACAAGGAAATATATATTATAAATATTATATAGAAACATCTTTGAACTAAATGTGTTAATTTCAGTGTATTTGTGGGTCAACGCAATTTAAAGAATTAAAAAAAAAATTTCAGAAACCTGTGTAAAATTTAAAAATATCTACTAGTTGTGAAACATGAAAAAAATTAATAGATGATATATTATTTTTTTCATTTGAACTTGTTCAATATGGCTAAAGGTTACCATGTAATAAGTAAATTTTTCATGACATTTTAATTTATATTCATTTATTATATTTAATTTAATATATATCATTATATACAAGATATCTATCTACCTGGTAAGGCATCCTATGTTGAGCATAGGGGTATCCTTCGGGTCGTGGTGCAGCATGTCTTTGGGGGGCGGGAAGAGAATGGTGCATTTGCTGCTGCTGCTGCTGCTGCTGCTGCTGCTGCAGCTGCTGTTGCTGCTGGCTTAACTGGTGGAGATGGTATGATGAAGGATTAGTGTGGTAGGGGAATGGTGGAACTCTGTTTTCCCATGATTGAGGTCTGACCTGGCGGTACATTTGATACTGATTCCTAAAAAGGAATAGTAAGTATCCATTAATATACATATTTATAATAGCACTATTAAAACGAAATAGTAAATTAAAATAATATTAAAATTAAACAATTTCCAAAAATCCAACCTATCAGAATTGATGCTAGAGAATTTTTAACCCAGAAAACGAGCTTTACATCCTGAAGAAATAAGTGAGAAAAATTTAATATAAAAATATTTTTAATAGAACTGATAATTGAAAAGTAGATTCACTCGCTGAGATGAAGTGTACTATTCAAGAGGCGCTCCAACCCCTCCGGATACCTTTTATCGATTCTAACCTTGTTCTTATTCGTTTTAGTCGCTACTATTGGAGGGGAAAAGTTTTCTCATTCATTTAAACACAAACTCTAAATCCATGTTCAAACTAATATTAACTTTTGTCATATCTTCTGGTAATAAAATGAGAAATAAAAAAATAATTAAGTGGTAATAAAAAAAAAAAATATATATATATATATATTTTATATGCATTTATTGAAATTTACAACTGTACAGAATATATACATCAAGTAAATGTATTGACAACGATTATAATAACATGTTAAAACTTGGAATGAACTACTCATCAGTAGCACTTTATTAAAACTAGAAGGTCTCTATGCCATCTTCGTTTCAGACGCCTCGGAGGATTATCAGGAATGAAGTGGGAAACTAAGCAAGCAAGTTGAGAAACTAACGGATTTGAGTGATTATGGAGCTGTATACTGTCCTCCTGGAAATTCCCTCTCTTATAACCATCTTGATTCCTTATTCCGATCCCTCGGTCCGCGCTTTATTGCTGGAGGAGACTACAACGCCAAACATCAGCGATGGGGTTGTAGAACATTCAATTCCCGTGGCAGCATTTTATCCCGTGTTTCATCCTCCAACTGTTATTCTGTCCTTTCTCCCTTAAATCCGACTTATTGGCCTCCATCTATCAAAAAAAGTCCAGACATCCTCGATATATTCATTTCTTCCCAAATTTCCACCTCTCACACCTCTGTCAAATCCCTAGATGACCTTTCATCAGACCATAGCCCTGTTCTGCTTCTCTTGCATTCAAATCCCGTCCCTAAACCCTCAACTCCTAGACTAATCACAGGACGAGTAGACTGGGACAAATTTCGTTATGACTTAGAAAATAAGCTAGACTTAAAAATTCCACTAAAAACAAAACATGATATAGATAAACTCACCATTTCAATATCAAGCAGTATTAACGAAAACACATCACACAGGAAAAAAAATAATTCTCTTCAGACTAACTTACCACAACATATTTCCGTCTTGTTAAGAGAAAAACGTAGAGCAAAAACAAAGTGGCACAGGACTAGGTATCCATCAGATAAAAAAATAATTACTGCAAACTTACAAACAAACTCAAGACAGAAATACAAACTTCAAAAATTACAAGACTACACAGAAAAACTTAATACCACCGACAAAACTTTGTGGAATACCACTAAAAAACTACTGAACTACAGAAACTATAATCATCCCCTACTTACCGAAGCCAAAACCTGGTCAAAATCTGATGAAGAAAAATCACTCATTTTTGGCCAGCACCTTTTCCAAACTTTTAACCCACATGCTAATATCCTTAATCCTACTCATTTAGAATATATTGAAGCAGAACTTAATATCCCACTTCCAATGTCATCTCCCCCTAAAGCATTCCATCCTTCAGAAATATCAAACATCATTCATAGATTACCTTCAAGCAAAGCCCCTGGACATGACCTAATTACATCCCATATTCTAAAACTCCTTCCTCGAAAAGCCATCCTGTTCCTAACATACATATACAATGCTGTCCTCCGTACCACATATTTTCCTGACTCCTGGAAATTATCTATAGTTAAGAATCCCAAAACCCAAAAAGCCACCTGAGTTCCCATCCTCATACGGTCCTATTTCACTTTTGCCAATCATGGGTAAAATCCTTGAAAAACTAATTTTAAAACGTTTGTATCCTATCCCAGATTCCCATCATGTAATCCCAGACCACCAGTTTGGATTCCGAACATCACTCTCCACAATCCAGCAATGCCATCGTGTGGTGGACGTTGTCTCCTCTGCATTGGAGCGCTGAATGTACTGTACGGGAGCCTTGCTTGGATGTGGAACAAGCTTTTGACCGAGTCTGGCACCCAGGACTACTTTACAAACTCCGTAGATTCCTTCCTTCAACATACTTCCTAATTATCCGTTCCTATCTTAGCGATAGAACCTTCAAAGTTAATCTTAACTTTTCCTATTCTTCTCTCTTTACCCAATCTGCCGGTGTTCCTCAAGGAAATATCCTAGGTCCTATCCTCTACACAGTGTATACAGCTGACATCCCAACTCATCCTACCACTGTCCTCACTACTTACGCTGATGACACATGTGTGTTATCAGTAAACAATGATCCCCTCATTGCCTCTCAAATACTCCAATCCCATATCCTAAACCTTCAAGAATGGTGTCAAAAATGGAGAATCAAAATAAATCCAAACAAATCCCACCAAATAACGTTTACTCTTCGTCGTAAACCTACTACGTCCTGTCCTACAGTATCCTTTAATGATATTCCACTAATCCCTGTTGAACAGATACGCTACCTAGGACTCCACTTGAACAAACGACTAACTTGGAATCCACTTACAAGACTAAAACGGCAAGAAACTGCCCGTCGTTTCAAACTACTTCAACATTTACTAGACAATTCAACTTCTATTCAACTTTCACGTTCAAAGCTCCCAATTTATTACAAAAGACTCATATACATGACTGTGATTAGACCTGTTTGGACGTACGGAGTTGAGCTTTGGGGCTCCACTAAACCATCCAATTCATCTCGTATTCAATCCTTACAATACAAAATCCTTCGAAAAATCCTCAATGCTCCTTACTTTGTCACCAATAAACTTATCCATAAAGACCTTAATGCGCCATATGTTGCTGATTTAGCCCACACCAGATACCTATCCTTTCATAGTAAAAAAAATATTAAAATATAAAACACTAAATCAATGTTGAATTAATATTATACTAAATCAGAATTAATATAACGCTAAATCACAAGTACTGTTAAATTCTGAAAAAGTTTTACACATAATGGAAGTGGAAATAACAAATTATAATAAATCATAATCCATGTTGAATGTTATGTTGTTTCTGCTATATTTTCTTACAAGAAGTGGAAATAAGGAAATATATAACTCCTGATTTATTGACATTTAATTTCAGTACAACCTGTCTCACCTTGGGACAATAAATAATATGGACGATAAAGAATCCAATCACAAAACATATAAACTGAAAAATTTTCACATAAGTTGATATAACAAATATAAATATATTATAATTTGTGTTACACATTCACACGTTAGGGTAGAGGAAATAAGAAAACTTCATAATATAAAACACTATCCATTATGAAACTTATGTTATTAAGTTCTGTTTAACCTTTTTACATTTAAGGAGACTAATTATGAGTATGTATAGTAATACCAAATGAAGTCTCTAAGTTGAATATTGGGGACGAGAAGAAGAGCAGCATCTGCAACGAAAGTCTGCACAGCTTATTCAGAAAAGACACCAATTTCCGCCAGGCGATTCCAAGTAAAGCCAAACTAGAAATTACATTACTTTACGGTATCTAGCTACTGGAAACAGTTTTAAGCCTTTGGCCTACCTGTTTAGAGTTCCTCATAACTCAATTTCAGTGTCTGTTCCATAAGTGTTGGTTTTACAGCAGCTTATTAACGTACAGTACATAATAATGTATCAATGTAATGTAAATATACCGCTTGTAAGCTACTAGGGGTTCACATTAGCTAGCTGGTGTTAACGAGATCTCATGACTGCCAGCGGAGGGTGGGCAGCTCCAATAAGTTAAACATGTTCAACTTCTGATTGCGGCTAGTAAACACTAACCCGCTGGCATTCACCATCCGCTGGTTCTGGATCAGATCAGGCTGCTTACTGGCAGTATTACCACCGGCTAGTTAGAAGCGGCTGCTAAATAGCCTAGTGCAGTGATGGGCAAAGTGTGGCCCGTGTGCCAAGTGCGGCCCTTCGGGCTAGTCAATCTAGCCCAGGAGATGGTCACACACAATCATACATAAGACAAAATTTATTTTCTTCAAAGCTAGAATAGAATGATTGTATTCTTCTAGTTGCGTTTTTGATCTTCTACCGTTGCACAGTGGTTCGAACATGGAGTGAGGGTGGACAAAATTTGCAAATCCTCAAAATTTTAGAAAAAATTAACGGTTGAACATAATATTATTAGAAAATAGGGAATTGTTCGTCAAAGTTAATGAATGAATAGGGCGTGGAGAAGTCCTTATGCAATCTGTATACTGTATTTCCTATCAGACAAAAATAAATTAAAGCTAGTGCTTGAAGAGGTCTTATGTATTTTGTTCTTCAACCAAAGATTTTCCAAACATCTCAGCAGCAAAGCGTAAATTCAACAGATAACGTGTTAAGAACAAGATACTTTTTATTCTACACGCCTTTTTTTATTATTTTAAAATATTTTTTTACTTTTATTGGAAAATTCTAATAAAATGGTTTCCGGTCTTCCGCGTGTTCGGCTTAGTCCTGGTTTGAAATGAACTGATTTAGTTGGCATTTAAGTTCCTGCTAAGGTCAAGAGGCATTTTTTAAGATTTTTTTAAAAGCCTCTTCAAAGTTTGTATAACTTTTAAACTGGTCACCGAAACTTTGCACGCATGAAATGGATATGATAAGCGCTCAGGTTACCACTTAAAGTAGTATATTTTAGAATAGATACCTTAACCTGTATATTTTATCGTTGACAATGGTTATTTTCTCTCCAAAGAGATGTAAATGGAAAAAATATATAATTTGCGGCTAATGTGATATAAATCGCAAAACGAAAATACTCCTGAAGATTTTCGATTATGTTGACTTAAATGAATATATAAACGATGAAATAATCATACTAAACAGTTGTCTAAGGTATATTTAAGAATACCAAAAGGTAAACAGATCGATAAAAAATACTTCAATTTTTGATTTTTGTCCATTGGCACTGTGCGTTGTACTCTTATAAGATGAGTGTAATGAGATAAACTCAAAAATAAAGTTTATTAGTCGTAAAACTTTGTTTTGTTCAATTTTTTCGGCCCGCCTAGATACTTTTCTATTTCATTTGGCTCTCCCCTTAAAAAGTTTACCCATGTCTGGCCTAGTGTGACCGCGCCTTTAGATATCATGCTTTATAGTGCTTCGCTGGTCAGGCCGATTTGGTGGCGGTCCTCTTGCATAATAGTACCTTTCTGTTAAATATACTTGTTAAAGAAAAGCTATATTTATGTAATATATACTAATATAATATACATTAAGTATTTATTTACACCATTATTTAAGCATTCTAGAATGTTTGATTTTAGAATTTGAAACATTAGCCTTAAAAACGTACGTTACATTCTCACTAAACAAAAAATAGTTGTATGTGAGAAAATTTCTCCATGCGAGTTTAAGGAGACTTTTTAGGCTCAAGCAATCTAGGTTAAAGCTAAGGAACCCCAAAACCTACCCAGGTATCGGTTTGAGCTTAGACAAGTGCATATGACTTCCCTGGACAGCTTTCAAGCCGCGTTACTGGTGTCGATTTCAAGGTTGATAAAGACAAGTAGGCCATTGGGATAAACTAATTAATAATATAAATAAATGACTTATGAGTACTTACGGCATAGTGACAACATAAGCTCTTGAACCAGCAGCAGAGCTAGCAGGCCCTCTTGCTCTGACGGTGGGGTGTTGGCCGCGGGGCTGCTGTCCTGGGGGCTGATTAGTGTTGTTACCTCCTTGCTCATCGTTGGGTTGTTGGGGATTGTTATTCCTGTTGTTACTGTGAAATTGAGAGTATATGCCAAATATTAAAAAAAAAAAAAAAAAAAATAAATAAAAAAAAAAAAAAAAAAAAAAAAAAATAAAAAAAAAATAAATAAATAAATAAAGATTAAATCAAAAATATTTGGAAAGTAAGGAGTATATAAAATTTTGAAAGATAATGCACTCATTTCCCATACATAAAAAAAAAAAATTATACAAAGCAATGAAAAGTTTACTAAAGGTGAACTCATAAAAGCTAACCCATATTCCGCTGAGTTCACGACCTTAGGAATTCCGACCCCTTATTATTGCAGAATACGACTTTGGTTTAATCTAAAATATTTAAAATCCTTCGTTTAGTAAATACTTTCCCTTAAAGGCCAAATAATAAGGCCTCTATTTTGACTTCCATTATGTTTTTTAAAAGAGATTTAATCCTCATTTAAAGTCTAAGCGAAATGTATGAAAATACTACGTTATTATTTTATAAGCTTATACAAATATAAAAAAGTATTTTATATCCTAGAAAAGGTCGACATTTGTGACGGTCGGACGCTGCCAAAGCGATGGCGCGATAATGTCCAAAAACATAGATTTTTGCACAAAAGTGTTAAGATTTGTCGATTCTTAAGGAAATAATCGGTATCGAAAATCGATGATCCAATATAGATTCCTATAAATCGATAAACAGGCGATTTTTGACGTACATTTTATTTATTTAATGAAAATTTAAATGCTCAATGTTGAATTGCAGAAACGAGGCCTGCGACATTTTCGATTACTTTTATGGTTAAGAAATTAAAATCCAACCTGATGACATCAATAAAATTATTTCTCTCAAATAAAATTGATTACCATATTATGGTAAGTAAAAATATGAATCATAGGCCTATAGTAGTCAGCATTGATAATGGGATGGATTTAATAATCCGCCGTTTCTTATTAGTGCCAGTCCATCTGGATCACCAACTCATACATCAAAATTAAAAATTCGATGTCCAATCATGCATTTACTTACTCTTCAACCACCTAAACCGTACAATTTTAACCAACTTAAAAGTTACTCCTAAGCGTGAAAATATCATTGAAGAAATAGTGCGCAACTGCTTACTTTAACAGATTTTTATTGATAAACAAATAAAACTTCAATTACTCGTTAAAATTATCTATATTCTTAACTTATTAGAGCAGGCAAAGCCGCGACGGGGGATACTAGTATACAATTACAGACTAATTTTTTATCACATTATTTTGATTTTCTAAAGGGCTTTAGAGTTAAAATTATGAATATATGGCCAAAAACTGTAACTTGACTTAAATATTATCTATTTATACATGAATCATATTTGCGTTTAGTAATTTAAGTATGGAATAAATTCGAAAGTGAGGTTTCGAAACCGAGATATTTTGGTACCGACACAAAACCTTTTACTAGACTATTGTTATAAGACATATTTTAGTTATATAATATTTTGCAACTAAAAGTTGGAGAATTAAAAGGCCTATTATATTGCCTAGGAACTTCTATTCCCTCAAAGGTTTTAAACTGATTAGGAATAATCAGTTTTCAAGAAAAAAAAGTCTTTTAAGTTTATAGTTTTTTCATTTATATTATAATACAGAAATATATGTTGTATGTGTAAATTAGCATAATTCAATGGTATATTAAGTTTTATTTTAAATTACAGACCCATTAGGCTAAGTTTATCCTAATACTCGATGGTTTTACACATGATATACATCACGCGATAATTAAGGTAATAGTCATAAATTATTTTAAAGTTAAAATATTTAATATAATTTTCAGTTCAATATCGATGATTGCATTGAAAACATCGATGAAAGTCGGACCCTGTCGATTATATTTTGCAGGGGAGCACGGGATAAGCTACTGACGTAAAGGGATGTCGTTATGCATGTTAAAGATTGGCTTTCCAACATCTTGTAAATTCGCACCTCAAATAATATAAGAGATCGTTATAGAAAAAGGATATTTTATTAACAAGCGGAAGGTTTCGGTGGAAATGTCATTGATAAAGATAAGATAAATCACGGGCAAAATCTATTTTTAGTACAAACATTTCAGTTTAAAACAAAGTAAAAAAAAACAAAAAAAAAACGGTCGTATGAGGTAGGGTGGATAAATATAATGGTGGGGGATAAAACAATTACCTCATAAAAATCAATAAAGAACTATTATAATCTGACAAAGGACAGTGGACAAACTTTATTCGCCAGCTAGTGTGATGACTTGCTAAAAATAAATAATTCTTTATCAAAATATTCCCTATTCAAAACAAATGAATTAAATATATAAACAATGCCTTGGTATTGTTTAAACTATGAAAATGAAATATATCAAAGTCAAACTAGATCAAACACTTACGGCACCATTACGGTAGTTCTCCACAGCTTCTTGAGAAGGAATGACAAATTCAGAAACTAGTTCACCCCCCACCCTTAACAGTTTTAATATCGATATCATTATGACGTATTTTTTCCATTATTGTTTTCTATATAACATAATGTAAGCATTGTTGTTTTTCTTGAGAATAACACTCCGCGCCCCGCCCTTCTGATATCAAACAATGGATCCACTGTACTTTATAGTGTTCTCAACAGTTGTATTATTGTTAAACTCTGAACTTACCATTATCTAAATATTTAAAAAATTTTACTAACTCAGCTAACATTTTTTTTTCCTTCTTAATTAAACAATAGAGGGTACTGTATTAAATTAAATTTCGTTTTAACAACGTGCACTGTTCGAATGTTTAGATGATAAATTAGTTTAATGAATTGATACCAATTGTAGCAAACATTCCATAAGTTATAAAAAAGTAATTGTATTGTTCACTGTTGGGAAATACAACGTTCGATTGTATAATTATCGAAACTAACTTTCCAGGAATGTGTGGATATCTACTGTAATACGAGAGACTTCGGCCAGACTCAGCGACGCCAATGTAACCCGAGAAGTTTTTTAGATATCTTTGTTATCTGGCATTATCGTTCAGTTATTTTCGTGAGACAGCGATAAAGGTGTAATTACTTTCTTTGAATTAATTGAAATTGTATTGAAATTCGATATTACTTGTTATTCTGTCTTCCAGTAAATGTAGTCACCAATATTCTCACTGGCTAAGTCAGTACTGCATATAAAGAAAATTTATTTTACAAGCAAAATAAGAATCGAAAATTTATATTTCAATTTAAAATGTATTATTTAGACTTGTGAAAACAAACTTTAAAAAGTTCAAATGTTTCAGGCAAAAACATCCAGGAAATATCACACAAGTACCCTAGTAACAGATGTTTAACGTCACAATTGACATATCGCACATGTATTTCAAAAGTGTTACAACTTCAAAATCTGTATTTTTGATTAACCATCATGGTTAATCAAAATAGTCTTCTATCTCACTTGCGATTAGGATTAAAAGATAATTCAGTAATAGCCGATTTTACCCTTTTTTTAATGCAGATATTTGAGTTGTATTACTTTTGAAATACATGTGCGGTAAGTGAGTAAAGTTTGACAGTTCAAAAAGAAAGATATTATTAATTATATTAAAGAATGTAATCAATGTTATTTAAATCAGCTGGATCTTGGGATAAACCTAGTAAAATATAAAGGTTTATAAAATGATAAAAATAAAATTAAGAGAATTGACGAAAAAGGTAACCCTCTGTCGACGATGAGGTTAAAATAATAATATCACTATTAAATTAAATGACTCATTGAAGGAAGATTTGTTATCAAACTTCATTAAAATACGTAAATATTTTTATAACTATTAAGGAATTATAAATTATTTAAGTTATACACAATAAATAACCAAAAACACTTGCCAACTCATATTGTCCTCGCCCATCTTCTTCTTGGGGTGGATTGAAACTATCATGAACTGTCTCACCCCCTCCCCACTTACCCTTCAAATGGCATATTTCAGATTTTCGATTTATTGTTATCGATCTAACAGAAAACTGATCCAACAGTTATTTGATACGTTTCGTTTAATATGTTATAATACTTCATCTATTTGTATTTATTTTAATAACCGACAGATTTGTCGTTCGTTATTTTTAATTTACTTTATCATAAAACTAAAATAAATATGAAATAGTTTTGCTTTGTTTTACAAACATATAGAAAAAAATAATTAAGTGCCTTATTCAAAGAACAAGTATACTGAAAATTTATTAAAGACGTATACATTATTAGATTAGAAGTAATAGAAGTATTACTGTTAATATTAATGTTACAGTAAATTCTCAGTTATCCTGGCTATCTCTTAACCGGCACTCGCAAACGAGGAGCATTCGTGCCATATATGTTTAAAAGTAAAAAAAAATTAAAAAATAATATCTTACTTATCCATAACAAATGAAATGAAATTTACTAGAACACCCCAATCTCTACCATCTTATCATTTCATGATAAAGTATTATATATTTCCAATTTTTCGTTATTTGATCTATTCAACTAGTATTTAATATTCTTTGTTTATTATATTCATATAAAATTATAAATAAATTAAAGTAATTAGTTTTAAATATATTAGTTAACTATTTTTTGAATAAATTAATGTACATAAAATAATATAATTAATAATTAGTAGAATGCTGAACTGAAAAGATAACCAATATATCCGATGGGTTATTTTGTTAATCCACTCCACAAATTAAGTGCGATGTTAAAGAGAAAATTGTAAGAAATTAATAATTATAATCATAACAAATAGTTTATTTTATTTATTTTTTTTTTTTTGTGGAACAGTATTTCGGTGGTTGTCGTAAGACGTTAAAAGTAAATTACTCTTAAAACGAGTTTACTATGAATCCTGAAAGCGGGATTTTTAATGTCTGCGTTGTGAAAAATTGAGTTGTGCTTCTTATTAACAAGGCCTGAATGTATTTATTTTGGACAAAAGGGATTTTTAGCGTAATTAGAGGATTTTGTAAAACTATCAAAAGTGCCATACCGAAAAGTTCATACTTTTGACTTATCCACTTCTTCAAGACAGCTAGGAATTCATGAAACAATTATTAGAATATTGAGCAACAGAATAAATGAGGCGTTACCGATTTTTACTAAGAGATTTTTAGCTATAAAACACTTCATTAAAATTAACCAAAACCAAACTTACATAAATAAATAATATAAATAAATGTTTATTTATGATTTAAAAAGATAAGCTGAAATAATTACCTACTAGTTACTACTCTGTCCATCAACGTATTGTTGCGGGTTGGTATTCTCGGGGACTATCTCACTCCCATCCTGCTTACCCCAAAATATACGGAATAACAGATTTTTGATTTATTGTTATCGATCAATATAGAACAAATCAACAGATATGATATGCTTTAAATAATAAATTTGTTATTGAATCGAAAAAAAAAAATATATATATACTGAAATATATTTTAAATCAACCTTATCATACACTCTTTCCTTCACTTATTACGTATTATATATTTTTGATTTGTTTCTATCGAACTAAATTGAAATTATTTAAAATGATTTATTTAGTATAAATGTACTAGATAAAATGGAAACTAAATGAATTCTAAATAAAAAAAAATAAAAAATCCATGAAAATAACTACAGAGTAACAGTAGTATAAGAAATGCACTACTTATTTTAAAAAAGAGTTTTGTAGTTTTTATTAAATGAGTTATTTTTATTTTATTAGTTGTGTGAAAATAAAATAAACCTTAATGGCAAAAGAGGTAACTAATAACTGCACTTCGTTATTTAAGTTGTTTGTTCCCTACATAAACTTGAATATTTTGTTTAAAACAATATATAATATTAACAAATTTAAAAAAATAACAATAAAAAAGGCGATATTTAGAAATTATAAATTAATAGAATTCTGAGC
Organism: Euschistus heros; assembly: GCA_003667255.2. Lineage (NCBI taxonomy): Eukaryota > Metazoa > Arthropoda > Insecta > Hemiptera > Pentatomidae > Euschistus > Euschistus heros. The sequence goes on from RCWM02000392.1 coordinate 987,789, forward strand.
AAGAATTTGCTGATATATATCGGCTATTGATGAGATTTCAACCAACTGCTTCGATTAGAAATGTTATGAAAATTTACTAGAAAACTAAAATATTGTTTGAATGTTTAAAGTCAAAATAATTGTTTTAGTTATAGGATTGGGAATCATCGTACTTACAGACACATCTTCGCTCTACGTCCATCAACTTCTTGTGGTGGATTGATTGACCGTAAGGAGCAATCTCACCCCCACCCCGCTACCCCGTAAATGACGTATTCTAGATCTTAGATTTATCTATATCTACATCGATTTAACTTGGTACTAATCTAAAGTTATTTGATACGTTTAATTGAGTTCATATTTATTTAATGAAAAAAAAAAAAAAAAAAAAAAAAGAAAAGTGAAAACTTTTATAAAAAATATTTGAATTTTTTTTTGTACTATTATTAATTATAATTTTGTTCTAATTTATACACAAAAAATAAAATATCAATTCATATTGTTTTGCTTTGAAATAATATTGATCTTATTACGAAAAATAACTGATATCGATAGGTACAATCCATTAATTATTTTTTAATCGTAAGTTTTATGCTATTATAAATATACTTTTAAAAAAAAGGTGACTCAGAATATGGCTAATCGAATTTTGAGTAATCAATTGAGTTGTTCGACACGTTTTACTTATAATTGTCTTTACTTAAAAAAGTAGAACAAAAAATATAAATATCCTACTTTTGTATGTCATTTTTTAATACAATAATTCGCAAAATTTCATCTTTTGATTTTTCATTCTCTCGGATTAAAAATTCATTATTAACAGGTGTTCACGCCTTCCATATACTTCAACCAGGGCATAGAATGCGTATTTGAATTCTTAAAAATATTAATTATTATTAGGCAATCATTATTTAAAAAACTAAAGTTACAAATTTTTAAATTAATATGATCTATAACAGTTTTACATGAAATGGGCCACACCTTTCAAAAATGTATTCATAAACACGTTAGACCTATAGCCCATCGAACGCAAGGGCAGATATAAACCTTATTAATTTAAAATTATGTCAATATAAATTTGCTTTATAATATTTTAAAATACTACATTATTTTATTCAATTAATGTTTTAAATAATCCTTATACGTTTTACATGTTCGAAATGATGATTAGAATATGATAAATTGAATTGTGATCGAGATAATTCCCTAAGACATTACGCTATCGAGGATAAAATATCAAACAGCTTTGAATAAATTTGATAAATTATTTTCGGGGCACTATTTCATAACTATTACATTTTCCTTAACCGGTATTTTAATACTAAATATCTGTTAACAAAACAAGTTTTATAAAGAAATATTTTAGAATTTGATAGTATGATTAGTCGATGATCTGATACAAAGTGATTCCTAACTGGAAGTATCCATTGAACAACAACGAAAATTCTTAAAATTAGTTTTGTAAAATTTTAATGAAACTAAAATATATGCCAATAGATAAAACAAATAATAGAATTTTATGAGAATTTTTTTGATATTTTTTTTTTTTTTTAACGAATATTGAACAAGATAACTGAAGAAGCGGTAATATAATACGTTATCTATTATATGTAGTGCTTTAGAATGCTTTTCACCTGCGTCTTAAAATTAATTTTAAAGTTATGATAGATATTTTGATACGAAAGGTGATTCTTATTAGATGTTTAATAGAATTTTGTGCAACAGAATTGACCGCCAAGACGTTGTTACAGTAATATACAATTAGATTTAAACAATTCATTCAATTAGTGATTTTATCTAAAATAAATTAAACTCCATAATAATTCGTTAGAAAACTAAAATATTGTTTGAATGTTCAAAATTAAAAGAATTTATTTAGTCAAAGAATTGGGAGCCATCTTACTTACAGACACATCTTCGCTCTACGTCCATCAACTTCTTGAAGTGGATTGGTACAGTCAGGAGCTGTCTTACCCCCACTCCTTTTACCCCATAAATGACGTATTACAGATTTTAGATTTATCCTAATCGATCTAACATCGATTAAATCATCGTTTGTTTCATACTTTAAATTAGGTACAATTTTATTTAATTCCATAAAGTAATAAAAATATCCCAATTTTCTTAAATTACTTTGAATTATAATTTTGTTGATATTAACGCAAAAAAATAAAATATCAATTAAAATATATATATTTTTTAAATATGGTACTTATGAAAAAGTAACAGATAAATGTTATATACAATTTAAAATTAGGGTTATTGTCATGACAAATATAAGAAAGGTAAATCGAGAAAGGTGTAAATCAACTCAAAAATTTGCATTAAAAAATGTAAATTTGCATAGTGTTGTACAAAATATCGAAGTGTACCTGAATTATTTTTTAATTCCATACAAAAGTTAGATGTATAAGGTGCAATTTGAATGTAATGTGATACAATTTTGACTTTCCGTTGAAGACTATTGAAATTAAACATAATGATAATTTTGATAACTCAAAAGTTCAGATCTTCAGAAATAAATGTTCGACATGATGATTAGAATATGATTAATTTAATTTTGATCGAGATAATTGTCTAAGTCTTTACTCTATGGAAAATAAAATATCAACCAACAGCTTTGAATAAATTTGATAAATTATTTTCAGGGCACTACTTCATAACCATTACATTGTCCTTAACATGTATTTAATATTAAATAACTGTTAACAAAACATGTTTTACACAAAAACAGTGTAGAATTTGATAGTTTGAATGAGTCGGTGATCTGATACAAAATGCTTCCTAACTCGAAGTATTTATTGAATAACAGCAAAAATCCTTAAATTAGTTTGGTAAAATTTTAATGAAACTAATACATTTGTCAATTGATAACGCAAATAAAAGAATTTGATGAGAATTTTTTCGATAAAAATGTAGAGTAATACTGCATGTTTCAAAATAAACACAGACAAACTGAAAAGAATTTGATGAAAATTTATTAAATAAAAATCACTATACATTCCCAAGAATAAGAAAGCCGACAGTCATCGAATGAGGGCCTGAAGATTTACAACCTACCCCTGAACTTCCAATATTTAAAGTATTAACGAAAATTATTAATTAAGATACTAATTATTATTTAAACGAAACATTAATTATTAAAAATTAAATGCTAATTAAATTTGACTTAAAGTTCAACCTTATATAGGGAGGCCAACTTCTCTTATTCGTTTGCAAAGTGAGTCGCCAGGGCAAACTTATTTACAATCAGTATAAATTAATCAATAACCGTTGACAAAATATATATAATTGATCTATCATATTACAAAAAAAGGTATTGATACAATTTTTTTAGTAATAATTAGTAGCTAATTATAAAAACTTACCGAATATCCATGACTGCTCCGAACTCCTCAGCTTCTTGGAGCAAAATGGCAGAACCTACTTCTCATAAAACCCCACCCCTCTAATTTTGTTAATCGATTATTTATATAATCGATAAAATAGATATGATTCATAGGCCTATTTGATAACAGTGTCCATTTTATTCACATCAAATTAGGGAAAGAAACAATAAGTCATTGAATTGCATAAAAAACAGGACTTTTCATTGTTTGGAGAAACAGGCAAAAATGAATTGAAGCATTTATGTTCTATTGGAATAGTTTTGCCTAAATGCTTGTTAATGTTAATTACGAATTAATAACAAGAACGGCTTCATAGCTGAATCAATGCTCTGAAAAATTATTTATTTAGATAGTTTAAATTTTTATTAGTGAGATATCCTTTGATAGTCGAATATTTATTCTATACATTTAGTTTATGGAATCGTTTTGGTTTCAAAATATTCCAAACAAGCAATATTTTAAATAAGCAATCTTTAAAAATTAGTGTTATCGTTTTAAATTATATTTAGAACAAGTAGTTTTAATAAACTTTGAACTGCTTTGAGTGGAAATTCAAGTTATTTGAGTATTATATTGTGCTTTATGAAGAAAACTACCAAACCATTTTTGAAACTTAAAATTAATTTCAAGAATAAAAGTTTAATAAAAACTAAATCAGTGTTTATATTGAAGAAGTCAATAAGCCATACCGTAAAAAAAAACGAGTTAACTATAGTGAAAAATATGTTTTCTTGGTTATTAACGATAGCCAGAGAAATATAGTTCAGAATAAATTTTAACAGGTCATAAATTGATGAAAAAATGGTCTATATCGATACACTAGTTGAATCAAAACGGAAATTCTTAAATTAATTATCTCGTTTTGATGAGAATAAAATATTATCAATAGAATAATAAGAAAAAAGAATTTGATAATAAATTACGAAATAGTACGTAAGTCTCTAGGCATGCCCAAGTAGAGGAATGCTGTCATCGGATGAGACCTCAAAGCTACATACACAACCTAAACCTCATCTTTCGATAATGAAATAATAACTAATATTATTCACTAAAATCTAATTATTAGTCAAACGATTTATTTTCCTATTAATGCAAATAAAGTCATAATTAAATGGCACCAAAAGCTCTACCCAGTGTTGGGAGGCCATATTGTTTTGCTAGCTTGCACCGGCTCAAACTGATTTACAATTTACATAATACAACAATAAACGTTAAGAAAATGAATGTAATTGATCTATAATATTAATAAGTATTGATTTGAATACAAAGAATTGATAAAATCGGTAGCTAATTACAAAAACTTACCGATGATCCATGGCTGCTCTCAACTCCTCAGCTTCTTAGAGCAAAATGGCAGATCCTACTTCTCATAAACCCCCACCCTTCTAATTTTGTTAATCGATTATTTATATTAACGATATAGTTGATTCGATTCATAGGCCTTTTCGATAATATCTTACATTATATTTACTGACTTCATCAATTTACTAAAATAAACATTAAAACATTGAGAGGAATGAAAACAGCTCTAGTTGTTGTAGATAGGAACAAACAAATCCAGGTTTAAGAATATGTTTATTGTTGGTCGGCATTCATCAATCGATATTTCCTATGGAAATATCTTTGTCTAATAAGAGTTGTTTGCTGATATTAAAAACAAACTAGCAAACTGCTTACTTTGAATGCCTTAATTATTGATTTATTTCGAAAAATATATTGACATTTACATTATTTGGTTGTATATAAGTAAAATATCCTTTGATCATCTAATATTTATATCCATATATTCTTATAAAAAAAAAAAAATTAAATTCTTTTTTAATATGTAATAATCTTTTTGGAATAATGCAACATTTATTTATAGTTTCGTATTGCTCAATCAAATATGTAATAATAGTTGTTTGAACAAAGATTTGTAATGTAATCTTTCCTTTAAATACTTTATTCCAATCAGTTTAAAGAAACTAATCGAGTTGACATAAAAGGTTTTTTGATTTTTTATTCTAATAAATGAAATTAATCAATTACTCTCTTTTTTTTCTATAACTTTCCACACGTTTATCGACAGTTTTGTACTATGAATTGCAAATCGGTTGCAGACGCAGCAAGATAGCGACTTCATATTCAATAGAGAAGAAAGCCGAACAAACGTTTGTACAAAACAACCGATATCTAATTTCAAATTCATAAGTTTCAATTGCATAATTTTAAGTCCAATCCGGAAATAAATGATCAACGATAAAAACCATTTTATTACAGAAGAGGAGAAAATCTATAATATTTAAAATTAAACCCGTGCATTTAAGAAAAATGAATATATTAGATTGAAGATATTTATTTTTTAATTTTAATTACTTATTCATTTTGTCCATTTATTACATATTTATACAAAAACAAAAAAAAAAAGAGTTTTCTAACTTATCTGCTATTGGCCATTTTTTTTTTAATTCGTCTTGTTATGTTTTCAGACAATAACAATGCATCAAAAATCAGTTAGAATCGTATATGGAGATTGTAATTTGATTGCAAAACAGTTTGTTTAGTTTTGAAACTTAGTTGATTCGTTTACAAAAGAGTTACTTTTTTATACAACTATCATTAAATTAGACGGAGTCAAAAGAAATGTGGAGAAGTACAAGTATTTTATTCTAACCATCGGATTTTTTATGACCTGTTTACCTGATACTTCAGCTCAAATCGATTCTAAAGTTTTGATTTAGTTAGGAACGTCCTAAAATTGGAATAAAACACTTTATTGTTAATTTCATTACCAAACCAGGACATAACTTAGTGTTTCAAAATTTTTAATAGAATCATGTTAAAAATCAATGATGATGATAACCAACAAATAGACTTAGAATTGACATTTTGTATCATGTTATAAAGAGGAAGAGTAACATTACTGCAATAGTGTTCGATGACTTGAGCAAAAAGAAAAACAAAATACTGATTACTGCGTATTTAAAATACACTCTTATATTAAATACTGTTATAAACATTAAAAGACAGTATCTACCTATTCCAGGATATGTAAGACTTTTAGTTTTATTGCTGATTATATGCTATTTGACCAACTTTGCATAACCTATCTGGCTATGAATGTTATAAATGCAACCACCTGTAGCTCAAAATTATTTCTAGTCTATTAATTGTATTCAAGACCTGACTTCGTCGATTCAATACAAATTATATTTATAAGTGATTCCTTGACAGATATTTCATGATTGCATCAGATTTCACAATGAGTAATATGACCGATATTGCGCGACGTTTGGTATTAGGTTCTCGAATTTAAAGTTTTTAAATGAATATAAACTAGAGCTTTATCGACTGGAAGGTAGGATTACGAATTTATTTTTAGCTCAGGCAATGCAAAACTGAAAATAAAAAAATGAGAATAATTATTATGAAATTTCTTATCACACAACAGTATAATACATCAGCATATCTGGGATCTAATATCAGCAAATTTGTTCATTAAATTTTAATTTGCGTCAAAGAATATTAATTTTTTTTAGGGATCCAGTACTCTGATGGATTGAATTTTACTTACGTGATGTCAGGTTTATTTTTAACAACTCAGAAAATCCCTAAATTCAGTTTTTAATAAGTTAAAAAAAATAGAAAAGCTTTAAACTAAAAAAATCACCTAGAAGGTCTTCGAATTCTTTTTGGAACGTATAAAAGAGTCGTAATTCTACCACCTCTTTGCTGATTCAATCTAAATTTTGATAGCAGGTAATGGGCCGTATTGTCCAGGAATTCGTTAAGAGTGGTGCTGCTTGTTTTTGAACTTAGTTAATAGCAATAACTTTAATTCTAAATTTAATTTTAATAATTTAATTTTTATACAGAATTCTTTAGATGTAACAATGCTTATTTATATAAATTAAAAGAGGAAATTCTCCTTTTTTTTAATCATCCAAGAACATTAAATTTGGATAAATTGGTGATTAGAATCGGAACTTTACAGAATTTAGCATGCTGTATTTCTTTTTCTTATATCTTAGGAGCCATAGGAAAAAACGAAAAAATATTAATTGATGTAAAGTTACAAAAAAAAATTCTGTACAGAAGGTTCCCTAATAAACATTTGCTTTAATTAGGGATCTTAGGGGATTTTGCATTATTTCAACTAAATACAATGCTCGGAACGTTTTTCATTAGATTATAGTCAAATTTTCTACCATAATGTGCCCTATAAAATAATGAATATTTTAAGAAATTTCTATTTCATTTAATTGTTTCAGATGGGTAAAAAAAAATCATATTTTTAGACTGTCAAGGTGCTATGGAAATAGATTTTACACAACCTAGGATGCTACTTGAATATTTTTTGACAAAACTAAAAAATCTTGAAGTCATCATTTTCTTTATTAGAGTAATATTAATTCTCATAATGGAATATCTAGTAAGATAGAATATCCGAATTTGGTCAGATCTAGTGGTCATATCCGTTGAGAGATAACGTGATTTACTGATTACGTTATATGCAGTTTCATTGATGTTGAACCTATGGAAGATGCGGACAAACTTACCACGGATTGAAAAACATTATAAACTTGATAATTATAGGGAATTAAAATTATTACAAAATGATTGGTAAACTCGATAATACGGAGAAAATGAAATGTTAATTATCAACAAAAATTAATTATCTCATATAATCAATGTAATTATTTTTCTAAAGTTTTCGAAAAACCTTATTTGAATTTAAAAAAATATAATCTAGTTCACTGTATGTTGAGGATTAATTATGTAACGCGACCTCTCATCTTTACCATAAACAACGATATTTCGACCTTCTTAAAGGTTAATTGCTGCATTGCTCTGAAACAGGTGGGTAGTTAATTTCTGAAACTCCTACGCGATGTTCGCATTTGCGTAGGAGTTTGGGGAGCAAGCAGCATTATCATCTCATATTTAATAGAGTATGACTACTTCTGGATGAACTATAAACCTTTGTTCCCTATTGAATTCGTTATAATGTATAGGCAAACTGCTCAGGAAAAATATATGATACTTTAAAAAAAAAAATTTATTACCATTTCTTTTTTTTTTTTTTTTTAAATAGTATTTTTGTTTTATTAGTAAATCTATCATTAGGAATAAACGAAAAAAAAAAAATAAAATTAAATTAAAGTATAGAGATATTAATCTCTTATTCGTTATATATATTTTTTTTATTATTACAAAGTAAATGTTAGCAACTATATATTATTTATTTTAATACATATCAATAACATTTTACAATGCCTTTACAATGCTTACTTTTTTTAAAATACGCTTTTATTAACTTAACCTGCATGTAACGGAGTTTTGCATCGTGATTTTCACCAATTTCCAGGAATCTGATTATTTTGAAAATTTACACACGTGTCAAGGACCAATGACAAAACAATAATTGCATAACTTTGTTTTAATGTTGTTACTTGATCTAGTCGAATTACTTAAAAAAAACCCAAAAAGGGGTTCTGTCTCGCAAAAGCTGGAATAGTAGGTTATATGAGTCTGAGAATTAGCAATAAATGTGTTTTTTCACATTCGATACTTGGCAGTTTTAGGAACGATATAACAGTAATACATTTTGATTAAATTACTAACATTTAATTCACATTCACATTTTTATAGAATACTTGTATTTCTTTTGAATCATGAGTGTACATTTAAATTATAAAATTCTTAATTATTTGAACAAATATTTTTATATTAGATGATCTAAGATATATTTGTTAAAAACTTCCAAATTATGGTTATCTTTTTTAACAATTTTGTGCAATGAATTCATAAAAGTTAAAAAGTAATGTAGATAAAAAATAAATTAATAACAGCAGAGGGACTAATTATCTAAACGGGTCTTATCTATTGCCTTTAGTTCGATATCAAGTTTTGATTAAAGATTTTTAAAGTAATTTCAGTTCAAAATTAATATTTTCCTGTACACAAGACAATTTATGTGAACTATCAGTAATAAATTTGTTTTTTATTTCGAGTAAATAGTTAATTTTTTAGGTTTATACTTTACCTGAAATTTATCTGCGATGGTTAGCTGCTCTATTCATTCTTCTTTAAAATATTTATTTGAATGTAACCTTAAAACTTACTTTATGTCAGACGTTAGTTAAGAAAAACAAAATATATTTTAAAAAGTTCTTTATACTGTGGTATGGAAATTTATATTATATCTTAAAATTATGTAAAATCAAATTCAAATACAGCTAAGGTGAAAACATTTCAAAAGTAAGATTCTAAAAAAAAAAAAAAAATTTAAACTTTCCTAAAAAGTTAAGAAATCTCAGCTATTACACATTTTATAAGCTAATTTATTAAACTATCAAATAATAATCATTAGAATATTTTCATTCTTCTTTTCTTCTTCAATTTCCTGTAAAGAACATAGATAGATGAATAAAAGCTAACAAAAATAATGTTTAAAATGATAAAAATTAGAGGCTCTGAAAGGAAAAAATTATTATTAGGTACTTGTTTTTTAATAAATAATGGACTAATTGTATGTTATGATGTTTATTGAATTATATTTATAATAGTTTGGTATTTTTTTATTTTAGGAGATATATGTGTATTTCAATATAGTTTTCAAAACTAAAAAGCATTATAATATTTAAAATATTCGAAATATGATTTATTTAGGAAACGCAAAAAAACCAACTGCTCGCATGAAGAGCATCTGTAGGAAAATCACTTGAGGTACGCATTATGGTGTAGAAGGATCAATACAATTAGGATTAATGAATTGTTTGCCACTTTTATGTGAATTTTTCATTCGGAAATTAGGTCCAAATGTTAAAAATTCATCAGTTCTGAGCAGAAAAAAAGAGTAATGGTTTATTAAAGCAGGTTTTATAGATAGATTTAATTTAACGCTATTAAATGTTACTTCTTACTAAAGTCTTATATATATATATATATATATATATATATATATATATATATATATATATATATATATATATATATATTTATACTTTATTGATATTTACAACTGTGCATACAACACTATATACAATCAGTAATTTTGCAGTACATGTTCAATAACATGTGAAAAACCGTTATTAGCACATCAATAATTGTTCTACATTACAAAGTCCCTAGGCCATCATCTTTTCAGACGCCTCGGTGGTTATCGGGAATGGAGTGACAAGTTGGGACACCAGTGGATTTGAGCTTGTATGTAGTTTGCCGTGGAAGGATAGGTCTTGTTTGGGCCAAATCTGCATCATACGGCACATCTAGTATATACATCTAGTACACCGATGCTATAATATGAAAAAAAAAAAAAAAAATGATAATAAGGAACATTGAGTATTTTACCAAGCATTTTGGATAGCAACGATTGGAATCTAGGAAAATTGGAAGTCAAATACAGAATACTCAAATTCTAATCTTTCGCTTTCCACATCTGGCATTAAGTTTAGTTTTCAGTTATAATTTTATGCACATTAACGAATTTCCAATTCAAAAATGTTAAAAAGTAATTCATACACGTGATAATAAGTAAACAAATAGTATTAAATAGTATAACTTCTGTTCTGTTTTGTTATATCTGAGGCACTTGTGAATTTTTTTTTTTTCTTTTTCTAATCCTCTTTTATTTTTATTTAATATTAAAGAATTTTGCTATAAGGATACTGTTTTTCAGATCTTTTAGGATCTAACGATTTTTGGCAGCCGAAGGACATCCTGGCCTAAGAATTAGTTTTCGTCCTTAATATTTAACGATTTAATTAGTGTTTGTTGTCCTTAAGGATATTATTAAGATAAGGATATATTATTTTAAGATGTCGAAAGGATATCTTCGGTCCACATATATATTAGTTTTTGTCCTTAAATATATTATTTTGAAATATTTGATGATTTAACGGTTTTTAAGAGAGTCAAAGGATATTCCGCCGTTGTTAACGCATTCTACGGGAAGTTTTTAGAATTTGGCACTTGTGAATAGTCAATTAAGTGCTTTTTGTGGGTTTTTGAGTATACTCGGGTTACGAGTATCACCAGAATTCTATTTTTTCCCTCTTTATTTCTGTCTAATAGGCTTAGTTGAGCCTATTACAGAGAGGAGTAGGTACTAATTATGAATAATTGTGAGACAAAAATGCGTTTTTCCTAAAACAGGATTTTTGCGCTCTTGCGTCTATTCACTAGTGCCACAGATATAGTCAAATATAATTACTTTAAATTATATTTTAATTTAGGTTTTTAATTGGTCCAAGATTTGTATTTCAAGGCATGTGCGTTTTTGGTGTTTTGTTAAAATTCTATCTTATTTTATATTATTTATTTGTTGTTTTTAGAATTAGTCGGACGAAACGATTGTAGCCATTTTCTCTAACATCGCCATTTCGCTCATCATTCACTTTTATGCTTATTACATTTTTAAAACTTTTGAAATAAAAAAAAAGCCATTAGGATTATGGGCTAGGTAGAAATAATACTGCAACTGATCATTCCGTGGTACTAATTTTTCCAGCCGCGTGAGACGAAATCTCATGCAACGAGTACTCGCGGGCTAAAATGAGGCTACCATGCAATTACTCTCATTTCAATTTTAGGTTACAGGAACCTTGATAAGAACCTACTTAAAATATAATCATTCAATAGTTATTATCAAAGAGTATGTTCATGTTTAATCGATCACGCTAGTTATAGGGTTAACGTTGCTAGTTTTGTTCACAATCTTGACATTCGGTATCGATTTCATACATCTTTTTTTCAGTTATAATAACAATAAATTATTTATACATAATTTAGTATCAAATGATGGTGTACCTTTTAAGTCACTTTTAGTCAAATATACTTCTTTGAACTGTTTTTTAGCAAAGCTCTCTCCTTTTCGAGTGATCACATCAAAATATAGATAGAATTATAATATGTGGATTATTATAGTGATGGTATTAATTATGTATCATTTCTGACTCGTGAATAATTGATTCAAGTCTATCACTGTCTATCTAACTCTTCGGTATTCTATAATTTTTCTAGCCCTCATTGGTCTTCGCGATTTCATTTCAGAAGGATTAAAATCGCACGTCTCGCGGTAATAGATATGTCACTTTTTTAAAATTATACAGGTCTATCATTGACATAAGATGTTTAATACCAATGCATTTTTTTTTTTAATTAGGTGAACTTAATTTATTATTTAAAGATATTGTAAGGTATCAACTAGTTTATAAGAAGAAAATTAAAAATTAGGGAAAATAAATACTTATCATTGAATCGAGGATACAAAAAAATATTATCCATTCATTGAACTATTTACAAACTATCTCGTCACATTTAAAAAAAAAATTATTGACTACTACAATTGACGGTTTTTATGAATGAGTCATTTAGAGTTAAATTAAATTATTTCATTTAGATATGATTAACTGCTAGTACTATAGTGATTTTAAATATTTATTGATGATCTTTACAATGGTATGAAATATATCAAAGAATCGGATAACTGAACCAACGGCACGGCAATGAGTTGCACAGTAAAGATCCGCCTGTGATATACCGATTAAAAGTTTATGATAGATGGTCCCAAGTCATCTTTTAACATGGATATGTCATTTTGCTAAGGGTCTATAGTTTTTCCTGTGTAACGTTTTTTGACGTGAATACGCCTTTCAATTTGCTACCATATGGGGGCAATCAAAAAAACCTAATGAAAACAATATCGGGGGATACAGTTTGGCGTTGTAGTTTCGACTCTACCCTCTACATCCGAAATTAAATTATACCACTGGATAGCTAAGGGATCAAAGAATTCATTACGATAAGCAAGAACAGTGACGCATAGTGCGCGGTGGAGGGAGAAGCGCCGCAATTTTGAGGTTATTTTGCTGCGTTTAGAGATTTGAAATTAGTAACTTGAAGTATATAAGTGTAACTTTTGACTCGGAGAAGCTACGATGTTTAGGTTTGAATCGTCAACTGTCGTCAACATCTATCGATGGTGTATAAAACATTAGTTTATAGTAGTGACAGTGAATATAATAAGGCTTTAGAATAAAAAAAAATATATAAAGTCGGCCTATACGCGTCAAAAAGCCAAAATCAAATACAGACATCGTATATGGTTGGAAAGGGCTTCTCAAGAGCAATCGAATGTTAATAGTACAACACCATATGACCGAGCCAAACAGTGTCAGGAACGTTCATTTTGAGGTATTTTGCTGCGTATCGAGATTCGCATTTAGATATTCGTTTAAGTTTCAATTGTCAGCTGTCGTTAAAATCTACCGATTGATATTATGTAAACTTTTGCTATAGTGTCCCTGATCAGCAATTGTTTTATACTTATTACCACCGTTAATGCACAAAACTTGGTAGCGCACTCAGAAGACATCTCTACCGATACAATCATCAACCGATCTGATTATTTGGCAATAAGCATAACTTGAACAAATAATTCCATGCCAGTGAATATGCCTAGCTTTGATCTGAGATCATATTGTAATAACGCTAAGAACAAATTGCAACTTCATCATCGGTAGTGGTGCCATCATCATCAAGGCGCAAAGCCGGTGGAGTCGCCATATATTGCAACATCAATAGCTTTACTGAATGTAATAGAGTTAACATTGATATTTCGGAAGTTTATTTGGAAATGAAAGATGCAAAACCTGGTGATGTCTGTCTACTAAAAGTAAAGGCCAATGGCATCTTCAAACTCGTACTCGGGTGTGTGTATATCCACCCGGGCACAGCGTTAGCAGAAATTAAACTATTTATGTTACGGTCGTTGTTTAAATATTTCAAAAACATCGCTAAAATTATACCCGATTACGAGCCTGATCTTACATCAGTAATGATAGTTGTAGACTTTAATGTCGATGTCTCACAAAACCGCTCATTGCCAGACTTCATGCTCAGCGAGTTCAATTTGTCATATATAGAAACGTATCTTACATCGTTAGGTAATACCTGTATTGATTTGACGTTTATCAGAAATCTGGATGTATCTTGTATGCCATTCTTGACATACCTTTTCGTATCACAGACCTATAGTTAATAAAGTTATATTGTAATACAATAATTATTAGTTTCCTTGCTTTTATCCTAAATACGTAAATAAAAATATTTTATTCAGAAAATATAACCCGTTACATAAACGTATTCTCGTACAACACACGGACGTGTCCGTGACACGGCCACACACCGATTTTTTCACATTCAAAATGTGTAACGTTTTTTCACACTTAAAACGTAACATTTTTACACGATCTTATTCTGTTGGTAAATATTTGACAATTATCTAATTTGAAAGTAATTGAAGAATAATTTTTGTTAAATAACATTTGTCACTAGGATCTACCGTTGAGGTGGTATATTGGTTTGAATGAAAAAAGTTATGTTTGGAACCCCTATTTTCTCTCAACTTTGTTTGAACCGAATAATCATTAATTGTTAATTTAATTTAATTTTAATTTTATGTAATTTGATCCATTTAATTTAAAATGTAAATTGGGGAATGCGTTAGATAATAGATAAACTAGACATATCCATGATCTATTGATTTTTCCAGTCAGGAAGAAATTCGAAATTAGAGATATTAGTTATATATATATCGAAATTATATATATATACAAAATTGTATAGGAAATTTATTAACTTCAATTTTTAATTGAAATATATTTTTCTGGAGTTTACCGTTTTCGAAATATAATCGAAACACCCAAAAAGGGAACTTTCTTCCCTCCTTCCAACGTTAGCTCCCCCCCCCCCCCCCCAGGGGTGGGGACTTTTAGTATGTTTATCTTTTAACTACTCCTAACGAAGCCCTGAGTATTTTCATGCTCTCTACAATTTGTTTATTGACTGTACTACGGTATTAGATGAGAACTTGTGTAGAGTATTCGATCAATTCGAGAAGAGCTTCTTATCTATTCGAACTCGGATGAAGAGTGCTGGTAAGACGTTAGTGTAAATCGAATGCAAGGTAAAAGCTTGCTATAGCAAGGATTAGTGAAATACAAAGATTCTGTGGAACAGGACTCCTTTGGGCTTACGACGAAAAACTAGATATTTGTTTGAATTAGTTTTAAACATCGAGTTTCGATACCACTGTAGTCAGAGATTGAAGTGATTGAAATATATTAAATAGATGATTGATTATGGATCTACATAAATCATTAGCGTCTGTGATGAGGATGGTATAACGTAAGATACTTAATAGAGTATTTAGATATGCTACATTAAAGTTAGTCGGTTAACTTGGGGGATCTTACTTATTCTTACAACTTTCACAACATCCCCAGAAGGATATGTGAAATATGTGACAAGTGGATTTTAAAAATGTAGTTGATTCGAGATCAATAGATCACTGACTGATTTCAGAAAGGTGTATTCTGCATAGATTGTGCGACCGATTTGAAGACGAGTTGTGAAGTCGTTTTTAGTTGCGAAAATCCAATTATAAAACTTTATTTTCTATTTGCATTCATTGTAAATAGCCTTATTTAATACTACTCAATTAAAAAATAAATGAATAAATGTGCTTTATTCATGTATGCAATAAATAAAGGTCATTCTAAAAAAACAACAACAATTAAAATGTTTTTAACATTATTTTGTTTTAGAACAGTCAATGTTTTAAAATAGAAAAATGTATATTGATCTCATCCGTCTGACTATTATGTTTTCCAATATTATAATATAACCAACTGGTACAGTCAAAATTTACAGATTACTCAAACTGTGCCCTAAAACATGAAAATAAACCCTTGATAACTTTTTTTTTCAAAGAACATTTATAAAAATCGAATTCTTTCAATTTATAAAAATAATATTCAGGATGCATGTTTATAATTAAAATAAGCAATCATTTTATGATACATAAAGTATAGATTTTATTTTGTTCAAATAAACTTATTCAAAGGGATTCTTTGACAAATGCTAATAATCCATGAAATTAAATTATGAGATTTTTTGTTTGTAACATTATACTGGGGATTGGCGAAATTATCATTAGTGGTGTAATAATTATCCGATAATCTATTACTAATTCGCAATGACTAACTATCATTAGTAATATTATTACCGATGTTTCTAGATAGCCGATAACGGTTTATCTTTATAACAAAAAAATTCTATAATTTTTTTTTTTTAGTATCATTCATAATAATACTCGGTCAAAAAATATTCTTTTGGTACTAATTATATTTTTTAATACTTATTCTTGCCTTTATTTTCCTACAGTAGAACTTTTATTAACCAGTCAGGTTGTGACCGATACCTTACAAATTAGGCGATTGGCCGGTTGATCCGAGGCATTCGTGAAAATTCATTCAAAACAAAACTCTTAAAATAGGTATCATGGAGAAACAAAGACATTTCCTGGGCATTCTCAGCTGAATGAAGTTTCTACAAGAGAATAAGGCGGAATCTATGAAAATAGATTTCATTTCATGAAAATTCGATTTCATCTTTCACCAAATATTTTCTTATGACTAGATTTTTTATTCTAAGTCAATATTTCATTTAAGTTTTATCTGCATCTGCAATGAAGTCTTATTACAATTCCTCAAATGTTAAATTCAGAAATGAGGAAATTCACTCGATGAAACTGAATTTGAAAAGGAAACCTCCATAATTGATTCGATAGTAAAAGTATCGACTACGAAGAAAGAAATTATTTGAACCCGCAATATCCCCTCACTTCATCTGTAATGTCCTCCCCAACCTAAACTAATTGCACACCTAGAATATCGTTTAATATATGATCTAAGAAATTGCAAAAACAATAGAGCTTTATTCTAGAAGATAGACCGGTTAATCCAAACACCAGAAGTACTAAGACCGCTTAAGAGGGGTTCTATTGTATTTTCACCTGTTAACTAGATAAATATAACGTTTTGGGTTTTGTAACAAGGGCTATGTCTTGTACGGGTCTGCAAGAGCATGAATTCGTCCTGGAAATGTTAGTAGCGTGTCGAATTGTATTGCTGGCGTAAAATCATTTGGAAAGTTTTGGTTTGAAAAAAATTATACTTCTTTGGTTAATAATCAGAGTTAACAAATGGGTTTAAGTAAACATTTGTATGTTCTTTGTTGTTAATGTTTTTATTTCCAAAGGAGTTGCAGCAATTTAATTCTGCGAATTTCATCTTCATGATTCAAGGATTATTGTTCTTGTATATATATTCTAACGTTATATGAGGAAACGCATGTTGCATATTAGCCATATTACAGATTCTTATGAAACAATATACCCGGCGTCGAATGATACTAAGTAGTAATACGATATTCGTATTGCGTAAAGAATTCATAATTTATCAATACTTCAAACTGGAATCGCTGCGTCATAACTGCTGCCTGAGATTCGAACGAAGGATCCCTGTCATAACAATTTCTCTTATCGCTACACAAATGTAAATTTAAAATGGCTTTCTTCCTACGACAACACTTTCTTGGTATTTTTTTTTTTTTATATATCACCTTTGGGCTGCCGTTTCAAATCCACTAAGAGTTGTTTGAAATTTATTTCCTGGCGGACTCTCGGAATGAAAACCGTCCTTGTTAATTGATGCACTAATTTATAAATCATCTCTTAGTTTTCTTAATATCGTACGTTAGTTAACGTATATTATATTATTGTTACCGTGTACCGTCCCACAGTGGGCCACATCAGCAAACAACCTTTTAAAATACATTTTTTTAAAGTCCTTTCTTCCGTTAAATTAGTGATAATTATGTGTTTACCACTACTTTAGGCCAATAGAGCTTGAGGTACAGAGAGTTTTGTTGATTGCTAAACAATGGGGAGCCTTCAGAGTAAATTATAGCGGAAAACAGATCATTCATTATTAGAGAACTTTCATTAAAAGTCATTATAATTTTATTTGAATTTCGTTATTACACATTGTTTTCTAATATTTTGGACTTCGTGGGGGTATGAACCGAGATGATTGTTAAAATTAGCTAGATCTAATTTTGACTTCTTGATTTTCCAATTATTGTACATCCTACAAAGTTTGTGACTCTTCAATTCCTAGTTCAAACACTTCTTATGAAAACAAACTATCCTTTGATTAAGTTAGTCGATTTTTCATCATTCACTCTTAGAACTCCCTAACCCATATTTTACAACTGTCCGTAGTCAGGAGAGTGGTTGCCCTACCGTATTCAAGACAAACTATGCAGCTTATGGTGGCTTATTTCCAATGATAATTATGATTATTACTGGACGTTAATTTCTTTAAGTGATACTGATAACTGGCTTTATTTTTGCTATGTAAATATTGAAGCAATTAGCAATGAAAGTCAAATGATGAATTATTGACCCTATGATTAATTATTAATTTTATAAATATTGTTCCTCTTTCTGTCGTTTTTAATTCAAAGTTAAATATTTTCTAGAAATATGTAAACAAAACCATACTTTATTTTTGGAAGGGGAACCTGCTTCCTTAGTACAACAGCTCGTTAATCTTTGAAATTCGTTAACACTTTACCTACCGACATTTGATGCATACACATTTCTACTACAATTTCTAGGTAAATAATGAGAATAATAAGAGAGGAGTGGATATTGAAAAAAAACTTCTAAAATATTATTTAATACAAGTAGTAATGCCAAAAAGCAAAGTAATAAATGTTGTTTTCAAGGACATTTCATAAAATAAGCAAATAATTGGTATTGTAAATTACTTTTTAACTTTTTCATGTAGATGGGTACTAATCTTGGATGATCATTGCTAATGATTCCCAGAATAATTATTATAATTAATTTTCAAAATAACGGTCCAAAACATTCTCGAAAATCAGTTTTGAGTAGTATTAGAAACCTAGTTGAAATGCAAGGTTTTACGAACAATGAATAACTCAGAATTATGAAAGAAATAAGCGTGTCTTAATGACTAGTCCTATTTGGAAAATCAATTATCATGTACTGACTAAACACATTCGCTTAACTAGTTTCTAGATGCCTCTTTGAATTCTACGTAAAAAACAACAAATAGGCTTGGTTTTGAGAAAAAATCAACCTTAAAAATGAATTTTTAAAAACGATATATTTTCTCACAATGATTTCTTTTTTTTTTTGTTTTATCATGCCATCCAATTGTTTCAAGGGATAAGGCAATTAAACCTCTTTTCTGATCTTAAGATTGTGTAAAATTTCAAGTTTATCGATATATTTTTTCAGGAGTTATTCAATTTTAAACACTTTTTGCGTTTTTGTGCCACTGTGTGCCGGTTCAAATCAACCTAAAGTTGTTTGAAATCTATTTCCTGGCGGCTCTCGGAATGAATCTTGATCTTCCCACTCATGCTAGAATAGGTTGCTAACCTGAAAACTATCCTTCCTGTTAATTGATGCATTAATTTAAAATCAAACGTTAGTTACCGTATATTATAGTAAATTTACCGTATGCCCACTTCTCTGACCTACAACAACTTCCCCTCGTTACAGTATTATTTGAACTTTCATTAAGTGTGTATCTAATTTCTAGAATTCCCTTCCAATCTCAATAGGCTACCCTCCCAGCCTCACAACTTTTAAATTCCGTTTTCATCCTTTAAATACTCAATCAAGGCCAAGTGGCCTAAGTATCATTTTATTCTCGTGATTTCTAAAGTGCCAGTTCAAATGCACGTGGAAATTAAGAATATATTAATAATTTGTAAAATAACCCGCTCTTTCAATTCTAATCGGAGCCTATAAGAATGCTATGAAACAACAAATACTTAACGGATTCCCTAAAAGGAGGAAATTAATGAAGAGTTATTTTAAGGATTGTAAAGTCCAAAAAATAAAAATAAAATCATTCATTTATGTTTATAATATTATATGCCACTCGTTAAAATTTATTTTTGTTATAATGCTTTTACACAATTGATTTTTTCTGTACATGCGATCCGTAGCAGTGTGTATTTTTTTTTTCTCTTTAGATTTTAAAATTTTATTATGTTGGTATAGTTATGGCAGTTAGGGAATATATTGCACGTTGGAACCATTTTCATAAGGGCAACGGTCCCAGAATAACGATTTTTTATTTAGTTCAATCTGGAAAGCGTTTTTCATTTATCTTGAAAAAAATGTTTTTTACATTCAATATTTTACTATATGCTCGATGAAGTGGGGTCCTTGTGTCACTATACCATATTCCATCAATATAGGATATCAGGTCTGTAGTAAACAATGACTTTGGATTGAAGAATAAACAGTGATTTGATTATTGGATTTATAAAGAAAAAAAAAGAAAGAAATTGTAATAGTTTCATATATATATATATATATATATATATATATATATATATATATATATATATATATATATATATATACATTTTTTTTTAAAGTTTTTATTTTTTATATTTTGAATGTTTACAACATTCTACAATTTGCTGATAAAGATGACCCATATGCAACAATAGTTTGACTCATCAGTTGCTGTTATCACAAAACCTGCTATGGTAAAGTTTTCGCTGCTGTATCATCGGCGTTAGTGTTGATGGCAATGCCCTACTACTGTAGTTGAGCCACACTGACACTTAACTAGTTGGGTTACCTTGTTTAATATTCGCCTGTCGCTACAGCCCGAGAAGGGCAGGATGTGGTTCGGTAAACATCGGACCGAATGGGCTCATTTCTAAACAGTCTGCCATAACATTTCAGCTCCTTCCCATTCGGCTATTACTGAAGGAATTTACTCTAGGATGTTCCTCCTAGAAAATTGAAATGAGACCGTATATTCGAGTTTAAATTATAAGTATTAGATCTAATCGAACATCTATGCTCGTGCCAACAAGGAATCTTTTAATATTAATAACTATAGTACATTTCAGTTAGTTCTGAACGTACCTAGGTAGGAAATATAATACAATACAAATCTATACTTATTTATGACCTCCTTAACTCCTTGCAAAACAGTAAAATAAATTAATATACATTGTGACCGGTACAGGTATGATAAGAGGGAGGACAAATGTTTTTTTTTTACTCTCCCTGGAGTAAAAACTTGCCAAAGGAAACCTACCCTTCCTTAATAGAATTTTTTTTCGGATTTCTTGATGGATTACTGAATCTTTAAGATAAATCGATCCTTACCTTAGGTGGACTATCTTAATGCTGTAAATTGGTTCTAGTATTTATGTAGCTTAGGATGGTTTCCTGTAAATAGATGGCAGGAATCATTTTCGACTACTCCTCATATCTTTAAATGTGTATTAGGTCAACAGTAGTTATAACTACTTAGACCAAAAACTTGAGTTCCGTCCTGCTCTCGTTTTGGAACAGCTTTTGTAGTGCGCGGGCTCGAATCCCACCTGGGCGTGTTAAAATTTATTACGTGTAGTAACCACTAATAAATCTTGACCTTCACACCCTGGCTAAGGTTCGTAACCTGTAAGATAACCCCATCCTGCATTAGTCGGAGTACATAAGGACCTTAATCCCTCATAAACGAACAAACTGCTTTAAACTTGAGGGTAAGGTTCTGTGGTTTCTATTCATTTTTTGGCAACCCCTCTTCAGATCCAGTCCAAGATCTCATTTTCTTATTTCTTGAAGATGTGGAGATTCTGGTCCCAAGATTAGGTGTTTTTCACCTTTTCTGGTAAGCTGTTCTACAAAGTGATTATCTTGAATCTCTGTATGACCAAAAGTCTTGCTCAGTTTATTCAGGGCTCTTATTGTAAATATTATTTTTTAATTACATTTCATATTTATTAACAAGCCTTCATAACGATTATTTTTTAGGTGGCCGTTCAATGCCTATGTTTCAGACTATTTATGCCCTGTTCAAACGGAAAACGAAATTATTGGAAAGTTATATGTTTACACCTTACTAAAGATTGACATATTTTCAAGAAGTAAAATACTAAAAAGAGAAACAAATATTTTCATTGATGAAGTGAATTTAAATTATATTATATGTTGTACTCATAAGGAGTAGTAATTTAAGGGAAACAAGAAAGCTTTTTTATAGGCGGAAAGCACTTTTCAGGCCACACAAAACCAGTCCCCTTGAAACGTTAGCAGCCTCTGAATTTACAGTTAGTAAAAAATATTAAAATTGATGGTTAAATCTAGTGTTTAAATAAAAAATGTTCATATTCTTTCAACTGTATACATCCGATGTAGTGTGTGCACACTAATGTTCTTCGAGTCTGAGTATATCTTATATATTTCACACTACATAGTTCTTCCGTTCTTAGAACTATGACCTCGAACGGTGTTTGTTATTCATTTCAATTATGATTATTGAAATATTTTAAAAGACCTCTGTATACTCTACCATCAAGTAATATGTCTTTTAAATAATTTTCTGAGAACCAATTTCTGAAATGGAAATGAATCTACTTCTATTTTCTAGGAATACATTATTTTGAACGTGCATTATAATCATCCATTTTATTATAAGACTGATGAGATGTAATTACATTACAAAATTGTTATTGAACAATATCGAAGCTTAAAACGTGAAATCATTCATGGGAATGTATAAACAAATAATTAATTTAGTTTATAATTAAATGTATTATATTAAGAATTTACTCCTCTTTATTTATTGTAAAAACATGTGACATGTTTCGGGAAACAAGGTCCCATCATCAGACTGAAATAGTATTCACTACAATCATTCTCAAACATCAAAACAATACAATTCTAATTTCGATTAAGCTACATTATAAATCATTATAAATTTATAAATTATCATTATAAATTTATCTTTTAAAACTATCTCTTGGTGTTAACACACCATGTCTGTGTCATTTACATGGTCAATAAAATAACTCTTCTACTCTAAGGGTACTGTTTGTTGTTTCCCGAAACATGTCACATGTTTTTACAATAAATAAAGAGGTGTAAATGCCTAATATAATACATTTAATTATCTACATATGTAACTCCTTCATTGAAGAATATATTAATTTAGTTTATTAATTTAAAAATTAATTTAGTTTATTAGTGAAGTATTTATTGATTGTGGGAGTAATGAAGATGTAGGCAGTTAGGGTGGTATTTTCCTTCAACAGTTAATGCTCTTAATTACTTCATTAATTATTTATCAATTAAACTATCTATATTTTTGATCTTTCATTTGCCTCACAATTTATAATATATTCTTCCTTTTTCTTTCCCTCCCCCTTTTTCTTATTTGTTTCTTTAACTATGCACTTTCTAGTTTATAAAACTATGTACTATCTAATTATTACACTTTATTTATTTATTTATCAACCATATTGTTCATCTGCTTAATTTTATACTTCATTTATGTATTTACTCATCTAATATATCCTCTTGTCTTTTATAGTAATATTTTTTTTGTCTTTATAAAAAAAAAAAATATTTAGTATTTATTTCAATCTATGTTTAATTTTTTAAAACTTGCTATATTTTATTTTCATACTGTTCATGAATACTGTCTTTTCATATGTTTTTTAATATTCACTCCCTTTTAGTCATATATTTATGTTTTTCTTCTTATCCAAATGAAGGCTTGTATTGTTGGTCGAAATATCAGCACAATAAATTAATATTTATATTTTAATTGCGTTTCCATGACTGCAAACCCTAACTAAATACATCTTGAAAAATTATTATGATGTTTTAAAATAAATATAGCATGATTCCTACACAATTTTTTTTTTCAATTTTATTTTGTTATATTCCATCCTCTACACCGTGTATACAGCTGACATCCCGACTCATCCTACCACTGTCCTCACCACTTACGCTGATGACACATGTGTCTTATCAGTAAATAATAATCCTTTTGTTGCATCCCAATCACTACAATCTCATATTACTAACATTCAAGAATGGTGTCGAAATTGGGGAATAAAAATAAATCCCAACAAATAACCTTTACCCTTCGTCATAAACCTTCGACTTCCTGTCCCACAGTATCCTTTAATGATATTCCACTAATCACTGTTTAAAAGATCCGATACCTAGGACTCCACGTGGACAAACGTCTTACTTTCAAGCCATTGTATTCGTCTTGTTGCAAAACCGGCCAACTCCTCAATTTTGAGAAATACGTTTTTTTTTTCTGTTTTCTGAGTCCTAAGATACATTTTCCATCTATTGGAAACAAAAAACCTCGCAAAAACCCGTGAAATCCTTGTTAAACCTGCGTTTGAAAAACTCAGTGTGCTGCAAAACCGGCCAAATCCTTCCGTGAGTGAGTTACAAAACCGCCATCTCCACAACCGCTAGATCGCGCTGTTGTTCCAGATCAAGAAGCCCCAGGCAATATCAAGTTATCAGGCAAATATCAGTCTGCTCCTGCTTTTCCTGTAGTTAACGTTTATGCCATTATCGTTTCGTGCACTTTTCATTCGATTTTTATGGAGAAGTTTGTAGAAGAAGTTCTAGCTAATTTAGCAAGAAAGAAAAAAAGAAAGAAAGTTTAAAGCCTCTGTCGGTAGTGACTTAAATTTTTTTCTTAGGTAGTTTTCGTTTACTTGTTAGAATTGGGTCTGAACACAACAAAAAGTTAATGAATATATCATAGTTGGATTTTTCTTGACTACACTTCCGTGATGTTCACGATATTTTTTGAAATCCTTGTTACGAGCTTCCTGTGCTTCCTGTACCATGAATAAGAAACTTGTCGAGGGTCGGTGACATCGGGTACCATGGTTACTTTTCTACATAATACTTTGCAGTATCGTGAGCAAACGCTTGATAGGCATTAGTATAAATTTCGTACCCACTTGATATTGCTATCAGTATTGAATGAAGCCTTTTAATTAGTTCAGCGTCAACTCCGGTAATTTCTGACGAAATATCAGAATGCGAGAAAAATCGCCTACCCGTATTTCCATCGTAACTGTTTCCAAAGCCAGGTTTAGGCATGTCAACAATCAAACCACACTTTTTTTTTTTTTTTTTTTTTTTTTTAAACTTTCTTGGATTCGACTCTTGGTTTCTTTAAAACTTGTTTGTCTTTATTGCTGCGGTCTTGCCATTTTTTTAGTGGAAGCTTGTAGGATAGGTGTATGATAGGTGTATAGGATAGGAAATAAAATGATTTTTTCGTCTATGCACTAATAAAGAAGAAATATTTTTTCTGACGGTGGGGCAGATTGGAGCAAGATATTTATCGAAATCATAATATTTACATAATGTACTAGAAGATGGTGGAAAATAATATGCTTGGACGGGTTCGGAAGGTTACTAAACCCTTCGCTACATATAAACTAAAATCAATAATCTTATTTTATTATTTTATTAAGGCAAATATAATACTATATTTCAAAATTATATACCTGAAGATGATGATTCCATGTCATAAAAATATACAAGTATTAATACTGTATGTAAAAAAAAAACAAACGATCTGTTAATAACAAATTGATGAAGACACTGACATTGATGCCACTGAACTTTGTCCACTTTCACCGATTTTCAGTACAAGACATGACCGTTATCAGCTTGATGAATTACATTATTTTGTTCTGCAGAGCCTTAACTAATAGATAATTAAGTCATCACGTTGAAAGGAAAATTTTAGTTTTAGGACTTTCTGCCACGTTTTTTGCTTTAGTTTGCCCCACTGTGCGTCGTAGCATCAGCTGCTCAAGAAGGAGGAAGCAGAGAAGTAGATAAGAGGGATGAAGAAGAATATCAGAAAGAAATGTGTTAGCCTGTTGAAGACGATAATACCGCAAAGGTATATGTTTCTGAATGTTTATGTTTTTTAAAATTACGTTTTTCGGAAATTCTTCTTCTTCTTCTTCTTTTAGCACAACAGACAACATATAGCGGCCCCTGGCTTTTTCATCTTCTGCCTTCCATTCCTCTTCGTCCATTTTCGGAACTTATTACTTTAAAAATAATTCTCGCCAGTTTTTCCGTCTAGATGTTTGAGTTACACCACAACATTTCAGAGTTTAATTTTTTCAAATAATATTCACTTATTAAAGAAAGTTTTGTTCATTTGCATCCCAAAAAAACCCAATATTTTCATTAAATTTAGTGATTTTTAAGTTCTAATTCATTGCAAAACCGGCCAACTCCAAAATGAGTTGCAAAAGCGGCCAAATCCAAAATAAAAAATTGAGTAACTCACCCCCTCCACTTGCCCCTTCCATTTCAAAAAGTGCTTTCAAACACACTACCCTTGTGCCACTAAAAACCGAAGAGATTTTCTTCCTACTTCGTTTTGGCGTGATGTAACAGAAAATCAGCTCTCCTGAAAAAAAATTTTGGTTTTTGGAGATGGCCGGTTTTGCAACTAGACGACACACAATCAGAACGCTCCATTACCTCCCCCCCACTGCATCCAATGTTTCATTAGGCCAATCACCTTCCTCGTTGCAACTGAGCTAACTTTCTCGGCCACCTTCGTTAATTTGATTTACTTCATAGATTAGGCTTGAAAACGTATTTACTCTAGGATTAAATTTTGTTTTATTGAAATTTTGATATTTTATTTAAACTTATTATAGAAAAAATTATAAGTTATACATATTTTAAAAACGATAATTTTCAACTTGAATCTTAATGTTTCAAATGTTGCTGCTTATTCCAAACCATATACCAATCCATTTGTAGTGAAGTCATTCCCACTCGAATCGAAAACTGGAAAAAAACTGTTTACCCTCCTTAAAGAAAACAATCTGTATCGACTAATGTAGAATTCTAATAACAAATGTAATGCAATGGTGCATCTAGCCTAAGTTGTACACGGCACCTAGAATAGTAATCAAAGAAATAAAACGTTCATTCTACGTGTGAGTAGTCTTCACAAATTATTCACATGTCATTACAATCATTATCCTCAAATTTACTTGTACGATTATAATCTTTTTCTTCTTCTTTCTCTAGCTCTTTGATGCCTTTCAGTGTAGAGCTTGACGCGCCTTGGCACACTTTTTCCATTCCTCTCAATCCATAGCCATCTCGTTTCATCTCGTTCATGTCCCTCCGTGTTCTCTCTCCAGCTTTTCAATATATTCACAATATGTGATTCGTGGCCTGCCAACAGGTCTTCCTTCTGTTATCGCCTCCATATGCCATTTACCCTTCTCTCCTCTGGCATTCTACATATATGCCCGAACCACTTTAGCTTTCGTTTCTCCATCCTAGTCTTTATAGATGACACCTTCAGATCCTCTCTAATGTACTCATTCCCGACACAATCCCTTCTTGTCTTAAGGAATATCATTTTTGAAGTGGTGAGTCTTCTAGTATGGCTATCAAGGGCGGTCCAATGCTCTGCTCCATACATGAGGACCTGTAGGAACACTGTCTTGAAGACAACTAATTTTGTGTCCCGGTGAACTTTTTGCCAATTGTGGTTGGCCAATTGATAGGTGTCCACACATTCCAATATCTCTTCATTGCATAAAATGTGGACATCCTCTTTTATCCTCCCCACGTGCATAACTTTATGTTTGGCATTATTTATTTCCAGGTCCTTCCTGTGCAGCTCTTGCCTCCACTCCAACTCAGATTTTTGTAGGTTTTCCTGAGAGTCCGCTACTAAGACAAAAGGTTGTAGACAGTTGTAAATATTATTAAATTAGAAAAAAAGAGATTTACAATATCAATATTATTATTTGAAAAGGAATATTGCGCACGGAATAAATTTAACTAAAGCTATATTAAACAAAATACATTAATTAAAATGCTCCAATAAATAAAAAATATAATGAACTAAGTACAAAATATAAAATAAGTGATAACAATTGAATCCATTGTTGAAAAATTTGAATGCCATTAACATCTAACAAAATGAGATCAGGATAAAACGAAATGATAAAAATATATAAGATAGTCGCAAAGAAAATAATATTTTCAATAATTTTAACTAAGATTGCAAGTATTCAGAAGGCCTAGGGAAACATAAATAAGTAAATATTATAAAACTAGGTATTGTGAAACTTAAGGTTTTATCTTTAATAATCTGAGAAGTCTATCCATAGCCACTGAAGGATATTCGTTTCGGATCTGCCAGAATCTAACAATATTCGGCCGAGCCATTCGTGTTACAAGTGAATTTATGTTTAAATTTTAGTATAAAGTTATAGTATAGTATTTTAATAAAAATGACAGAGAATTCCGCTAATTATTTCTATATGAGGAATTCAACCACATTTTAGAGAACATGGCGTTAGATCTTTAATGTAATACAATTTGTTAATATTAGTTATTTATTTAAACTACCTTCAGTCAAATTAAAATCTCTATTGTTTTTTGGGACGTGCTTTAACTTCATACTGGTGTTTTCGTTTTGGTGTCAAACCATTGGTCATACATTAAAATTATATCGACTGTGTCGTCATCTTCAGATTAATTCTTGAACTTTTAGAGAGAAAGCCATTGCATAAACTATTTAATTGCTTTGAACCGTTGCTAATCCTTGCAAAATGTGACCTCCCATAAAGTAGAACGGGCCGTGCCAAAGTTGCTAAAAGTAAAAAGGATCTAATTCATTTGGTTCTGTTCTGTTTGGTCCTTCGTGACATTTACGATCCTGGGACGGCAGACGGCGGTGACGGAAGGACACGTGCAAGACAGTGTGGGTGACCTCTTTGTGTAATCCTATCCGTGATGCATTTCTGTCTATAGTTACTGCGGCAGATCATTAGTAATTGTTAGCTATAATATAAATTATAAACGTTTTAGAATGAGCAATCTGCAACATTCAATTTTTGTCATACTCTGTTAGTTCTCTTTTATTAATATCAACAGGACATACGATAAGGTGAAGAAAATTGTTATTGCTGTTTATTGTGGTTAAAGGTGTATTTATTGTGTCCTGTATTCCAACGAGGATAGGAAGGGTGGACTATCCTACAGGTTGCCAACTTATTGTAAACAGAGTAAGGATGTCGTTATTTATTCCGTGGGCACTCTGCGAAATAAAAGTCAACTTACACAAACTAGAACAGTCTTCCGATGGGTCGAGAAACAAGGGTGCTGACATAACAATTTCGGTCGTAATAGCTTCATCAGCAATAATAGTTAAAATGTAATAATTAAAATGAAGCATTTTGTCTCAATGGGTTTAATATTTATCAAACAACTTTCAAGTCGAATAACTCTTGCCATCGCGGTTTTTCAGAATCACATTGTCTTCTGCTATATCGGTGGTATTGATATAAAATTCTTCATATCGACTAATTGTAAATAATGATCAAACTTGATAGGAATTATTTTGTTAGGTAGTTCTACTTCTAATCCGGTTAGGACACAAGTTGAGCTGATTACGTACATTCACTTTTTTTCTGCCTGCAGGCCGACTCGAATTTGGAGAGCTTGGGAGTCAAGTGCTTCACACAGTTTTATTTGTGTCATCCAGATCGATTTATCCAAAGTGATCAACCTAACTGAATCATCCGTGTTAACGCATTTTTATCCATGTTTCAGTTCGCTATTAAGTTTTATCAAGTGCTGTGGTGAGAACTGCTTTTTACAATAAATGTACCGAGTACGAGCCGTTTTCATTTTATTTTTAATATCTGCGGTTGATAATCCGAGTGAATTTAGCAGTTCCACCATTTCGGAAAAACCTATTTCTCTTAAACTGTTTTTGCTGTATTCAGCTGATTTAACATTTCACTGCCTTTGGCATACCTCAAATAAAATACAACAGTATTGGCACAACAGAAATAATCATGAACCAGAGTCCAAACTCGTAGACTTCAACGTCCTGTGAGAGTCAATTCACATTTGTCTTTCTTCATTGAATCACGAATCGTTTTTTCCTGAGAAAAACTCTTTCATCCAAAATCAATCTCGCATTGATTTGTTTCAATGTTCACTTTCAGTGATCACCTTAGAGAAATTGAAGATGAAAAGCAGTTTACATTTGTCAGTTTAGATGATTCATCCAATGACAAGTGTAAGTCACCCACATAACTACTGCGCCTTTTAAATAGCTATAATTATTGGTTTTAAAGTTTAAAAATTCTTGAATTCTAATTTTTGCTAACTATCATTTACCACAATTGAAGTTGGCTCTAAAACCTCAAAGTTACCCCTTCATTTTACCCTCTTATAGATTCCCAAGGTAGTAATAGATTAAAATGATTTCTTAGTTAATTGTTTTATTAATTTTACTCATGAAAATTCTTCATCTTAGCAATTTTTACCCATTTATTTTGATTCTATACTTCACTGCAAAAAACATATACATCTATGTATTTATTGTTGTATATGTTGTATTTTAAAAAATATATTATGTGTTAAGAGTAGATTTTTTAATAATATTATCATTGTTCAAATGTACTCAAGCAGTGCTACAAATTTATAATATAGCACCAGGTTTTGTTTACTATGAACAATGGATAAATTAATTTTATTACAATGAATAAATTATTATTCAACTAGTACTCTATAGTTTTTATTTACTTGAAAGAAGTTGTGATTTAAAAAATAGTTGAATTTATTAAGCTATCACCACTGCCATAATAAAGGAAAACATATAAAGAGAGATAGTAAGGCCTAAACTTCAAATAAGGAATTGAGGAATAATAGTTTCTTAAATTTCTTATTATTTAATTATAATAATAATTTCTTTATTTTTTTTTTATTTTTAACACGTTGTAAGGAAATTCACCAATTAATGACTTAAAAGCTTGGAAATGAAACTGTAATGACGGGACGCCTCCAATAGGTCGCTATCGGCGAGTTGATTTATGAAGAGCCCGAAGTAGCAAATCAATTCTCTTATCGTTCCGCGAATTATATTTCTGAGAAAAACATCGCATAGGTCAGGCAGGACAGTTCAAGAATTCAGATAAAGGAATCCGCCCGAAAACACATAAAATGGCGAAGTCATGGCTAATGGAATTGTCAGAATGGAATTACATTAAATGCAAAGCAGTCCATTTTTGAAAAATACTGATGATTGTTCTCACATTCTTTGGACAGTTGTCTGTATTGATGAAATGATATCTTATAAATGCAACAATAATATAAAATATATCCATTCATATATACTTGAATAAAGATTTGCATAATGTCCCATCGTGCCACGAAAACAATTGTTTTCGTCATCAACTTTTGCTTAACTATAGTTTACACTTTAGTTTGTTTAAAATTTAATTGCTTACGTATGTTCCAAATTTAAACTAAAACCCCGTCAAGTGCTAAATAAAGTAGCTAGACCGTTCTCACTATTCTATAAGTATCCTTTAAGATACTTAAAGATAAGCATTAAACAAAAAATGGATTGAGAGTTGTGAGAACCTAGAGTTGTTTTGTTAAAACACCTCGAACAAAAAATCATTCTTCGAAAATTTAATCCGTGACTCACGTTTCACACTATTTATTATTGGTAAGCCTTGGAAACTTATATTTAATCTTTTTTTTTTAATGGGTTTTATACAAAAATATACATAATTTTAAATTGTACTTCGGTTTTTATACATATTATATTATAGTGTTTTTGTTTTTTTTATTTTGTTTTTTACATTGGATCAATTAATTTTGTTTATATGCTTTTAGATTAATTATTTAAAAATATGGCCTCTGGAACTTCTAGTATAGGACTCTAATTGAAGTGCTTCCGATTTTGCAGTTGATGTAAAAGTTACTGACATTTTATTATATAGAATATCCTTTTATTTGTTCTATTTCTTTATACAGTATTAAATATAAATAAACAAACGAAAAAGATGTTCACACTATTATTAACAATAATGTTTTTATCATGATTATAAATATGTAATTGATATGACAAAAGATTTTAACGGTGATTTAATCTTGAAACCATGATGAATATTTAAACCTATTAATACGTGCAAACGTCTCATCTGTTTATAAAAATTACCTAAAATATAAAGAAAAGATAATGCAGTAAAAATTGTGACTTGAAATTCATCATACTTTCTTAGCGCATAGTATATTTTAAAAAATAAAATTAAACTTCAACTAAATATTCGATAAAAACTTATTTAGAGACAGTTAATATACCGGAATCTCCTATTAAAGTTACTGATTGACGTTTTGGGAATGTTTTAAATAAATATAACTACTCGAAAAATCTTATTTTTTAAACAAGCTGAAATCTGAAGTAAAATTTAATTTTCTCTGTTTGTATATCTAATAAATTCCGAAGTCGTAGTAGATATAAATGATTAAGTGTAAACATGAACCTAGTTTTAGAAGTGTTGTTTGCATATATCCATGAAGGAATGATTTGTCATGATAATAATAAAAGTACAAAAAAAATAAGTAAAAATAATTTTTACTTACTTAGACCTGATGAATGCTTCCCAGCTGAAGGACTGGTCGTTGTTCCTCTTCATCGGGTGAGCCGCTGGCCGCGGAAGACCTCCCCAGGAGAAGAAAGGACAGTAGCCAGAGAAGAGGGATCAGTAGAAGTGACTCAGGGCGCGATATATCTGCAATAATGAAGACAAGATAAGGACAATCGCTTCTCGGATTTCTCCTCTTATCAGGATCACTCCCACTCCAGAGGATTCCTTCGACAAGAAGCGTACTCTTTAAGCATTCACTTTGCCGCTCTACGTGTCTTATCTGGCTCGCTTTATTGAAAATATTGAACAAACACCGTTTCCTTTTCTTTTTTATTATTATTGTGTTCCCACGGGATCGGTTTTAAAGATGTTCTTATTTTTAATTTTTTTAAATCTATATTTATCTGATAACAAAAGAAATATTGACTTCTATCTCTCTATACCACTCATTATTTATCATTCATCTATATATATATATATATATATATATAGATTTTTTTTTTTTTTTTATTTCCCTTCCATAGTAACCCTTTGGAAGGGGCGTGTATTTTTGATATTTTTTTCCATGCAAATTAGCATACTACCTGTAATTAGCAGGTGTATTTTTTTTTTTTAAATTAGATAAATTACAAAAATATCAAAGTTCTTAATTGAAGTTAAAATAAACACATAGAGAAAAGAAAAAGAAAAAGAAAAAAGATAACAATAATTTAAAGACCAAAAGGCAGTAATTCCATAATTAAACAAAAAGAAATTAGAATAAAATCAAATAACATAAAAATCCAATAGAAAAAGAAAATAAATTGATAACACAAATAAAATAAATAGAAAGTTAACATGCAGGCAAGTTGATTTTTCAACAGATGTCTTCTATTGTTCATCTTGTTTTAGATGCGGGGTGGTCTTCTTTCTTGATCTATATGGTCTATTTTCCAGTTGCTAATGCGAATTCTGCCAAATATTTCTTGTAAGTTTTGTATAGTTTTGCTTCGGTGGAAGGCCAAGTGTCCCCATTCATCATTACTGTTTTTATTAGTTTTGATCTTTTGTGCTCATAAAGAATGCAGTCATATAGTAAGTGATGAAATTTTTGTAGAGTCCGTCCGTCACATTCGCATGTATCTGTATTTGTCAAATGAAACCGTTTCAAGTAGTGGTTAGTCTGTCCATGTTCCGTTAACAGATGTGTAAGTTTGTGATGAGTACTTTTGGGTGTACCGTGATTTTGTAGTGTGATGTTTGGGATGTATTTGTGCAAGGGTCGTCCTTTTGTCGAGTTGTTCCAAAGTTTGTCCCATTCAGTAAGTGAGTCTGTTTTGATACATTTTTTAATAAATGAAACGGGAACGCGGGTGTATTCTAAAGTAAGCTCTAAATCATGAGCAGCCGTTTTTGCAAGTAGATCTGCTCGCTTGTTACCTTCGATGCCACTATGACCTTTGATCCCAGTTAGTTTTGTTGGTATTCCGCGTTCCATTGTTTCAATTAAATTTTTCTTCAGGTGATGTGTCAGTGGATCGTTGGATTTGATGTTATTAACTGAATCTATTACTGTCTTATTGTCCGCATAGATGTTGTATGTTTTTTTATTAGCATACGTCTGTCTAAGAATATATTCCGTGGCCTTAACTACAGCTAGTTTCTCAGCCTGATTGTTTGAGCAATTTTGGCCAAGTCTGTATAGTTCGTCGTAGTAGCAGTTACTGTGATATTGAGTTAGTACGCATTCTGTGTACTGTTCGTCTTTGCTTCCATCCGTGTAAATGTCAATACTTGCTGAGTCTGTATCTGCAGCTCCTGTGTCTGTTATGTACTGTGTTAGTTTAGCGTGTATAGCAGGATGTATCCATTGTTTGGTGTTTGGTGGTTCGTTTTCAATGTCCCTTGGCTCCTTGTCCCTGTAATTTAGTCGTTGTTTTTTTGTTTTGTATAATGTCGTTGGTTCATTAATTTTCAAGTGTATTGGTTTTATCCCTGCAAGGACACAGGCAGCGTCGTAAGAGATAGTGCGATATGCTTTACTTATCCTTATTCTTTTCCCATCAATCTCTGGACCCGCTGAAGTTT
Organism: Euschistus heros; assembly: GCA_003667255.2. Classification (NCBI taxonomy): domain Eukaryota; kingdom Metazoa; phylum Arthropoda; class Insecta; order Hemiptera; family Pentatomidae; genus Euschistus; species Euschistus heros. The sequence goes on from RCWM02000392.1 coordinate 1,022,402, forward strand.
TTTCAGATTTATTGGTTTAACAGCTCCTGATTCCCAGATGGGTATGGCATAAAGGAGTTTTGGAATGATGGCTCCTTCGTAGATAACTGTTAGTGCCTCTGTCTTTAAGCCCCATGTGTTTCTTGCAGCTATAGTGAGTCCGTTTACTGTTTTCAGTGTTTTGTTGACAACGTAGTCTGTGTGTGCTTTCCAGTTTAATTTCCTGTCGTATGTTAGCCCTAAATATGTCATGGTTTCAGTTTGTTCAAGTGTTTTGGAATAGAGTCTAATGTTTAAATTTGAAGTAATTCGTTTCTTGCTAAATATTATGTATTTTGACATGTCAATGTTAAATTCGAGTTTATTATTTTTAGCCCATTTTTCCAAAATAATTAGTGTGTGATTAGTGATTGATTGTAATTGGGAAAATAGTTTTTCAGTGACAAGGAGTAAAAAGTCGTCTGCATACGTGATTATTTCTACGTTCTCTGGAAATACTAAATCGAATAAACAGTTAATCAAAACATTCCAGAGTGTCGGTGAGAGAGAAGAACCTTGGGGAGTGCCAATAGTCAGTTTCTTTGAAATTTTAAAGTTGTTAGATCTAATTTCAACTGATCGATCCTAAATATAAATAAATCAGTTGAAATAAATTTCTTGGACACTGGTACTTCCTCATTTTAAACCAGGTACCCATGCATTATAAAATATGAATTATGAAATAATAAAAAAATAATGGATGGTTAGGAAGGGCAATAAGTATCAAAGGAAAGTTTTCTTCATGACGGAATAAACATAATGTATAATGAAAAAAGGAATAACCATTAAAAGTATATAAGTATATATATATATATATATATATATATATATATATATATATATATATATATATATATATGTATGTATGTATATACACGATACCTTTTGAGACTGTTGTACGAAATAAATATTACAAGCTACCTCACTCAAGGGCAATTACTATTATGGAGACAATGAATCAATTCATACACTTGAACAATGACAATTTACACGTATATGCAAAAAATAAAAGAAAAGCCTTAACAATACAAAATATAAAATAAAGTATAATAAATAATAATACAAAACAAATTAAATTAATTATAGTATAAATAAAAAAATGAAAAAAAAATGAATGAAATCATACAATAAATAGAAACATCCCATAGAACCTCAAACCAAGCTTTTCCCTCCACTTGTGGGAGGTCAAACCAGAATCAAAGAGATCCCAGTGCTTCTCTCTCAGCTGCGCCACTATTACATTTATTCTTATATGAAATAAACCTGATATTAATAAAATCGCTTGTTTATTTAGGCTTAACGTCCTTATGTACTCCAACTATGGCAGGAAGGACGGGTTATCCTACAGGTTACCAACCTATTATAGCCAGGGTGGGAAAGTCACGATTTATTCGTAGGTTAACAACGAATTAAATTTTAACCAGCCCTGGTGGGATTCGAACTCACAACCTTCAGTTCCGAGCACGATGAGACCCTCGCCCCAACTTACTCGGCCATCGAGCCCCCTTAAAAATAAAATCACTACGACCTGATTAATATAAATTTAATTTCATAGTTGGATTAATTGTTTTAGTTACTAGCTTACAAGAATCAATTTAATGCTTTTAATTTCCAATTAGGTAGTTTGTTTTCGTTTGCCTACTACTTTTTCTTTTAATTCCCTAATCATTAACCAATTAAATATAAACAGAACACGAAAGAATAACGGTATATATTTTCACTACCAAGAACTTCGAATTCGAAAAGAAAGAGAATGATTTTTTTCTACAAACTACAAATTTCTACTCAAGTTTGGCGTTTTAGATATTTAATAACGAATCTGTTGACAAGGATTGAGTTATAGAAATTTTTTTATTTCTAGATTCAAAATATCAAGATTCTGAGGGACGATGTTCAGACAATTATTTAGTAAAAAGACGAAAGATGAAATTTCCTAAAATTTATTTATAGAGACTATGATGGCTTAATGCGTATGGGTGATGTTCTTAGAGCGCTGATACAGAAGGCCGTGGATTCGCTTGATATTTATTTCTTGGTGGTCCCTTTCTGGCTAGAATAGGCTGCCAACCAGTAGGATAATCCATCCTTCTAGCCCTGGTTGTAATACATTACGACGTCAAGCCTCAACAAATAAAAAAATATTGATATTATTACAATCAGTGGGTATAGATTCGTATAAATAAATCTGTCTGGCGATACTGGCAATCGATATGTCAGTATCGATGCAGCTGAAGCACGATTCAAAACGATTATCGTTGATGTTGATGCACCTGTTATCTGGGTAGGTAGCTAACTGCAATCAGAGTCTACGAGTCAGCCGATAGCAATTCCTTGCCCATTTGTTCTTATCAGTCTGGATTTTATTATTTTTTTTTTTTTTAATGTTTAAAATCTGGCTTATCTGGAACGTTTATTGACTCATATCTTTTATTGTTGATCTGTACTAGATAAAGTTTTTCTCTTTCAATTCGTTTTTATTTCGTGCTGGTCACTGATCATTATTTCAATGGAACTTTTGTAGTAAAACTGGTGGATATGGTATCGACTAACTAAATTCTAACAATTCCAGTACATAACTGACCTGGAGAATTTTTGAAAAACAGTCCCAAAGGTTATTCCAATTTAATACATTCAGACCAATACTATACATAATACAAATCATTTATTCATTTATAAGTATATTACACCTAAATACGGAAATCCTTTTTATACCTGCATCCTTTGGGAAATCCTCCATAAACCTTGTAACTGTTTTTCAAAAATTCCCCAGGTCAGTTGTGCACTAGAATTGTTAGAATTTAGTAGATACCATATCCACCAGTAACATTGTAAGTAGTTTCATACTCCTCTATATTCTGTAATTATATATATTTTAATTATTCTAACACATGTTAATACTTATATTGTAGCTATATTTATGTTTTGAAATGACTTGTATAACCTATATAATTTTATTGTACCCTGTTTTTTCACTGTAGGGCATGATTATGAGAACAATTATGAGAGTCCTAAATTTTGCCTTTCCAGGTATAATTAGGATAGGGATCTTTAACGAGTACCTGACATCGCACAGGCTCGGGACCCCCATTTTACGTCCCTCCCGAAGGCCGAGGGCTAAGGAGGGGCTAGCTAAGGATTTTGTACTCCCTTAAAAAAATCCTAAGGTCATCTGTCGGGCTGCGAACCCGCGATCTTGGGTTTAGTAGGTTGCTATGCTAACCACTACACCACAGGTGACCCCTGAGAACAATATAGTCTCGAAACGTCGCCAAAATAGTTGTTTTTATTTACTGACTGAAACTCAAGAACCTTACTAAACACACACAGACAAACCCACACACACACACACACACACACACACACACACACACACACACACACACACACACACACACACACACACACACACACACACACACACACACACACACACACACACACACACCCACACACATACACACCCACACACACACACGCGCGCGCACACACACACACACACACACACACACACACATATATATATATATTGCTTTTTTATAAGATAAATTGCTAATAACAGTATACTTAAGAAAACAAACCGGAATACATTACAGTGATTGTTGTATATTACAGTTTTATATATATTTGAGGAATTAAATGTGAATTGAATAAACAATTATGTTGGTAAACAAGTATCTAGTGTCTACAGGTAATTATAATTCTAGAAGTAATGACATACGAGACTTAAAAGATAAGCAACTGCCGGTATTTTCCGACTACTTACTGACTTATTTAAATGATTGCTATTATAGTCCAGTAAAATAAAACTACAAAAGGCCGTTTTCAAGAAAAAACTGCGGAACTTTTATTCGCAACGGATCTTTATGTTTTTTGGGGTGCTGAATCCGAATCTGAAGTTTGCTACCACGGCAACCATCGGTTTCATATTCAAAATCGCAAAAAAAACCGTTATTTTTGTTTTTTTATCTATATCACGATAACGAAGCTTTTTTCGAAGAAAGTCTTCAAATATTAATTGTAGCTGGAACTAGTACTTACATAATAAAAAAAAAAAAAAAAAAAATCCGAAATCGGACCATTTTTCGCGAAGTTACGTTAGTGGGAAAAAATGGAGAAATTTGCCAACTTGCCGTCAGTCCCACAGCTCCGAGAAAACGTTTGTCGTACTCTTATGGCTATAACTCTGAAACTATTTGTCCGATACAACATTACATTTTTTCATCTTAAAGCTGATTAAATTTACTATAAGAATCCATACGTGATTTTCAGCGTGATAGGTTGTGTATTTCAAGAATTTTGATGAAAATGTCATATAAAGGATCTAATTTTAAATTTTACCACCTTTCAGATTGAAAAAAAAAAAAATTTGAATCGGACAATTCTTCTCGTATCCAAATCTTTACAATCCAAAATCCTCAATAGTCCTTATTATAACACAAACAAACTTATTTAGAAAAATCTTAGTGTCCCATTTATTGCAGATTTAGCCCAAACCAGATACCTATTGGTTCATATTAAGTTTCTCTCCCACTCGAATCCACGAGTCTTGTAACTTGCTTCACACTTTCTTATGTAGAATTTTTATTGAAGTGCTACTGTCAGTAGTTCTTCGTATGTTATTGACTTGTCATTGTAGCAATGTTCCTCAAATTTACTTGTATACAATGTATACAGTTGTAAATATCAATAGATAATTAAAAAGAAAAAATAGGGAGTAATAAAGGCGAGCTTAAAAGCCAGAAGTGCTCGTTATTTCTCGTTCGCATATATAATCATGTTCACCGTACAGAAATTAAAAAAATAAGGATGTACAACATAATTATACGACCAAAGATTCTTGTTTATGTGAAATTTGGACGCTTACATCGAAGGAAGAAAATCGCCTTAACATTTTCGGGGAAACGTCTGAGACGTATCTGTGAAAATTGTCTCAGAGCTGATCTTGTTGATTCTGGCTTTGATGGTAAGGGGTGGATAGAGGATCGGAGGTTAGTCGTGTCGGCATCAAACCTATTTGTTTTATTTATTATTTTAACAGACACGTAAACAAAACCTTTATTATATTTTTCCTATCTACAGATATTTGAAGTCATATAGTGGTTGGACAAACGCAATTCCGAAATACCTTAGTACTAGAGGGAATGATAATTTTAACAACTTAATATTTTAATCTAAAAAAAGAGTGACATTATCTTTGTTATCAGGTGCTACCAGAGACTTCCTGTGATATAGTCGCTGGATGTTGTAAACAAGATGATCATGTTCCCATTATTATCTTAGAATTCTTTTGTAGGTTTTCATTTCCAAGTAATCGACCAATGAGTTCCTGTTATTTTACTGTAATCGCTAATTTAAATGACGCTTTTATATCTGTGGCACTTGTAAATATTCGGTTAGTTGCAAAATAATGAAATATTTCAAGAAAATTTGTGATAAATGTACATAATGGCATATCATGACTTTGTACCTTGTAGCAGCACTTAAATACAACTCAGTATTAGAAGCTTGCGATACTAACTTCTTTTTAGACACTACCGAGGATTGTCGGTAATAGAGTAAAAGCTAAGTATAGAGGGTCAAAAAGTCTTGCGATTACTGGATACTGTGATCAACTGGACCGTCTCATAGTAATAATAATAATTTGTCAACAAAAGAGGAGCAGATTTTTTCATCTCAATGCTCGGTCTCAAACGTTTTTTCGTGTATAACTGTTGGAGTAAACGTGGAATGTTACACCACACTCTCCTTTTTATCCTGATCTTGCACTATCTGACTACCACATTTTCCGGTTTCTTCAAAATTCTTTATCAGGGAAACAGTTTCCAAACCTGGATACCATCAATAAACAAATTGAACGGTTTTTTTTCTGTATTGGGAAACCCAAGTCGTTCTGGGGGAAGGGCGATTATGCATTTTTTACGATAAAAGTATATATTATTTATTTAAGTTTTATAATATAAAAGGATAGTTGTAATGTGTTTATGGATCAAAGTATCTTCTTGTTGAATTTGATTCTAAAGAAGCATACGAGTAAACAGAAAATCATCAAGTTTTTTGCTAAGATCCTAATCATAGGAGATGATCTATATGATATGAGGATTTTAGAGTAGGGTTGATTAATTAGCCAGCGTGTGGGTTTGTTTATTTAATTCTTTACCTACTTTAGAGAATCTGGAACCTGAAGGATAGGATGATGATATTTAAAGATACTATTACTACTCATTTATATGACTTTATAAATCATATTATAGTTATAGTCTAAAGTAAAGTAAAATCAATAAATGACTAAAACAATTTAATAGTGCCAAGTTCCATGGCCAATATAACCAGTCTAATTATACATTGTCAATTCCTATTACCGGATCAGCCATTATAGTTGGAACCAATTAACTAAAAAACACAATTGTAACTTGGAGTTGATGAAGTCTGTGATTAGGGATGCAGTTAGTGAGTTGGGGCTGAGAGTGGTTGACAATAACGCTGAAGGGATAGGGAGCAAGCATTGCACCCTGGGGAACTCCGCCACAACTTTGTTCAACTGTTCGCTTCATCAACCTTTTCTGGCTTTAATATTACTTGCGATCAACGTAACTTTTCGATTTTAAAATACACATGTAAAATATTATAAAAGAAAATAAGAGGCTTAATCAGTGTCAAATATATTTATTTATTGAAGTGAGTAATTATTTCTTTTATTTCACAAATCTGTAGGATACAGATTTAAGATTAAAACCTAAAACTAAAGCCTTTTATATGATTGAATAGTTTTAAATATCGATGTTCGAGTTTGTACGGTAGTGAAAGTTTAGAGCGTTTGTAAAACGTTCGGACGTATTGACTGTTGAACTGTAGGAGTTATTGTCTAATATTGGTAGTCGAAGTCATTCTATAGTTCAAAACGCATCCCAAGTCAAAATGGTTTGTACGGTAAATCTTAACTTGTTGATAATAGTAAAATCAAACCATTATGATTTTGTATCAAATTTTATAACTTTTTGAGCTCAACAATTTTTTATGAAATCAGCAAAAGTACAAAAGCTTTTTTATTTTAATATTAATAAAGTAAGTAATTTTACAATATAGCTCGAACGTTAGTAGTAGTAGGAACTAAAACTTTTATGCAAACCCTCTTTTAAATTAAATTTTCACTCAATACGTACATTTGAGCTCTTTTGAAAAAAAAAAAAAAAAAATTCAACACCTTGCAATAAATAATATTCATTATTGTTCATTATATAGTAAAAAAAAAAAAGAAAGTATAGATATTTTATGAATCAGAGTTAGAAAAGAATTAGTGTCAGGATTCAAGGTGTGTTTGGGTATGGTTCTTGAAAAAACAGATAGACAAAACAGAGAATACTTCCAATTCGAAAATAAGCACATTTAATAAAAAAAAGTATATAAAACTAAAGTTGTTGCAAATTAGATTTGCTTTATGCATAGAACGAAAATATGCTAAGAGTAGCGGTTTCCGAGTTTTTGATCAAACAGCTAAGAACATACGATGTTCAACCCTTTCAAAAATGTTCTAAAAACAATGATTGTATAGGGATTATTATTGTTTGACTCTAGATTCATGTTGACTACCGCTATAGTCCCGGCATCTGTAATAATGTCAACTCATGATCTTTTTTACCCGATTTCATACAAATTATTGATATATTTTTTATATTTTGCTAAGAAAACATAACGAACCCCACAATGTGATGTGGCCGAGAGAAGTCAGAAAAAAAATCACATTCTTCAATTGATTTCCACTACTTGTATTTACAACCAAATATATCAAATCATGCGAATATAAAAGGACAAACTGTTTTGTAGGTACATATATCCAACCATTAGTAGGAAATTACACTTTAAAATTACTTTTCCCGGTTATGTTTTTAAAAATATTTTATAATTATTATTGGTATACGCTATGGAAAAATTACTTATCCACGAGAGTTGGGAACAATGAAATTACCTTATATTACGTTAATTCTAAAACATTTCCAAGGAGCCAGTTATAAAACTGATTTTATTCATCAGTCATTGTTTAATTTTATTTACGATTTTTAGTCAACTAATGTAAAATTATTGATTTTCAAAGTTGAATTCGAACAATTCAGCGAAACAACACTATGTTTTTAAATTACATCATAGTAAATATTATATGGGTACGTACTCTTGTTCATTATCAGCTCTTCTTTTCAGTTCAGGTTTTCTTGGTCTAGCAGATACGCGGAGATTCTTTTTGGATTTAGAACTATTTATATAAAAATATCTACGTCCAATAGATTGTTCTTCTTTGTTATGTTCTATCTTTACAACGATAGAAATTGAACAGAAATACAATTTGTTCTGAACAGGAAATATTTTTAATTGTTATTGGATTTTCCGGAATATCTTTTACCTGGTTTCTGTACTATTGGATTAACTTCATATACCGACATGCTATCTAAATTTATATTAGGTACAAGGTAATAAATTTGCATATGTATTTATATGTGTAAATTTATATATGATTCCATAGGTATCTATCGGCTAGGTAACTTATGGAATTTATTTGGAATATTTTATATTATTTGTCCCAAATACATTACCGGTGAAAAGGGTCAGATAATGTTAGACTTCCTTCAGTAAGTAAACAAAACTTTTTCTCTATTTGAAAATAAATAGACAATAACTCCTTTGTTGACTTTATAAAAAGACATATTTATCACAACCATAAGTTAACTATGCAGCTGTTATCAATTCATGATTTTTCAGATTTTTGGATCTTCAAAGTTCTGTACAACACATTATAGTAAAAGTTTTTTGTTTGTTTTTTTAATATATTTCAATTACTATGGTTGACATTCAACTTGTTGGACCGTCAAACGCTTCAAGTGAAAATAAAAGTTTACAAATTATTGTAGCTAGCTAGGCCTGTTTGTTCCTAATAATTAGTCAGTGAAAAGGGCCAATGTTTCCTATAGATACCGCGATAAAATAAGAATTGCATAAACACAATGTCGTTTTTTTTATTTGGTAATAAATAGACAAATAAAATATTTAATAAATTTATCAAAATATATATTTAAACTTGAATTCACCTTCTGTCAATTTCGAAAAATTTAATTTAATTGCCTTATTCTTACTTACTTTCTTACTTAAAATGAGAAATTGTTAATAGAATGAATCTAACGACACATAAAAAATAATAATAACAAGAAAACAAAATCATACAATTTTTCTTTGGCTCTTCACAAATCAAGGAATACCTATGTGAGAGACATTTCGGTAAGGAAGAGACCGTTTCAGCCGGTGACGCAATTCCATCCGGTTGTAAACAAAATTCGTATTTTTCACATTACGATCGTAATATGCATGCTATGATTAGTTGGAATGTGTCATTCGTTTTAGAAAACGTTTCTACACCTGACCATAACCTCATATTTTTAAAAATATATATTTAACACCTATTTTTACGTACTATTTTCTTGATTATTGAATTTATAGAAAAAAACGCTTCGTAGCGTAAATTCTGTGATTACCAAATACCCAAAGAATTTTACAGATTGAAAATCTGACATTCCGTTCCGGAGAAATTCCGGAAATAAATTCTACTGTTTCTAGCGCTTGACTGAAAGGGGTATATTTAGCCTTAAAAACATGTTCCATTGAGGTTCTTTGTAACTGTTTTTTCTTCTCGGGTGAATGGATGCATGGAGTCATCTGTATTACTTATTCCCTTTTTTTGAGTCAGATTGTAATACTTATTTAATAATTATTTTAAAAATAATTCAGAGTATAAAATAAAAGTTTAGAAATGAGCTATGGATTACAAAGCATTAGTCATCGCTATAGCTTATCAAAGGCACGTGCAATGTACAATAGATGACTAGGGCTGGGTAGGAACGTACTAGGGGAGGTGCTAGTACTTAGCTATTATCCTTTTAGCAGCAAAGCAGCTGAACCCGCATTTAGAACGGTTCCACAATAAATATAAACATGGTCCAATGTTTCTTGAACGAAAAAATATGAAACGTTATCCATGATAAGTAGTTGTGAAGATGTAATTGAAGACCATATGCAAATTATTCCAGCTTTAATATCTGGTTTCTGGATCTAGTCAACGTTTATTAATTCGACTTCAGAAGATTCAGGGAATCCAGTTCTCGACCATTATTTGTTTTCAAATGCAAATTTATTTAATTTTTTATTTTTAAAAACTTTTATAGAGTAATTATTACAACATGCTACGACTGTGGGAAATATGTAATATTGATAGCGTATGGTTAAATTCACACATTACTTATAATCAGAAAAAAAAATAGAAAAAAAAAAATTTATAAAATAAAATAAATAAAAAGAAAACAGAAAATAACTTGCTATACATAAACAATATAAAGTATACAATATGCTTATAAATAAAATAAAATAGTAAAATTACAAAAAAAAGAAGGTAATACAAATAAAATAAATAAATAAATAACTAGTAATAATAAAAAATAAAACAAAATTAAATTAAAATTTAAAAACACAATTGTACTTTATTTACAATACACACTCATCCTGGGGATCCCCCAGTCAGACCTGTCCCTCCACTTGTAGAGGGACAAGCCAGGCACAAAGAGGTCCCAGCTCTTCTCTCTCAACTGCGTCACTGGTGTAAAAAACCCAGTGGAGGCTGAGTGAGAGCGCTATAGTACATTCACACCGGGTATGAGCTGGGAAGTTGGCCATTGACAGAACTCTATAATAAATACATTTTACAATAGATCTCGGGCCCACTGCCATTTTAGTCTGCGAAGTGGGTTATCAGAATGTGTGGAACTGGAGAAAGATTGAGTTAGAGGGTTAGGATGAAAGGAAAGATTGCGATGGAATTTGGGAAATTTAAGTGGAGGCAAAAGACAACATTACAAAAATATAGCATTTTATTTATTTTTTTTAAATTTAAAAATAATATTTATTGAGCAAATATAACATTTTCATAATTTATTTATGTCAATCAACATTAACAGCTTTGATATTTACCAGGGGAGAGTGCCAATATTTTTAACATGACATTTAATTTCCGAATATTATCTCTTCTCTATAATAACATAATATTTTTTTCATCTTTTGAAATTTAAAATTGTATATAAAAAAACAGAAAAAACAAATTGAAATATATATATTTAATCGCATTAATTTTCAACTTTATTTATTTATTCATTTATTGAAACTTACAACCGTTTACAAAAAGAAAAAAAAAACCTAGTAAATGTGGTTATAACATCTCAATTGATTGTAAAGCAGCTACCTACTAGTAGCACTTCAATAAAAGTTCTATTTGAGAAGGTCCTGAGACCAATTTCTTTTCAGACACCTCTAAGGGTTGTCAGGAATCGAGTGGAAAACAAGTTAGGAGATTAGTGGAGTTGAGAGTCTATGGTGTATACATATCAGCAACAAATAGAACATTTAGGTATTTATGGATATGGTTATATACAACAAAGTAAGGAGCATTCAGGAATTTTTTGTGGGACTTTGGATTGTGAGGATTAGATGGAAGTCGATTTGGATAGTTTATTGGAGCCCAAAAGCTTAATTTCATATGTTTAATTGGTCTAATCATTGTTATAAAAATGAGTCTTTTGTAATTAATTGAAAGCTTTGAATGTCGGTCTAATAAATGTTTGAGCAGTTGAAGACGACCAGCAGTCTTGTATGTTACTTCCAAAAACCTAAGACGTTTATCCTAATGAAGTCCGGTAGCGGATTTCAATAGAGGAACGTAGAATAATTAGACATCACCAGTATTTATCAGATGTAAAAATCCTAAATTTGTTTGTGGTTTTCCATAAAATATATGTTTCGTGCTTTGATAGTACATTGATTGAAGCGTAGAATTTCAAACCAGCCAAGTCAATTTTTAAAGAAAATTCACAATTGTTTCATTAAGATAAAAATCAGACTGGATTAGGAGGAGGCCTTATTTTTTTTTTTTTTATGGCTGTTTTCAATTTGTTTAACTACTTTGGGAAACCTTTCACCCAAAGATGATATAGTAGATAAGCTTTAAAAAAAAAAAAAAAAAAAAAAAAAATCTGGAAATTAGATTTTGGAATTCTACGCCTCAATTATGTTGTAGTGTGAAATCAACCATATTAAACTTTATGGTTAATTTATTATCTTTATATCTTCGTATGTTACTTTATCCCACGGACATTTTGATTATGTTTAGGGGTGGCTTCCTTGCATATATCGCTAAAGAATCTCCCTCCTGATAGGATAGAATCCTTTCCGCCAACCCTAGATGACAGCAGATGCCGGACCAGAGGCGAAGGAGATGCCAGAACGAAGAGAGATGCTAATTGTACGACCGGGGGTGGTCGATATGAGCCCCACCCGCGCCGTATTGACCGCCCCCTGCGCGCGCAGCCTACCCCCTCCCCTCCCTCCCCTCCCCACCACATCATCAATGATTCAATCAGCCCCCGCCGGCGCTGGGTGTCGTCCCGCTAAATATATACAGGTGTGTCGCGCCACTCTGGCTAATCACCTTCATGTCGTTTCGCTCATTAGGCTCTGTCGCTCTATCTCCTCTTCTTTATTTCACAGCCCCGTCTTCACCTCTTCTTCGAGCCGGTAGTTGGGGAGCGTCATGAGTCGTGGAGCTTCCAACATTGCGCTGTCACTCGAAACAATTTACAGAAATCTTCCCGATGGGAAAAGTTTTTCGACCGACCCCACAAAGCCCAACGAGAGAGGGTGCAAAAATTAAAATGAATCATTAATTAAACCATTTTAATAAGAATTCGTATTTATGAAGGTTAAAAGGAATAGAAAGATCGTACATAGAAGTATGTTTTATTGTATTTTTACCTCGTTGGAAATTCTCCTTAAAATTATAATTTATATAATCATATTTAACAAACACATTTTATTTTTTATTTTTATTGTGACTATGATAAATTTACATACTCCCATATTGATATCAAATATGTATATTTTCTAATCAGCGAAGCACATAATATGCTTGTATGAATGGGGTGTACTCACGTTTTGAATAACGACTCTGTCATCGGATTACCACGGAAGTGAAACAAATAATATAAATAAATATATATGCGGAAAGTCTTTGATTTTCTTACCCACATAAATGTATTTGAAATTTCTATTATTGGCTACAAATATTTTTAATCTAATTATAATAATTTTGTTTCCCATTTTAATCATGGTTGTATATTCTTGTACATTGTTTTGTCAACAGTATAAACAAATAAATAAAACCTTTTTTTTTTTTTTTTTTTTTTTGTATGTAAGATACTGTTATGGCCTAAAAGATACATTACTTGCTAATATTGTTTATTTACTTTGTTGTAATATTATCTGTTTGTTTTTGTTATGACCTAATGATAAATTTTATATGGATTCCTTTCATATTGTTTATTTTTGCAATATTATTGTTCAAATATGGTTCGGTTCAAATGAATCAGAGAAATGAAAAAAAAATTAGGAAGGTTTATATTCACCCAATAATACAATATTTAAAATTTTCAAGTTTACCACTTTTAGACAGGACTTATGAAATGCATAATAAAGTGGCTAAATAAATTAAATCTATTAAGGATAATTAACAATAAAAAAAATAATTTAAATTAACTAATATTTTACTGTAGATATTTTGTAAAAAGTATAAATGGTTTGGGGATGAATACACCTACTCAGAGAGCATTGCATGACCTTTAACCGATACTTGTAACTGAAATATCGTGGCTTTTGAAAAGGGCGCAGAAAGTAATGAAATCATGAATGAATTTCTATTAAGGAAAAGAAACTGATTCGGAATATTAGGGCAAGACCTAAATGGGTTTGTATTCTAATCTTGTATATTTGGATGTCTATTGGACGTCGGTGGAAGGGAAGTATGGAATCAATGTTTTTTCTCTGAGTCAAAACTAGGGATTCATTGGGCTTTTTTAACATTATGTAAAATTTCTTGATGAAAACTATGTCAGAAAATATTTTCCCCTACTATGAACTTAATAAATACGATGTCGATATGATCTGATATATATACATAGAGCACTGAAGACCGTAGCGCCACTAGGAGCTTGATGCAGATGCTGCTTTGCATAATGTCTCATCGGGCTTGATCTGATGGAAATCCCGGTATTTAGCTCGCTTCCTATCATTAAGATCAATCATCGCTCTCTCAGATTCACGATTCAACTCTATTCTCTCTCTATACACTATTTCATCCTCTCTTTGATTGAAAATGGAAAATAGAAAAACATTTTCTATGCGTTTTTGATATTTACAACTGTATACAATATATACAATACGTAAATGTGTGTGTATAAATGATTAAAACGACATGTCAAAAACTTAAAAAGAACTGCACATTCGTAGCTTTTCAATAAATGTTCTGCATTAGAAAGTCGTCGGGCCATCTTCTTTTCAGACACATCGGAAGATTATCAGCTATCTATTTAGAAGGCTTTCGAAATTCAAGTGTTCATGTAGCTTGTCATGGAATGATAGGTATCTTGTTTGGGCAAGCAACAAATGGGTGAAATCAGGATATTAAGACGGATTTTGGATTGTAAGGAATGGATACGAGAAGAATCAGAAGGTTCAGTGGATCCCTAAAACTCAACTCCGTTTCCAAATGGGTCTAATTACTGCCATCCAAAGAAGTCTATGTAATTAATTAAACGCTTGTCTAGTAAATGTTTGGGTTGTCGAAAATGACGAGCTGTTTTTTGTCGTTTAGGTCTCGTAGGTGGAATTCCAAGTAAAACGTTTAACTTAGGAGGCACCAAAATAAAATAATTTAAAAACCTTTATTCCAGCAAAATCATATTTTCTGGCACGAAAAGCGTACCAGAACAAAACATCCCTAAAAAGAGTCGCTAGAGATATAATCCTGCTGTAAAACATTTTTCTTAGTCCAACCAAATTATTCGGTGCCGAAGGATATTGATCTTCCAGATTGTTAAGTTTTCAAGTGCTGAGACAACTATTACATTTTTATTAATAATGACATAATACATTTTTTATTGTAAATTTTAATTTCATTTAAATTAAAAACTGTGGATAATACTTCTATATAGTACACATTCATCTCTTATTTAAAATGAACTAAATAAATAATATGCAAAGATTTATATCTTAAAATAAAAATATATTAAATTCAATGGATACAATAGAGACAAACGTATTCATATATATACAATATTTACATTCAGGGCAAGCATCGCTTAACCGACACCCCCCCTTCCAGCCCAAACGCGTCACAGATTAACCTAGTCAGGGTTTCAGGAGATCCTAGCGTTTATTTCTCATACATGGAAATAAGTATCACATATTACATTAAATCAAATATTTAAAATATATATATAGTTTTAATATATATTCCTTTTTTTATTATAAACTCTGTTTATTCCATCTTGAAGAAAACTTTCCTTTCTGGTGATAGTACACATTCGACGGAGTATGCCATTGTATATGCTGATATGCTGTTAACTAACATGTAAATACAATCATATCATGTTGCACTTTACATCGACACTTATTATTGATTTTTTTTTAATTATAAACTTGATTGATTGATTGATACTTTGGCCTTCCCAACCATCCATTATTTTTTTATTATTTCAGAATTCATATTTTGAAATTTCATAAGGATTCTAAAATTTTTGAAATTCCATTACTACTTTTCCTACCATTTCAATCATTATCTAGTGCCATGCGTCCTGATAACCCCTCTCGCAGATTAGGTCTTTATATTTATAAATACATGTTTAAATTGGAGTTCTGGCAATGGCCAGCTTTTCTACTTGCCTGAGTGACTGTGCTATAGCGCTCTATGTTATACGTTAAATTCTTATGGGTTTTATAAAATAGAAAATAATAATCATTATTTTAATGGTGCTGGAGAATAATTGTACAATATACTGAATTTGAGAATATATGGACGGAGAGTTAGAAATTAAGTTCTTGCGAAGAGTGGCAGAAGATGAGACTAAAATGGCAACGAGAGGACTTGCCAGGGACTAAAGATTTCACCACTAAAAGAGCTCCTGTAAATCCGGCAACTAAAATGGTTCGGCCTAATTATTAGCATGAATGACCACCGGAATCCTCTAAAGACGATGGACTACGTGCCAGATGGAAAAGATCTCGAGGACGCCCAAGGGTGTCCTTTTTCGAGTTCATCGATTGCCTTACCATAAAACAGGAAAGGATCTTTGACAAGCCAGAAACCAAACAAGAAACTGGGATGAATTCGGTTCTTTGCTGGACGTTCCCCAGCGTTGAATGGCACAGAAAAGAGAAGCGAAAGAAGAAGAATTTAGCTTTTTGTTTTTTAATTATTGGAATCTCTTCGGGGCTAGTTTGTCCCTCAATGAATGGGGAATGGATTGGTTTGGGGGTCCCTAAGTTGATTGTATTGTGAACATGGCATGGCAGTATTTTTAATTAATTTTCTATTTTTTACTATATTATTATATTTATTTTATTTTATATATCGTATAGTTAAACATTTTATACTATTTATTACATATTATACGAATGGATTTTTAATCATATATATTACTTATTACCCTTGAGTGAGGCAGGTTGTAATATTTACTCAATAACTCCTTTAAAAAAATCTTAGGGAAATAGAGCGAATTATTATATGGCGTTTTTTAGATAATGGATAAAAACTTTTTAAAAACCTATGTTACCGGAAATTTCAACGAAAATTTACATATTTGGGTGATTGTACCGTCATCGGTGAAAAGAAAAAAAATGAAAAAGAAAAGATTTGTTTTCTTTGAATTAAAATGATTTATTTTTTAAAGTAGATTAGTATCAATTTTAGCAATAAAGACGCTTGAAGGATATTTGTATTAAACTGTTCAAATACGCTAAACTATATTTCATATTGAATAAGTATGTATCTATGTACATAAGTAGGCGTCAAAGGGCAGTTTGGATGCTAATGTAAGAGCCCACGGAGCTGATTTATTTATCGCGAAACTAACACATTTAGTCCGCAGAAGGGAATGTATTCCATCTTCTGGAGCGGTAGGAACAAGGAGTGAGGCAGCAATATTCTGCAGTTGACGAATGGACAACATCGACTGTGGCAGGACCAACTGTCGGTCATCGACCTCTTCCTTACAGGACCAAAATATGCTGAGCCCCGAGGAAGTGGACCGCAGACAAGCCCAGTCATGATCCAGGAGTTGGCTAGGATTAGGTGGAATGTGTGCGTAAAATCAAATGCAATCTGTTTTAAGACCACTTCAATAAAGTTCTCACTACTTATAATTTCTTAAACTTATCAATTTAACCATATTTTTATTTTCTATAATCGAAATATTGTTTTAATAATTAAACAGGTAAAACAGAATTTTATATTTATATTTTATTGAAAAACGTTAGAAATTTATAAATGGAGACATTGTCTGTGAACGAATTAGGAATGACTGAAACTGCGTAAGGATTGAGCCGAGAGGATTTGAATGATTAGAAATTTCATGATGTAATATTTTGTTGGAGAAGAACTCTAGGCCTTAATTATGATTCTCAGAATTTTAGATTGGAAGAATTGGATATGTTTAAGGATATGATGCTCATTACAGTTCTTGCAGTTGATCGAGATAATTCTTACAAGGAGTCGTTTAGACTAGTAACTCACAGCTTTGAATGCCGATTTTGTGTGGATAGTAGGACCTATATTAGTGCAAAACTAGAAATATAGCTGCCAATGAGCATCAGGAGCCGAGAAAAAAAAAATATGAAAGTCACGTTTAATTTTTTTCTCAGCTCTCAGTTAAGATAGTGAAATAATGGTTTAACGTAAAATTGTATGTATTTTGACATAAAATACCTTCGTTATGCTCACAACACGTCCTGGCTTTACGGCGCTCAAAAACTCCCCCAAAAAAATGACAAAATTCCTACGAAATCCACTGTAAAACAGTGGGAATTTTTTAAAATGGAAAACTGACTTCAAATCTCGATTCACCGCACTAAAACACCCTGATATGTAAATTTTATTTAAAATCAAAAAATGTTTTATTTTTTAACCCTTTTGTGGACGTCAATCCTCCCTCTTGCCTTCTAAAATCTTAAGGGTAAAAAATTGTTAATTTTTAATTTCGACCTAATTCGGTTTCTACGTGGTTTTTGAGATGAGGAACCTGAAAATGATATCAATTTTTAGTTTAAAAATTTTCCTCACCTATATTTTTAAAAATGTCTTAAAAATTTCAAGAGTAAAAAACGTTTAATTATTTATTTCGGCCTTATTTACATATTTCTTTCAGATGAATAATGTAAAAATATCAGGTTTTTGTTAAATAAAACTCTCCTTAATTGATTTTTTTTTTTTAAATGACCTAATTTGAAATTTAGTGTATAAATTGTGAAATAATATAAACTGATTATTTAAAAAATGTTTTATTTATATACTACAAATGGTAAGTTTAATTACTTCTTACTTCTAAGTTTTTTTTTTTTTTTTTTTGCAAGACTATACTAATTCTTGCAACAAAAAAAAAAATATGTTATATACTGTAGGAGAGGGCTCAGTGTGTTAGGTCCTGGCCCAGGAGTTCGAGTCTGGTTTCAAGAATTTTTTTTTATTGTGTTATTTCAGCAGCTGGTTATCTTCTGAGTTAAATGTTATTCCCAGGGCACAACCAGCACTTGTAATGTGAGTACCATTCAATGGATAAATACATGGTGGTTAAGAGGAGTTTTGTCCGAAACACCTCCTTGCACAACCGTTGACCGTAAAAATGTACAACCGTATCAGATTACTAAACCTAGGACCCTTCATAGACTGTGATAAAGGATTATTTTTTTACGCAACTTGACCAACTGATACATTTCTTATTATAAGAACATCTATACAGTGTTTCCAAAACTATGAAATCGGTCGTACCTTCCTGGTATTAATTAAATAATTTCGGAACAGCATACTAGTTAACATGATCTCGACATGATAAGTTGTGATTGCAGCAGGTAAAATGGTTCCGAACCCTTGGAAGAGATGAAGAGATGAGAAGCAATGGTCCAGATGAGATAGAGGCTGATTGATGCCGGGACCTTCACTCCAGGTCCAAGAACAATTGCCTTCATCTTTCATATTCCATCGCTCCGGCTCACCTTCTTCGCCTTCATTCACCTCGTCTTCTTTTATTTTCCATTATTTTCTTGTTCTTCTCCTGACGTCAGGGCTATTGTTTCCTTACTAAGCATTTTTAAGCTCAACTGCATTGTCATTCGTGGTCAAACATCTAACGATAATTTTTTTTTTTTGGTATGTAATCATAACATGATTTACGATTCAGTTATTGTTTTGTATGATGCATAGTTGTTTT
Organism: Euschistus heros; assembly: GCA_003667255.2. Taxonomy (NCBI): domain Eukaryota; kingdom Metazoa; phylum Arthropoda; class Insecta; order Hemiptera; family Pentatomidae; genus Euschistus; species Euschistus heros. The sequence goes on from RCWM02000392.1 coordinate 1,041,757, forward strand.
CTTCCAAGATACAAATGGAAAGAAATTTAAAAAATATATATGTATAACTTTGAGATAAGATACATACAGAGACATACAGACATACAGAGATAAAATGCATAACTTTGAATGTATAGAAATAATACTGGTTTATACAAGGTATATTATTTAATATATTTTTTTGTTTATACAAATCCATTTTGACCGATTTCAGAACTACCGCATTTCCAAACTGGCCATAGTAATGGACTTTATGTGTAATTTTTTCATAGAAGTCCCAGGGTGAAGAAAACTCTACTCAAAGAGATGAGAAACGTTTTGTTAAAGTTTAGTAAAACGAATAAAGAAATATGTTCATATGAGGGATTCCATGGAATTAATTCTCCAACAAAAATAGCAGCTTAAGCATGTTAGCCAGGTATGAGCACGAGGACGAGGAAAGATTAATCCATTCAAGAAGACATCTTAAATTAGTTTTCAGAGCTAAATTCGACTTACTAGTTGAGCTTGCGGGCTGCATTAAACCCTTCAATTCTTCTAGCATACGATCGTTACATTCCAAATTCGTTCGTAAAATCCTAGTGTTTTCCTATTATGGTACCAATAAACGTATCCACAATGATCTAAATGATAATATGTATTGGATTGTCCCAAACCAGGTACACCTACCAAACCTATACACATTCGAATCTATTTGTTTCACAAATTGCTTCCAACTATATTCCACTGAAAAGAAAGTGGCCTAGAGACCTGAATTAGAACTGCTATTGAAGTCCTACTAAGTTTTTGACTTGTCATTGCAATCATTTTCACATATTTACTTGATGTATATATGGCACAAAGTTTTAAATATCAATCCATAATTAATTAATTTATTTATTATAATATAGACTATCATTGAATCTGTTGAGTGAATATACACATGTCGTCAAAGGCCAAAGGGAAACAGATCCCAGCGGCACCTTCTGTCATGATTTTTTTTTATTTTGGTCTTCTTTGGTTGTTTTTGACACTATATAATTAACAAAAACAGAAAAAATAAAAAAGGGCAAAATTCAAAAGATTTGAGAAGATATAAGAGAAAAATGAATGAAAACCTAGGGTTTTAAAGGGATGCTTTAATAAATACTTTAGATAAAAAGATATTTTTTTTTTTTTTTTTTTTTATTGAAATATATGTACAATCTGCCTCAATTAAGGGCAATAGGTAACAGTGCTAAAGATGTATTCATTCATACAATATATACAAGTACTCATACACACAAAATAATGATAATAAAAGATAAAAATAAAAACAAGTAATAATTATAAAAATAAAACTAATAATTCAATTATCAAGAATAAAATGAAATAATAAGAATCAAGTAACAAAAATATAATATATATATATATATACACACACACACACATACATACATACATACATATAAACAAATAAATAATAATAATAAAAAAATAAAAAGAATAAGATACATTCTTACTATATGTACAAAACAGACACACTCAGCCTGGGGAACCACGAATCGAGCCTGTTCCCCAACTTATCGGGGGTCAAGGCCAGACCCGAGAGATCCCAGCGCTGCTCTCTCAGCTGCATCACTGGTAATATCCAGTGGAGGCTGAGTGGGAGCGCTATAGCCACATATGCTCTGGACATGAGTGGAGAAGCTGGTCAGTACCAGGACTCCAGCATAACATTATATTACAAAAGGTCTCGGGGCCATTGTCGTTTCAACCTTCTGGGAGGGTTATAGGGATGGTTAAGACTGGATAGGGATTGGGCTAGAGGATTGGGATGATGGGATAGATTTTGATGAAATTTCGAGAATTTTGAAGGAATGAGATCTAGGACAAAAGGTATTTTTAGGTCGTTGTGTAGGGTTTTGTTTGTAACATAATAAGGTGCATTGACAATTGTTCGGAGGACTTTGGATTGGAAAGTTTGGATGCGTTTGATATTGGATTGTTTTGCTGTCCCCCACAGTTCAAGTCCGTAGGTCCAAATTGGTTTTAAGATTGTTTTGTATATTAGGAGTTTGTTGTCGACTGAAAGATGAGAATTCCTGCCTAGTAGTCTGTAAAGTTGGCTGAATCTCCTATTGAGTTCTTGTCTTTTGAGTCTAGTGTGAGGGTTCCAAGTTAGTCTTTTGTCAAGATGAAAGCCAAGGTAGCGTACTGTGTCGGATATAGGTATAGGAATATTATTGAAACGGATGGGTGGACAGGATTTGCGGCGAAGGGTAAAAGTTATATGACTACATTTGGCTTCATTAATTTTTATTCTCCACTTGCTGCACCAAGCTTCAATCTGTAGAAGATGTCTTTGGAGGTTGAGGGAAGCAAGTTTAGGATCTGGATGGGATGATAGGATAGCAGTATCATCTGCAAATGTGGCTAAAAAGGTATTAGGATTGGTTGGTATATCGGCAGTGAAGAGATTATAGAGGACGGGACCTAGGACGCTACCTTGTGGCACTCCGGCATCGATAGGATAACAGTTGGAGAACTCTGAGCCACAGCGGACTCGAAAGGAACGATTTGAGAGATAGGATCGCAGGACTAGGTATAGGGATTGGGGTAAATGGGTCTTGAGCTTGAAGAGCAAACCCTGGTGCCACACCCGGTCGAAAGCTTGCGCTACATCCAGAAATGCACCAGTGCTATACTGCTTGTTTTCAAGGGCAGAGGATATATGATCAACAACACGAAGGCCTTGTTGAACAGTGGAGTGGCCAGACCGGAATCCAAATTGATGGGAAGGGATGCTTTGGGATTCGAGTATGGGTAGGATACGTTTTAGAAGGATTTTTTCAAAGATTTTTGAAAGGATGGGAAGTAGACTTATAGGTCTATATGATGAGGTTTTGTTGGGAGGTTTACCTGGTTTAAGGAAAAGAATGATGATGGAGTGTTTCCATATCAGAGGAAAGTGGGTCGTGCGAAGTATACAGTTGTATATGTAAGTAAGGAAGAGGATCGCTTTTTGAGGGAGTTGTCGGAGGATTTGGGTGGTAATCAGATCATATCCAGGTGATTTGCGGGTTTTCAATTTTTTTAATAGGAATTTGACCTCAGAGGGGTTGACTGCTTTAGGAGGTAAGGAGAGAGGAATTGGTGAAGTGAGGAATTGTTGAACATTAGTAGTGTGGGAGGGGATTTGTTCGGAATGGGGAATAAATGTGCTGGAGAGGTGCTTGGCAAATTCTTCTGCTCTGTTCTCATCTGAAGCAGCCCAGGATCCATCTTCACATCGGAGAGGATGGGAAATATTTTGGTATTTGAGGATTTTTTTGGTTGCATTCCAGAGAGAATTGTCTGAGGTAGAGAGGGAGGAAAGATAGGAGTTGTAGGATTGGGATCTAAAGGAAGCCAATTTCTTTTTTACTAATTTGGTGAAGTGGTTATATGTTCTCCGATCGTCAGGATGCCTGGTTGTTTGCCATAGGGATCTAGAATGACGTTTGGTTTGGATAAGGTCTATTAGTTCTTGTGGTAAAGGATTTTTATTACGATTGATATAGGATGGTTGAGGAAAAGATGCATTCCAAGCTGCTTGTTGAATTAAATTCGTAAAGGAGTTGGCTGCATCTTCTAGTTCTTGGGATGTTTTCAAGGATACTCTGAGGTCTATGGAATCAGTTAATATTTGTCGGAAAAGGTTCCAGTTTTTATTGGGCCTCTAATAAATGATGGGGGAGGAAGTTTGGGTATCGGTGATAAGGATAAGGTAAGGATTAAAGGACTGTGATCAGAGGAGAGGTTGTCTAAGCGTTTGATGGAATGATTAATAGCACCTAAACCTGCATGAATGAAGAAATCAAGGAGGTCGGGATTACGAGTGGGATCTGTCGGCCAGTAGGTAGGAGAGCAGGGAGAAATGTAGTGGCAATGGTTGGAATTAAGTGCCGACAGTAGAGTTCGGCCACGGGAGTTGGTGATTCTGGCACCCCACTGTTGTTGTTTGGCATTAAGGTCTGCACTTAGAAGGAAGTGGTTTCCAAGTGAATCAAGGAGGGAACTGAATTGGGTGAAGGAGACTGTTTTTTCCAGGAGGACAATAAGCTGCAGCTATTGTCAGTGGGAAAGGGAAGGTTTTGATAACAACTGCAGTTGTTTGTAGGAAATTGTGATTTGGTAAAGGTAATAAATAATGGGAGAGGGAATTATGGATGATGACGGCTGTGCCAGCATGAGCTCTTCCGTCCGGGTGATCCGTCCGATAGGTTTCGTATTGTGCTATTTTGAGTGTTCTGTTACTAGTTAGTCGAGTTTCTGTAATTAGGGCTATATCAATATTACTGTCGTGTAGTAGTGCTGTCAATTCGTCAGTATGATTCCGAATACTATTCGCATTCCAAAGGAGAATGGATAGGGAAGATTTCATTTAGGGATTTCTTTGGGCGGGGATGATAATGTTGGATAGTGCACTAGTTAGGAGTGATATGAGAGGAGTGATCATGGATCGGAATTCCGAGAGGAAAGAGTTTAGTATAGATGAGATATCAGTAGCATTGGGAGGAGGTGGAATATAAGGAACTGTGGGTGTGTTGTTTTTAATGGGCTGGATTATAGGATTTTCTGGGGGTTGAGTTTGAGTCTGAGGGATTTGGTTAAGGGTTGGATGTTGGGGCTCGTGGTAAATGTTTTGAGGCTGGGGTGGTGGCATGGCCCCTGTTCCAGTAGGTAGCTCTCTGCCACCCATCATACTAGCATAGGAGATGGCTCCATTTACTGGTCTAGATGGCTGTCTTCTTGCTTGACTCACTTCTTCATTCCTTCCTTGAGCTGGTTGGAATCGAGCCTTGAGCTTCTTGTAGGTTTCACACCCTTTATAGTTCGCCGGATGGCCCTGGTGGCATAGAGCGCATACAGCTGGATTATCCCGAGGCTTGTTGCAGTCTTCGGTTTTGTGTGGATCGCCGCACCTCACACATCTAGGCATATGATGACAGTAGCGTTTAGTGTGTCCATACGCTTGACAGTTGTGACATTGAACAATGTCCCTTTTTGGATATGGTTTCTCTATAATCACTTTGTATAATAGAGCCGCTTGACATCATAAATTTTTTCTACACCTGGAGTTGGCTCGAGGTCAACAAAAAATAATGGCAACGGTAAAAAAAAAGATATTGAGGAAAGAAAATACTGCCTTGGTTTTAGAATAGGTTATTGTGAATTTTCAACACTTTCACTTCGAGGGCTTGTTTTTCCCTATTCGAAAACTGTAACACCTTTTATTGGACTCCTTAAATCGTTACCATAATTAAATCACATATCCTAAGAATCGGCATGTCCAAGAAGAATAAATTAAACAAATATTTGGTTATTTGAAATGGAGGATATTCAATTGCAATCTTTGACAAGGTATCTTACAAGTGACATGGTTGAGAAAACCAAATCGAGATAAATAAACAGTAACTAATATTGGAAATCATTTTAAAAATTGGCAATAGTTTTTATAATTCAATATTTAGGAATAAAGTAAGATATTTGAAAATGTGTGATAATTGAATATAGTGAAGTATAAGTATGGATTTATAATTAATATACATCAAAATCGACCAAGCCGTTCTCAGTGTACAAATATAGACTCCAACCTCTACTAATTAAAGAAACTGTAAACTCTTTCAAAATGTTAATAAGTATGAAAGAAATATAATTATCAAATTTCATTAAAATCAGCCAATTCGTTCTCAGTTTACAAATTCAGACCCCCCCCCCCCTTCCTAAGAAAAATAAATGAATGAAGATCGCGATAGTTCAGAACCGTTAATAATAAAAAAAACTTAAACTTAAATGGTAGAGGTCAAACCGGTATTCGTATTTTTATTTGCCAATTTATTGGAAAAAATATTATAATCGAATTAAATCTGTAAATAATTCATATCTTCATAGGAATCCGTAATTCAACTATGTAATTCGTAATAGAATTACATTATAATCCCATTGAATTACTTTGTGGAATTACTGTAATTCATAAACGATCTATTTCTATTATATTTATTTGAAATAATAAGTAATCCAATTATAATCGGATTACAATGACATTGAATTATGCCTAACTTTGATTTCAAGATCAAAAGAAGGATTTATTTTTTTTTTTTAATGTTTTGTTTCCAGTTTATTGACAATTATATATCGGATCTTCATTAATGATCAATCTTAATTCTCCCTCTCAAAGGACCGGGATATCCTGATCCTTCGCCTACTTCCTGAAGGACGACCCCGAAGGAGTAGCCATCAGGAGGTCATCAGCCCTGGCCCACGCAGTCACTGTTTGCTTCTTTGTGTCTACCGCTCCGCTCTGCCTCTACACTTCCAACGACAATAGCTTACACTGTCTCTTCAATATATTCATCTTGGATAATATTTTTTTCAGATTATTTATAATCATAATACCTAACGATTAAACCAATATTATTAATAAATTATGTAAATTATATTTTATCTATTTATACATAATTGAAGTATGATATATGTCATGAGATATTCAATGTTTACATGATTATTATAAGTTTCTGTTCTCTATCTTTACGAATGAGTGCGTGGGGGTTAATGAGATGCAATTAAAGCATTTTCACTTAGCATGTTGAAAATATGTGCATTCATTTTTAATGAATTGATAAAATCTTAGATTAATTGAAATATGTTTAACAACTTTAAAAACTTTTTATTTTAATTAGATGTAAAAATATTAATTTAATGGAAAGTTCCCTTATTCGTGTTTATTTATCATTGATATTTAAAATTATCTTAAATAAGTCTATTATAATCTGAAATAATTTTATTTTATATATAATTAATTTTTGGCATAATTATAGGTAGCAATAAATTATAAAGTCCGAACAAGAAGGCGTGTTTAAATTTATTGTTGTATCAACTTAATCTGCTACAAGCATATGAATATTACACGGAAATACATATACGTCACGATTTGACGGTTGTTAAGGACTAATAACCTTAAGAATAACCTTAATGAGATAGTTCCCATTGTCATTCAAGGAAATTAAATGGCCTTAGAGAATCTTAGTATAAATATTATTCGAAGTTGGTAATATTCAATATAAATGATAGTACTGAAAAACGGAATCTACATAAAAGACTTAGACCACAAAAAACAGCTTGTTGTTTTAGACTTCCACAACAATTACTAAACAAACGATCAAAATTTTCAATTAATTACAAAAGACTCATTTGCAAAAGAGCAAAACAGTATTAAGACAAATTTGGACTTGCGGAGTTGAGCTCAGAGCACCACTAAATTTTCCAATTTTTCTCGTATCGTTATAATTCAAAATTATTCATAAAATCATTAATGCTCCTTATTATATCACTATTCATAATAATCAATATGTTCTGTTTATTACAGAATTGACCCAATCCAGATAGCTATTCTTTCGTGATAAGCTGCAAATCCATTCGTCTCCCAGAATTCTTCCTTCTCCATCTCCGATACTTGCAAGATGTCCAAAAAGAAAATGGCCTAGAGTCCTCTTAATGTGGTTTTCATTAGAGTGCTGCTAATGGGTGGTTTTCTTCACAAGTTATAGACATGTTATTAGATTCATATTTAGTGATGTATATATTGTATACATTTTTAAATATGATTAAATAAATCAAAGTTGTGTATTTTATAAAACAAAATCTGAAGGTTAAGAAACTTTGATTCCGATCTCATAAACTCCACGTATTTATACCATATTACTTTAGGGGCTCTCTAAACTCAGCTTCCAGTTTTGGAACACACCCAGTTAGCATCCGGTTTCATACTTCTTTGGACTGAGACTGCAAAAAAAATCACTCAGACATATAAAAGTCGAATCCTGTCGAAGTGCGTCGCGGAGAGGAGAGCCATGTTGAAGCGATTTTGCTCCATATAAGGAGCTGGACGTGAGATCTAAAGGGCTGAACACGATCCTGACCTCGGAAGGCATTTTGATTCCAAATCAGTCGGCGTCTTCAAAGCCGTTCTTTGGAACCGCTAGCTTGGAGGATCACGAGAATTTCATATTTACTATTGAAGGGTTGAATGGTTGGTTGCTCTTTATTACTCTTTGGTCTCTAACCTAAATTGGAAGCGTCAATAATTTTCCGTAAATAAATGCTACAATACATGACCAACAGTTGTCAGAGTTACAAGGTCTATTTGCCTTCAGCAATAAAAATTATGGTGCAAAAATTATCTTTATATAATCTTTTAAACTCGATATAAAATGAATTAGTTAAATATTATTTCATTTTTATTACTCTTCTTGTAGGTCCCATA